>VZTX01018954.1:343049-619233 GCA_013400915.1 Pardalotus punctatus
AGCGCGCCGGGGCCGGGGCTGTGCCCCTGCTGCCGCGCACGGCCGAGCTGCGAGATGGAATTCCATCCCCGGCGGGGCAGCGGCCAGGGCCGGGGGGCTGTTTTCGGGCTGGGGCCGTGCCGTGCCGTGGAGTGACAGGCGGCGAGGGGGGCCGGTTTGTTCCCGATCATTGCGACCACGCTGGTGTGGGGGGGAGAGAGAGAGCACGGGCCCCCAAAGCCTCCTGAAAAGGGATGGAGGGAAAAAACAATAAAATAAAGAATAATAAAAAGCCGCTACAAACAAAACAAAAAAGCACTGTTAAAAAGACCCCCGAGCAAACGGATGTTTTGCAGCCGTGGAAGCCTGGCTGTGCTTGTGCTGGGGTGGCAATTCTGTGTGTGTGTCCCGGCGCCCCTTTCCCTGTCCTGGTGCCACGCGTTATTTCGGGGCACCCTTCACTGCCGGGGGCGCAGAGGCAGCGGGGTGCTCTCTGGCAGGGCCACTGCCTGTGCCTTCTGCAGGTGAAGTGCATCCTCTTGTGGAAGCCGAAGTTTGGGGCCGGAGCGGGATAGTTTTCAGAAGAGAAATCTTTGGGAATGTTTCTGCAGCTTCCCAGGAGCAGAGGGTTTGGAGAAAACAAACCTAAACACCTCGCTGTGTCCGGGGATCAGCACAGCCACCTTGCGGAAGAGATGAGTGAAAAAATTGTTTTCTCCTGGCTCGTGGCTTCTTTTTATTATTTTTTTTTTTCCTCCCCTGCATTTCTATTCGAATTTCTTAGAAACGCGGGGCCTGGTTTATGGCTCTGTGAAGCAGAAGTCATCCTGAACAGATTTAAAACCTTCTAGGGAACAAGAGAAAACCCTGAAGAGATTAGTCTTAAACTAGAAAAAGCTGTGGCAGTAAATGTAGGAAATGACTGTCAGCATCTCATATATGCTGTTGATCAGTTGTGCTGAGCTGACTGTCCAGAAATGACAGGCTGGGAAATACATCCCTGTGCTTCAGCAAGTTTCCGGGACTTAACATTTTAATGTTGCTCTGCATCAAAATATGTCTTCTCTGGTTTTTTTTGTTTTTTGTTTTTTTTTAATTTTTTTTTTTTAGCTGGCGATTAGATGGACAGGTTTTAAACAGAACAACATGTTTTTGGCAGAAAGGACACCATAACAACCCTGGGAACTCTAAAAATGTTGGAGATGGTTGTGCTGCTGAACAGCTGCTATATTTCACTCCAGACGTGGTTGTTTTCAGTGGCTCAGGCACTGCGGTCTCACTATAGGTGCTTACATTTCTAACATGTTTTTGAGGTTCCTAGAGATGAAAGTGAGTTATGGAAACAGCATCATTAGTTTTCATAGCCTTCACAGCCCTGGCTTTTTTTGGTTTTGTTTTCTAATCTGGTTCTGGCTGTGTCTTCCCGTGAAGTAAGGATGAAAGCCTTTTGGTTGCTAGCCTGGTCTTTAGGAGAAAAATATAGCCAGGGCCCAATCCTGCATTCCAGGCATTCTCCAAAATCTTCTTGGCTGTTCTGCAAGCTTTGAGAGTGCACAGAAAGCAGAACTGGCCTGTAATGTGCCTGGATCTATTTGCCTCTGACAGTCCCCTCCTAAAAAGCCTCTGGTTCCACTGAGTGACATTGTTCCTTGTCAAAAGAGATGGGACACAAGTGTGCTGGCTGTTTCTGCTGAGGTAACTGGCCCACAGCAGTTGCTAGGGGGTTGTTGGTTTTTTTTTCCTGTCGTTTAAGCTCTTATTGAAGTTCTAGTTTAGTTCTATTCCCAGGAAATACATGGATATTTTGATATGTGGCTTCCTACTTCTCACAGGCATTTAAAGAAAACTTGAACATTTTTATTTTTGTTTTCGTTTTTAAAGAAGTTCACCAACTGCTTTTGGTGCACGCAGAGCATGCCAGCTTTTCTTAGAAAAACACATGTTGCAGTCCAGATTTCCATCACAGCTCCATTCTTCAGAAGTTTAAGTTGGAACAAAACAGACGTTGGAGGGAGGATCAGAAACCATCTGAGGGCAAGTCTTCCTTTCTGTCCTGTGTTTCTTAAGGCAGCCACCAGTTTTTGGTGTGAGATAGAAACAACCAGCTTGAGTGAATTCTTACCAGATGCTAATACTAATTTGTCAGAAGCAGGTTGTGCTTTCTGTTTCAAACCTGGAATAGCTCAGCTCAGGGACTTCTGCTGGGGGAACTTTCCATTAACAGAAAGATTTAAAAAAAAAAAAAAGTGTGTTAGAAATAGTACAGGTCTTCTGACTCTTTGCTTTTACTATAAGACATGATTATAGGCTAAGGTCACAAAACAGAGCCACTAACCTCTGTTTGAACTTCCTCGTGTTCAGCACATGTGGGTATTTCATTATCAGTTCAGAGGCATAGCTGACTGACAGGACACACATACCAGGAAAATGCGCAATCTTACTTTTAAGTCTTTCTTTCAACCCGTCCCTGTTTCCTCCATGTGTGAATGAAGGAGGAAGCCATATCTTTAAGAAATATGTTTTTCCCCCCCTTTTCCTGTGAAATATTAATAGATGCTTCCAATGGGACAGAGCTCTGTAAGGGTGTTGTATAAAATATCTTGCTCTGTGTTCACTGCAGCACTGAGCATACAGACACCTTTTGATTTTTCTCCGGAGAAGGAAAGACAGGGAAAATTTTGGAGATGAGGCAGCAAAGATGCTCTGCAATAGCAGTAACAACCATCCTCTTCCCTGAACAAAACTGGGAGCTATTGACTATTCATGGCAAAGCGTCCAAAGCGCAGCGGCAGAGCCTGTGGAAAATGACAGCGTGTAACAAGATTGACTGGCATTTCCTTCACGCTGGGTCACATGCCTCCTAATTCACACACACACAAAACCTCACAGGCTGATCGAATGACTTCTATCTCTGCAGTCCACATACCTTCCACAGAAAGAGTTGTTTTATTATGCACATGTACAGCTCTGTTTTCAATCAGTCACCTTGAGCGAATGACTGAGGGCCAGTGTTTGCGCCATCCAGAGGTCTCTGCCTTTGCTCTCTAAGGGGCAAAATCTCCGTCCGTAAGCAATTTTTTTTTTTTTTTCCTCGGGGAGGTGGGGAATAAAAAAATACGCAGATGTCCCTCGTGCCTCGCCCTCCCCAGCTGCCTTTCTAGGAAGTTTGCTTGTGTTATCTGGGAAAGCGCAGGACAATCGCGGCTGTCAGCGAGCTGGGCTGCACGGGGAAAGGTGGGGCTCGCTCTTGTGGGGTTGTAGCGGGATTAGGGCTCACGTCAGCTGGGATTTGTGGGATGCTGCCCACTCGCTGCCTCAGCACAGGCAGGGGGACACTGAGGGCTCACGGCAGGTTCGGGATGCCGGGGTCTGGGGCTCAGCTCAGCCCAGCATCTGCCCCCGGAGAGGCAGGAGTGTGGAGCGCAGGGGTGAAAGCAGCCACCAGCTGGCTGGCAGGACACGGTAATTAGCTCAGTGCAGTGCCAGCCTTATTAAGGACAGTGCAGGTGATGATGACGTTGGCGCACTGATTCATTACATCTGGAGGGGAAAATCCGCCTAGTAAATGCTGAAGCACAGTAAATATTTTTGGCTCCTGCCAGATTGATCCTTGCGTTATGCTGAACAGCCTATATTTGTAGAACTGAGGAAGTTAAAAATAAGGTTGGTGGAAAGCTACAAGATAGGGAAAGGATTTGCATTTTATGGCCACCAGCAATAAACTTTTTTTATTTGTTTCTTTGTGGTGGTAAAAATTTCAACACTTTTTCTCCCCATTCCCTTCTTTGGCTCTGGATTTCATTGGTAGGTGAAAGCTCGTTATTTATTTTCTCTTGCCGATAATATTCTGTAAGGGAGCTGTAAATCTGGAGCACACACGGTTGGGAAATGATTTCTCACAGAATTCTTTTGCAAATACGTGGTGCAATCCTGCAAAGCACTTCAGCCCTGACAGTCCTTGGGGGTGGTGCAGACATATGAAAGCTTGTAGCAGCCTGTGTACCTAGGGAGGCTGGATGCTCTGGACTTTCCTGTGGGCTAGAGGGCTTTACGAGCTTCAGTTCATGGAGATAAATGATTAAACCAACTTCTGACTGTTGCTGTTTTGTTTTCCTGCACTCAGGCTCTCACCTGAACTTTGGCTGCCTGGTATATGCTGTTGGGATATCCTTAAGAGATCGTCCAGGAATGGTGGATCACTTGCTGCCTACTGATGAATCCTTTTCATCCACAAGATCTTCTCTTGGATATTTTGGGGACATGACAGCAGGTGTTAGGTCCTACCAAATGCTGCCCTCTCCCCTGTCAGAAGATGACAGCGACTCGTCCAGCTTTTGTTCTTGTTCCAGCCCTGACTCCCAGGTCCTCAGCTCCAGCTATGGAAGCACATCCAGTGCAGAAAGTCAGGACAGTATCTTAGACTATTTATTGTCCCAGGCATCTTTGGGGAACACCACTGCATCATGGTGGGACAAAAGGAGACTTCAGCCAATAGTGAAAGAGGAATACTTTAGGTTGCCTGAATTTGCCGTGGATATGGAAGACACAGGACCATTTCAGCCCACACTTGAGGAAATTGAGGAATTTTTGGAGGAGAACATGGACTTGGAGCTCAAAGAAAGACCTAAAAGTGAGACCAAGGACTTGAGAGCTTGCAGCCAAGTTTCTGTTGCTTCGCTGCAGCAAAAAGACCATATGTTAGCCAGTGCTAGTTTAAAAGAGGGTAAAAATGAACAGTTGAGCAGCTCAACGGAAGGTGGCCAAGCTTCAAATGGAGGAATGACCCTGGAGAATGGGATACCGGTTATGCTCCAAATTCAGCCTGTACAGATCAAACAGGAATCCAACACGAGCCCCAGTTCCCAAGGACCAGCACAGGAGAACATTAAAATTGCACAGCTTCTAGTCAACATCCAAGGACAGACATTTGCCCTTGTGCCTCAGATAGTTCAGTCGTCCAATTTGAACTTGTCCTCTAAATTTGTCCGCATTGCTCCTGTCCCCATTGCTGCCAAGCCAATTGGGCCAGGAGGCATGATCCAGGGGCAGACGGGAATCATCATGGGTCAGAAATTTCAAAAGAACCCTGCAGCCGAACTCATTAAAATGCACAAATGTTCTTTTCCTGGTTGCACCAAGATGTACACGAAAAGCAGCCATTTGAAAGCCCACCTGAGGAGGCACACAGGAGAAAAGCCCTTTGCGTGCACGTGGCCAGGTTGTGGATGGAGGTCAGTATTGGGGTGCAGCTCTGTCCAATCACCCTCCCTGTTTTTGCTCATTTGACCTAACTTGCTGAGCAAGTAGGTTGGTACTCTGATTTATAAACTTTCTGTTGCCAGAACTTGTTTGGTTGGTTTGACAATGAAGACCTTTTTTCTTCCTGTTAGGTAACCCAGGGGTTTTGGTAAATTAAATAGCACAGCATCACCAACTGGCACCAGCAGTTTTTTAGTGTCTTAAAAAAAATAAAAGTAGTCCATCATAATTTGTATTTCATTCTAGGGGGTCAGATTAAGCTTGTTGCCACAGGCAAGACCTGGTGTTTGTATTGGTGTGGTTGCAGCACAGCAGCCCCAGCAGCCCCGTGGCTGGCACCAGCTGAGGCTGTGCGTGAACTGGAGGGTTTAGGGCAGAATTGCTGTGCACAGCCCTGTGTGGCTCCAACTGTGTGGGACTAAATGTGGTCAGTGAAGGGCTGTGATAAGCAAGTGTGGTTAAAAGCAGCATTCTGTGCACTTTCATAGAAAATGCACTCCATCCCACTCCTTCTGAAAATGCTGGCAGTGACACTCTGGCATACTCTGGGTTTTATTCTCTGTCTTGATTCAGAAAAATGCGTGGGTGCCACTCAAAGTTGCAAAAAAGCTGTCAGATGTAACAACATAACCAGAAGGCTGAGGTGGAGTTAAGCATTGCTTGAATGAAAGATTGCAGGTTTGATTGAGAAAATGTTTTGCAGAGGGCATATTTTTGTTTTATTTTGTTTAATTTTATTTTGTTTTATTACTAGTTGAAAAATTAAATCTTCATTAAAAAAATCAAATTTTTGATTTATGAAACTTTGGTAGGTGCCTTCCTACCTCTTTCCAGTAAGCTGTATTACTTGCTTGCCTGCTGGCAAGTGCTAATATATAGCACCACAAATGATGATGGGAGAAAACACCATGTTTTCCACCTTGTGTTAAATTAAACTGAATTTCTTTCAAGTAATATGCTGCAGAGCTTCAATGAGCAATGTCTAATCAGGAAGTCGGTTGTGATCATGGGCAACAGATGAGGTAAAAAGTAACAGGAGAGTGTTGTGTAAAAATGCAAGTATGTGAGACATGCAGCAGTTAGAGATGGCTGGGTTGGTTTGAGGGAAAAGGTCAGAATGGAGCTGAACTCTCTGATCCCCAGCTGGACCAGTCTGAAGTTTGCTCCTCAGAAGGGCTGTGGAGATCAGTTTATAGTGGCTCTACAAACTGGCGGTGATTTTTGTTTCCTTTTGCCCTGATGGCAGCTCTCATGAGCTCAGTTTCTTGCTGCTCAGGGTGCTCTGACACCAAGGCTGTGTTATTCAGCTGATTGGTCCCAGAAGCTGTGGGCTGGTTGCTCCCAAGCTGCAGTAGGGGCACTTGCTGCTTTTATTTGGTTGCCAGAGTACGTGTGCACAGGCCGCAGATGTGCCTGTGGTGTCATGTTGGCTTTCCTTGCACTGGGAAGTGAGCACAGCTCTCTTTTTTTGTGACAAATGCACGTGGCATGTGAGGGTTTGTCTGATCCACACTGAGATTTGTACCAACACTCCCAATGACTTTTATGGCTCAAGATCAGGAGCCTGAAGTGTTGCCTGTGGATGACCTTCTCCAGCTCTGTCTTATCACAAAGCTGGTGTTCCCCAAGCTATGAAACCAAGGGGAACATTTAGGAAAAATATTAAGCGATAAAGGATGATTAAATTTACAACAGGTGCCTCCCTTCTCAAAGTGTTACAGTGAATGGTGTGCAGCAAAAGCAGGATGCTGGTGGGCCAAGAGAAGTGCAGGTTCTGCAACCTGGAGCACTCTGAACTTTTAGCCACCACAACTTTTTAAAGATGAGCCCAACAGGAATGAGAAATTAATCCGTTCATAATGAAGAACAGAACATGTCTTGTCCACAAACAGGTGCTGCAAGGGCTTTCAAACCCTATTGCTTTTGTCTTGTTGAATTTCACTGCTCGCACTGCAATCCCAATGCCCTAAACCCCCAAAGTTAGGAAGGGCTCTGCTGTGAGAGGAGAGGTGTATAGCCAGCAGGAGAGGCTGTGTTTGGGGAGCTGCCTCCTGTGCTCACAGCAATCCTTAGCCCCAGCCTGAGATTGCTGCACATCCCCTGCGCGCTGCTCTCACATCAAAGGCCAGACCCAATCGAGCATTGAATTACTCAGTCCCCTTTCATCAATAAACCATGTTTGCCTTTTCCAGAAGTTCAGTGAGAGCTGTGACTTAAGTCTCACATGACTTAAGTCAAACGCATCTGGACTCTCTGTTTGCTCCCAGGTCTATATAATCTCAAATGAATTTAAGCACTAAAACACTGCTGGGCTCTGCATTGCCCCTCTTTTCCCTGCATTCTTGTGCTTGTGTATTTATTTTTTCACCAAAGACACTTAAGATCTGATCTCACTGGAGATAGTATTTTCAAAACCAAAACAAAGTGTTGCCTAGCACGAACTGCCTGAGCTCGGTGGGAGGGCTAAAAGTTCCTCAGCTCTCTGTGTAGCCCTGCTACGATGTTTTAAATTCACCAGGATTGGAGTGTGCACCCAGCAAACCCTTTTGCTAACCCCTAGGACAGCTGGAGAGCCCTAGCACCTCCCTGGATGCATGCTGAACCCTGCATGCTTGTGCCCTTCCTAGGCAGGGCTGTTTTTGGCCAGCTGCAGTGGTGCTCATCTGGCAGTGGCCGGTGACCCGTTGTGTTCCCTGGACAGGTCAGGGTGCTGATCCGTGTCGTGCCACCTTCTCCCTTTGGCACCCCAGGCTCTGGCTGGCACTGCTCAGGCCAAAGAGCTGAGCTGCAGCGTGGGCTGAGCCCAGCAGCTGTGTAATGGCACAGAGCAGGAGCAGCTCCTGCTTCCCCTCCCTGGCACAGCAGTGAGCAAAGCTGCAAGCGCTGCAAGGCTGGGGGATGAGGCAACTGCCTTTAAATCCCCACTGCATCTTCTGGCTGGAGACTTCACAGCTGACAGCAGGGGACATAAGGTCTGCCTGGTTTGGCACAGAGGGTCTAAAGGCTTGTGACACGTGTGGCCAGGAGTGTGCCTGGGCCTGGGTAAGCATGGGCAGTACCGCACATGGGGCATCCTGCATTGGCTTTTCTTGCTGGTGTTGTGCAAGGTGTTTGCAGGTGCACAGGCTGGGCTGGTTTCTTGTAGCAAAGCTCTGGGGATGGGCAGGAGGAATCAACCCAGAGTCTCCTCTCCACTGGGGAGGACAGGTACAACCTGTTGGCCTCAATAACTGGTGACCGTGGCAGGGACCAGGAGTACCAGGCTGAAGCTATTGACCTTTCTTGCCTTGTGAGCCACATAGCAATGTCCTCATACGGCTGGGAGACACAGGACACGTTCTACATATCAGGGAGCTCTAGGCTTTTTCTTCAAGGGAGATGCATTTACAGTCCTTTGGGGTCCTGCCAGAGAGAAGGATGAAGAAGGCTCTTCTAGTTGCTGTGGGATTGCTCTAGAATCCCTTCACTTTTCTTTTGAAGGCAGAATCCTTCTGGAAATGGAAGTGACAGAATAGTGAGGTATTCCTTGGGGCTTCCCCTTTTTTTTTTTGGTGCTTTTCTTTTTTTTTTTTTCTTTTTTTTTCTTTTTTGTTTTGTTTGAATTTGGCATTCAACAGGGGATTATTTTCACTTTTTTTGGGTTGATTTTTGTGCCAGAATGTGCTGCAAATATTTCGCTGCAGAGCCAGGCCACCAGATCCTCCTGCCTTCCTTGTCCTAACCTTTGCGTTGTTTTTTTGTAAACACACAGACAGCTTGAGGTTTATTTCTGTGGGCTCTGTAAGCTGATCTTTCCGTCACTGCTGGGGAACAGTATTGCAACATTCCTGCCTCTTCAGCTAAGGACATCGTTATGAGGCAGAGAGTATTTTTATCAGATGAACTCATCCACACTCATTCCTGACGTGTGCCTCTTTCTCCCGCACCATCCGTGTAATTCCCCTCGAAATGCACTTGTGAAGCTCTTGTGCAGGATTAGCCAAGTGCTACTGCACTTCTGTTGCAGATGGTGACCTCCATGGCCAAGGACATAGGACAAGGCAACCCAGCCACATCTGGTTTTACTCCTTTGAAATCTGGTTATAAGAGGATGGCTCTTTGCAAAAGCGCTTTTCCCTCTCTGCTCCCTCTTTTCCCTGGATGTGCCACAGGTCTGTTCCTTGTCCAGCTCTCAGTCCTGTTGAACCAGTCTGCACAGGCAACATCCTGCCCTCTCCAGGCCCACTCACCCATAGCTCTACAGGAGCATCCCTCAGGGGTCTGGCACTGGGACCAGCTCTCTGCTCAGGACTTGAGAGAAATCCCTGACCCTGCTACTCCCAGGTCCAGACTGTGTTTTTGGGAAGCTGCAGCTGAAGGGAGCTGGGGTGTTAGGAGAAGGCAAACATGGAGTTAGAAGGGGTGGAGAGAAACCTCTGCCATAGCCTGTATGACAAATATTTGTCCCAGACAAGGAGCAGGTTGACAGTTCCATAACAACTGCCTGTTCTTCATGGAGCATTTGACTCTTTCACCATGAGGATCCCAAAGCAAGGAGAAGAGGAAAAGCAAGTGAATGGGTGACAGGATCTCCCCTAGAAATGCCCTTGGGAGAGATGTGTCCACACTATCTCTTACCCATGATGAGTGCCTGTGCCTACTTTTTACTGGCTGAGTGCTCTCTGGGGAGCATGACCGGACTGAAGAGCTGCAGGAACTGAGGAAACCATTACCAGCTTTCCTGGTGCCTATGTCCTGGTCCTCAACTGTTGGCAGGAGATCAGAGCTAATTAAAACCTTTATGTGGAAACTTACTTTTCTTGCATGAGGGACTTATTCATAGGAGCCCAGCGGTCCTGTTTTCTCCCTTTCATAAAAATAGCGTATTCGCTCTGTTGGTGATGTGATATTTTGCTCCAGAAGGGCACATTTTTCTACATGTTCTTTCCCTGATTTGTTCAGCTACTGCCCATGACTTCATTTATTTATTGTAAATAAACAGCTGATACCATTTCTTGCAAGCTCTCTTTCTGTGCTGCTCTTTGTTACTGCTCTGGCAACAAAACACTTAATTGCCCTTTGTTAGGCAGCAAATTTTTTGTACCCATCTGGACAGGGCTGTTTTAGTGTGACATTTTTAATTAACCCTCTGTCTCCCAACCATGTCCAAAGTGGAAATAGAGCCAGCCCTGCTGTTAAGACCAAAGGATTAGCTCATTTGAGTTCCATAAAGCCTGTGGGATTCATGGTGGCTATTTGGGGATTTTTCTGTGGAGATTAAAGGTAGGAAATACCTAAAATTCAAAATACTATGGAATACAGTTTTGGTAATTAAAGGCTCAATCTTGATTTCAATTTACCCATGCTAACTATGCAAATAACTATGCTAATGGCCATTGGGACCCACCTGAATTTCAGCTGTTGAGATGCTGAGCATCTCTGGTACTATTAATGGCTCTTTATTTAGCCTGCAGGAGCACGCACAGAAGCCAGTTTTTCATCTGGATCTAATAAGTCATGTTGTTTTCTAGGTAGCTATGGCTGGATTTATCAGGAGTCCCCCTCAAACTGGGTGCAGTTAGGGGGTGTCTGCTGTGCTTATGTCAGTGAGATCTTGAAACAGACCTCACCTGCAGGACAGTGGTTGTTTTCTCTGCTCAAGGAGTCCATGCTTGGATTTTCAGGGGAGAGATGGTAGGAGAGGCTTTGGAGGGGACTGTCAGAGGGATTGAGAGCAGTGCTGTTTTGGTCAAGCTGTACCCATGTTATGGGGTCTAGGGTGAGGCCGGTACAAACGCTGCCTCTATGCATTGCTGAGTCCAGGGCTAACATGGGGTGAGGTTGGTGTTGTGTTTCCATCACTGCTGCTGCCTGTGGGCTGGGACCAGCCCAGCCTTGCTGAGTGTCCCTTTCAGTTGCCAGAGTCTCCCAGTGGCCTGAGGGGACATTCTTTAACCTGCTGTTAGAGACCTACCATTATAAAACCCCATTGATCTGAAGAGGCTTCTCCTCTCTTGCAGGTTCTCCAGGTCAGATGAGCTGTCCCGGCACAGGCGCTCCCACTCGGGGGTGAAGCCCTACCAGTGTCCTGTCTGCGAGAAGAAGTTTGCTCGAAGTGACCACTTGTCCAAACACGTCAAGGTGCACCGGTTCCCACGAAGCAACCGCTCCGTCCGCTCCGTGAACTGATGGGTGCTGCTTTCCCCTTCCCGCCCAGCCACCCTACAACAGCCGATGACAGCACTTTGCTCACTATATTTCTAGTGATAATTTATTTGTCTCCACAGAACAGTCAATGCTGTTACTTGATACCACCATGTTTGAGTGCCCCATGTCCTTCAAAGATTATTTGAGAATGAAGTTCCTTTTGGGTCAGTGGAGTGGGGTGCTTCTTTGTTTTTTTTTTTTTCTCTCTTAAGGATATTATTTTCCTTTTCTTCTATCTGTCTCTCCTTTGCCGCTGCTTCTTTTGGAAATTACAGTGTTTTATTTTTAGCTGTTTTCTGCTGCACAGGAAAATGTAAAAGTTGCTTGCTGCTAGTTAATTATAGCCCTGGCATTCCTGAGGGCTTTGCTCATGTACAGGCCATTCATTGTGAGTTTTTATTAAGCTGCTCTATTTGTCCAGTGTGGAAACAGCAAATTCCTTTTGAAATGAAAACAACTCCTTTGTTTTTGGGTCGCCTGAGCCAAGGATTTGTAGGGGCTGGCCATAGGAGGAGGAACAGTGGGAGTTGGGGATAGGGGGAGACAAGGCATGGAGAGCACTGGAATGTGCCTCTGTGCATCTCTGATTTTCCCGGCTCACATTTACCTTTCCCTTGGCTAGGGCTATATATAAATATTTATGTATATATATTCATACATACATACATATATAGATATATATATATATTTAAGCAAAGGCACGTCCCAAGCAAACCCAGAAGCTCAGGCTGGATGGAATGGCTTGGAGTGGAGCCTTTGGAACTGTGCGCGTGCTTCTGTCCCGTGCTGCCGAGGGGTGAAAGGATGCCCAGGTGTCAGAGGACACTGCTTTCCTTTGAGGCTGGCTTGCAGCATCCACTGTCTTCAGCACCAGAGCTGTTGTCTGCACGTAAAGCAGCAGGAAGGTGTTTGTGAGAGCCTCAGAGCTCTGTTCCTGTCTCTGTTCCTGCCCCCTCGTGAGATCTGGGGGGCGAAAGCAGACCCCCAGCCCTGGGGGTGCCTGGTGAGCACTGGGCATTCCCACATCCTCGGGGAGTCAAGGCCTGGCTGGTTGGAGCTCGGTCTCTGTTTGCCTGCTGGGCACGGTCTGTGGGATGTGCCTTGCCCAGGGAGGGTGGGAGGCACCGCGGGACAGCGCTGTGGGATCGGGGTCTGGGGGTGGTCCTCAGTGCTGATGCTCTCCCTCCCCACAGCCATGTCAGAGCTCCATGCAGCTGGGGTAGGCCAATGGGTGAGAACAGTAGCCAAAAGAAACAAATTTGCGTGATAGCTGGCTAAGAAGGGAATTTAAGCAAATAATCAGATGGTAGCAGGCAAGTGATTTTATTTGTGTTTCTTCTTGTTTTGTTTTTCCTTTTGAACTCTGGTGATTGTAAGAAGCTTTAGAAGAAAATAGGATTCAGTAATTAGGAATGATTTTATAATGGATGTTGCATTTCCTTTCCATTCGCAGACGGCATCTGTTTGTCTTTTCTGTTGGCAAAATGGGAAGTAGGAAAGTGTGATCCTAGCGCTAGGCAGACCAGGAGCCTGTGCTGTGCGAGAACAGCAGGTCTAGCTAAAGTGAATGCATTCCTTTTGTCCTCTAGAAATTAATATAAATGAACTATCATCTATTGACTGGTTTATATCACATCCTATGAATGTATGTAAATAAAACTGTACATAGATGCATATCTATATAAAATATCTTTTAATAACGTATCAAATTTGTGTAAATTGGAAACAAAAATACCTATAAAGCCAGTGTACATAAGTTACAATTCTGTATATTTTCTTTTGTTCTTCATAAAAATATATTTACTTTGACAATAAAATGAAAATGGAAATTTTAAATCCCTCCTTGAAATTATTATTCATTAATTTCCTTTATAGCCACCTCTGTAATCAGGACAATAGCACTTGAAATTTTGATTCACCTAGATGTAGCTTTTCAGGTGCTGTGTGACAGGGAGATGATGGACAGTTCTGAAGTTATCTTCAGTTTTTCTCATCTCAGAAAGTTCTTGGGAGGCGCGAGATGTCTCAGCTCTCTCTTCGCTGGAGCCCTCACGCCTTGCCTGGCAGCCACGCTGGGACACAAACACCTCCCGTGGCTCCTGACTGCTGTGGAACAGGTCTGCAGATGCAGTGAAACTGTGGTTAATAAAGCAGAGCAAGCAGGTTTTGAGGGAATTCCAGCTTTAGTGATTAGTGTGGAGGAGGAAGGGCTTCAAAGTCTGCTTCAGACTGTGATGGTGATTCACTGTGTGACCCAAGATAAAGGATTCCATTGCCACATTCTGCAGTTCCCTTTCTTGTAAAACGGGGATAATAATGCATCACAGTGATACTGTGGGACTTAATTTGCCTTTGTGTGACCCTTGGATGGAAGGAGCAAGCAGTAAGACCAGTAGTCACAGGATTAGATTGGTAAAGAAAGGCTCGGCATGACGGAGGTCTTGGTGCCAAGGCGCCTCAGTTGGCTCTTCTGTAAATCCCACACCTGAGAGAGTGATGTGAAGGAGCTGGGGTGGGAAGCATTGCCTCAGGCCTGAGGAGAAGACACCCTGTTCTGCAACAACCATTGCTTCCATTTGTAACCGCAGGGGCATGAACACGATGCTCTTGTGACCTGCAAGCCGGGACACCTCTTGCACTGTGCTTTTGGTTGCTTTGGCCTCCACTGGAAGAAGAAACCAGCAACTTTACTGGTGTTACAGTCACTTCTGAGTCTCCATGGGAGCAATGGTGCAGTGGGTCCAGATCTTCTCCCAGCAAGAGTCATTCTGAGACTGACAGGCACTGAGGGATTAAAGTCTCCCCCTGAAGAACAGCCACCAAAAAGCGCCAGCTGATGAGCCAGGGCTCTCCAGACCCCTGATTATTTTTCCCAGAGAACCCCTTTGAGTCTGGCAAGAGGACTGAGGGATGAGGCAGACTATAAGTTCTGTGCACTCCAGGTTGTTGTTACCTCCTGAAGTGTAGCCTGAAGATCAGAGTGCTCAGGACAGTGGTTTTAAGCTTTAATTAGCAAGCCTGCACCAAGAGGATCTGCAATTCCCTTCTGTTCTCACCCTATCCACTTCATCCATTAAACCAGCTGCTTTATTTTAACCAGCGTCTCAGTCTCTTCCCCATCTCACCTGGAGTTCTGATATTGCTGTAAAGTTGGGCAATTCACCCTGCAAGACATTGGGGGCAGAAGCTGCTTTTTTTCTGCAAGAGGCAATACTTAAAGCTGAAGTGGAGTAATGCAAAATCCCTGCTGTTGGATCACAGCAGGGCAGAAATGTAAGATCTAAGTTATGTTTTAGCCTGGAATATTTTCCATGAAATGAGTATTATCTATTTTGTTTTCTTTCTCTCTTTTCTGTTTTAAGTATGGGTTTTGAGTGTGAATTGTGTGGGTTTTTCTAGTTAATACCCAAGGAAATGTAAGTTTATGTAAAAGTTGCAATATTTTGCTGAAAAGAGTAGGGCTGTGTTTGCTGTGAAAGCAGAGCTAGTTCTGTGTGAAATGAAGAACATTTCCAGAGTATTGTAACAAAAATGTAGGAATTTCCAAAAGCGACGTTGATGTTTGTTTTATGTGGAATTACTGGCCTGGCTGGGCTTTGCTGATTCATGAGGAACATGTGGCCTTGCCTTAAGCCTGACTTTATCCACCTGAAGATAAATATATATTTAAGTGCTTTGATGCCACAACTGGAGAAGTTTATTCTATCCCAGCTTCAGCAACTCTGCATGGCAAAGCACAGCATGGCATGGTTATTGATTTCAAACCTCTGTAATTGGGTTTCTGAGGTGTCAATGGACATGTGTGCAGTGGTAGAGCCTTCACAAAATGATAATGATCTGGTTCTTAATGCTTGCAAGAATTTTGTGTGTTTTTGAAAGGTTTATAGTCCCTTTATCAGAACTAGTGGTGAAGGAGAAGTGTTAGGAGAGGAATGGAGCTGTCAGCTGGGGAGGTTGTACTTGAGGTAAGGACTAAACAGAAGGGATAGGAGTAAAGTGATCTTTCTGTAAGGTGACCTGACTTCTGTGACCTGTGGCTAAACATAGGGCAGTGCAGTGATGTGTCCGAGCCCACAGAGCAACACAGGGGAAATGGGAGCAAAACCAAGATGTCCCAAATTTCCTTTGCCCCAGACAGCAGCACAGACCACACGCCAATAACACACAGCGGGTTACAGGAGGCAAAGAGTAATGAGACACGTGAGACATCAGAAAAACAAAGAAAGATAAAGACGGGACATAGGTGAAGTCAGGTTGTGCTGATAATGTGTGCTTTTGGAAAGGATGCCAAGGGGAGAGGAGAGGGATCTCGCTCGCTGGTGTGCTGCACGTGGGAGGCACCAAGGTAAAGCTCCCTAGGAAGAGTCCTGCCCCCAGCCTGTGTAATTTGGGGGCTTTTTCCTGGGGCAGCTTGGAGAGCAGCTGCACCCCTGTGGGAAGCAAAGCAGCCCATCGAGCAGGGTGTTGTGCTGAAAGGTGGTAACTCTGGCTCCATGGAGGAGTGTTTGGGTTTAGATCCTGTGATATTTACAACAGTCTGCTCCCCACCCTCCCTGGGGGTTGTTTTCCCTCAAGTCCTTGTGCCAGGAGCCTTCTCCTTGTCTAAATGGCTACTATACATTTAATCCAAACAACCAGGTGACTTGAGCACAAAGCCGGTGGCAATAATCCAGCGTTAATGATTACCCTGGGCCCCTTGGGTTATGTAAGCCTGGATGTGCTGTACTCGGCTCTGGGCTCAGACCTGCCCTCCCTGTCTGGGAGAAATACCAAGGACCTGCCAACACACATAGAAAGCTGTTTGGAGCCAGCTGGGATTTTCCTTTTGACAGCACCTATGAAACCCGTTATTCACTCAGTTCAGTGACTGCCATGCCATGCTTGCTTGTTATTCAGAGACATTGCTCCTAAAGAATGAGTTGTGCTAAGCTCCCACTGGCTTCAGCACAAGCCAAAGACAGTGACTGCCATGGCTTATCCAGGGGAAATATTTCCCAGCTAAGGCAGGAACTGCAAATCCCAACAGGTCCTTGGCTTCCCTTGCTCATTCCTTCTGGGACATTTATGTTTTTGTGGCTTTTAATCACTTGTTCCATGGGCCTTGGTTTTATTCTTGCCTTTTTTTTTGGCGGGGGCAGGGGGCGGCTAGGTGGGAGGTGTTTGAAGGTGTGTGATGTGTAAAAAGTAGGTATTGAAGAATCTTCAGAGGGTTAGGGCTTAATGCCTCCTCTGGTCAAATGATCCAGATCATGAGGTTTGTAGCTCCTCAGTGCTCAGTGTTTCACAGGTCTGAGCTTTCATCTGCTCTGCCAGATCAGTGCAGATCTTCCTCCAGCTGGAGCTGGAAGACATCCTTCATCTCTTGCAATGTTCTCTACTGTACTTTACTTTTCTGATGGTTTTGTGGTTAGGCTGACTCAAAGCTCATGTAAATACTTGATCTCCTGAAGAGATAAGGCTGGAGGAACCTCTTAGCTCTTGGAGAAGTCTATTGCAGAGAGATTTCATCAGCACACTCATCCTGCCTATGGAGAGTGTGTGCCTTGGCCAGCATCTCCCTGAGCCCCAGACTGCTGTTCAAGTCCTCCTGAAGATTAGAGCAACGTCTGACAAGGGTTTGGCCATCATGAGAAGAGGGCAGTGTTTGCATCTCTGCCCAAACACAACAAGACAGGGTATTAGGTGGAATGGGAGTGAAATACAGGAGTGACAAGTAAGTGTTGGGAAAGCCAGCTCTCCTCTTGCTCACACTGGTGTACATCTGGCAACCCTTGCCCTGCTCATGTTGGATTCAAAAGTGTCCTGGAAAGGAGAGAAAATCGAGGTGAATGTGGTGTATAGTTTTCTGTAAGGGAGTGGAGGAAGGAAAAGAGAAACTGGAGCACATTATGGCGTAAGAGGCACTGTTCTGTCTTTTCCAGTAAAAAGAGAGTAAAAAGAGTGGGCTCTTTTTGCAGAAAGGGCTCTGCTTGCGTAGGAAGAAGTTCTGAGCTGGCAGCCAGCATCAGAGCAGCTGCTGTGCACTGCTCTGGGGCAACAGCAGCTTTACATCAGGAGGTTTAGTGAATAATAGTCAGAGAGTTGTGCCTTGGACAGTTGGTGGTCACAAAGGGAAGGGTTTGGGATTGCCGTCAGTCCCTCAGGTCCCTTCCTTGCATGATACTGCTTTTCTCCTAAATCTGTAGCTGATTCTTGGAGTGGACTCAAGGGATTCTTAGCACTTCCCAAAGCTGAAATATTATTTATCCATATGAACCAGCAATGTCCATAGGCAGTCCAAGGGATTTAGTAGAAAAATCTATCCAGGAATTGTTTTGCATGTGACTGAGGGTGGAGTCCAGTAGCCCACAAAAAGAGAAGTACAAAGAATTACTGTTTCGTATCTAAAAAAGATTCTGGCATCTGCCTTTCCTGCTGAGTCCAGTGGGCCCCAGTTTAAGCCCTGCTACTTATTCCAACATTATGGTTGTGAATACAGAAATTGGGCTATTGGGCTGAAAAGTGTCCAGGCATTTAGTAAACTCACCTTCCATAAGTGAGGGAGTGACGTGAATATTCGAGTTTGGCTGTTGACTGCTGACTTTTTCTGAGAAGTCTATAAACAGCAGCCAGGTAGTCTCTCACTTTTTGTTTCTCTGGTGTGCGTTGTTTTTCCACGGACAACATGTTCTGGACCTTAGAGAGTTGGCTGGAGCTAGATTCATTCAGATCCTGTGTCCCTGGTGGCAGATAATGCATCAGGAGGGCAAAGGGCTTGGAAATTTTGTTATGTCAGAATGATGATCCTGCAGCCAGCATGGCTGGAAAAACACCCAGGCTGTGCTGACAGTGGCAGTGCTGGAGCAAGCGGCCCCATGGACCCCTGCCCGTGCTGGAGCTCAGCTCCCCTGTGCTGGTTCCCGCGTCTGATTGGGACACTGGGGCTTCATGGAGCTGGGAATTGCACGTGGATGCCCAGGGCTGGGGCTGACATGGGGAGAGCCTTGCTCTAATGAGCCCTCTCTGCCTTGGCTGATGGAGAAACGGCCTCTGGTGTGGGCTCGGCACTCCTGGAAGTGGCAGATGCTCCTGGGGAAGGGCCACTTTGGCTGGGAGGGGAGCAGAGGGTGATGAGCAATCTGTCCCCTCTCAGAAAACCAAGTTAGTTACAGCTGATGAGTTTGCTGGTAAACTCTCCCACTTGCTCCTTAGGAATTAATGGCACAACTGGAGGGTGTTCATTTACCTGCCACCCAGGACCTTTAGTCTCCTCACAGGGTATTGGTGTTCCAACAACTGATATAAAAACACACATTAGTAAGAGATTGTGTGGATTTTGTTTGGTACTGAAACTCCAATAGCCCTTCTCCAGCACTGTCCAGCTGCCTGAGCACTCACCCCTCAGTCAGTATCCCTGGCACTGCCTGGTAGATAATCCAGGCTTGAGGTCAGTAATACCCATGAAAGTTTAATGTGAATCAATCTCTGTCATGCCTAAAGGAGAGATTAGCAAATTAGAATTGGTCCTGATGACTTCATGCAAGTTACCTGATACCCTGTGACTGATCCCTGGTGGGTGGAGGACTACGAATCCAGGGAGAGCTGGAGCCACCTTCCTAGCTTTGCTCCTGCATTTTCATGCTAAACTCATTGAAACAAATTAGCTGTTCTGAACTGATAATAGTATTTGACAGCTCTCTATAGCATCTTCCAGCTGAGGAGCAGAACACACTTCCCAGTGGGAAATGAAGCCTTTCCAGGCCCTTGAAGAATAGTTGTCACCTTCACTGTGCAAAGTCAGAAAAAGGATTAATATTATTTGACTAATAGTCCTTGGGGAGCTTGTGGCAGAGCTGTAGAGGAAGTCCAAATGCACCAGTTCCTCCTCAGACCCCGGTGTCAACCACAGCTCAATGATTTGGTGTGATTTGCAGACGCCTACACACTGATGTATAGATGCACACTGGGGGAGAAGTGGGGATGCTTTTTAGCCCACTGGATGGGCTTAAGGCTTGCATGAGGTGAAATGCAAGGAATGGCAAATGTGTTCACCTTGCTGATGTAGCAGGAGTGATGCTGGTGCAGATGTGGCCCTTGCAGCTGCTGCACGACCTGAGGAGCAATCGGGGAAAAACTTGGCTATCTCTGCTTGTGAATTTTTGAGTCCTTGCAATGGCCCTTGGTCACCTCTGCAAGATGGGATCATGTTCTTCATCTTCTGTGGAAACATGCTGGCTCCCACAGTAAGTAGCAAGAAGTTCAGATCAATTTTTTTTCTTGCCTTTATCACCCCATAAAGCACTTCCATGCTGCTGAAGCTGTCACCCTTAGGTGCGACCAAGAGGAGGCTGATTAGCACCCTCAGAGGTTTTCTTGCACCAAAATCCAACTTGCACCTTGCAGCACCTTCCTAAACATCTACCTGCCATCTTTCCTCCTTAACTTTGATACTTTCAGCTTACTCTTCTCAAACCCATTTGTTTTAAGGAAAATTACCTGCTCCTGATGCACGAGCTGTTATCTATTAACCCAGACATTTTAGATTGCATAAGAGTGTCTGTTTGGAAGGTTAGTACAGAACTAGTCCAATGTAACCTATGCTGTTTATCCTGATCTTTTATTCAACTTCTGGAATGAATAATTTGTGTGGGAATTAATAAACTATACTGTTTGTTGTGATAAAATTATTGCTTTCCAGGCAGTTTATTGGATCAACAAATAACTAGTCACTAGCTAGAGTGAAGTGGTGTTGGCACAGAGAGGTTTCTGCCTTGTAGTGACTATGGAGGTATTTGTAACCCACAGAGAAACCTCCCAAGCAGGGTCTCTTTGCAGTATATTTGCAAAAATAATAGCCTGAGTCAGCTGCCAGTCTAACAAGATGCACAGGACTTATAAAGCACATTTGGGGCTGTTGAGAAAAAAAAGAAAATTCTTTTTCATTGGAAAAAAAAAGGAAAGTGTTCACCAGAAGAGCAAGGGAGACAAGAGACAGCAGAGCTGGTGATGTGGTGGCAGGCAGTCCCCGGGGATGCTGGCTGTGCTGGTTTGTTGGTCCCTCGCTGTGGCAATGCAGCACCTACACCTGCCAGCGCTGGGTGTTTTGAGGTGATGCCCCTTCTTCCTCATTTCCTTTCCACTGAGGCTCCCCTTGTGAAATGAAGAAATTGTGATTTTGCCAGAAGGACTCCATGAGTGAGTTGAAGTTAAAGACAAATGAAGTTTCCAGCGCAAAACATGGCAGCCAGCTGGGGATTTATTTAAGTGAAGTGCTGTTTGGGACTTGTGGTCACACAACTGTGCAGAGAGAATGAGGAGTGGAATCTTCTCTAAGTTCATCCTCGAAGACTCCTCATGAAGCCATACTTAGGACTACGTAAGCAAGGAGAAAAACTCTGGCAGAGTGAAGATATTTAGATGTTGGAGGTCATATTCCCCGTCATTCCTACACTCACGCTCTACCATGCTTTGCTATGTTGGCTCAGCTGTATTGTTGGGGAAATGCAGAGGCTTTTGCTCCCCTAATTTTTTGGATGGACTCAAGGACAGTGGCGGCCCTCCTTGGCAAGGGTGGAACAGCAGATTTTGATGTCCTGACTCGTGTTTAATCTGGGAGCCTGATAAGCAGCAGCACATGGATTTGGAGCCTCTCCTGTTCAGGCTCTGGGTGCAGAGACCCACAAAAAAATAGCTCTCACCCAGGTGAAGCCTCATCTCTGTCAGTGAAGGCAAAAGCTTCATGGAATTTGTCAGAGCCATGGCTTCATGCTCAGTACGTACTGAGGCAGCCTTCCCTCCCAGGGCTGATGACTCTGCCTGCTGGGCTGAGCTGGGAGCGAACTGGGAGGGAACTGGGAGCCTCCCTGAGCCTGGGAATAATCAGAGGTCTCGGCTGAGGGGCTCAGGTGAGGGGTGGGATGGTGATGGGGCACTCAAGGCTGGCCAGGGAGGTGGTTCGGGTGCAGACAGCTGCAGGGAGGGATCGAGGAGGGAGATTTCAGCAAGCAGCAGCCGGTCTGTGTGGTGAGATGCTCTGAGGAATGAACCTGCAGCAGGTACTGTGTAGGGACGGCTGGGATTGGCATGGTTGACCCTTTTGGGGTTTTTTGAGGAAATGGGTTCCAGTCAGGTGTGAAAGAGGCTTGAGGCTGCTGGCTAAAGCCTGTTTGCTGGTGTTTAAGCCCAGGCATTGATGAATTGTGCTTGGCTGGCAGGAAGTTGTGGTGCTCCCTCACTGAAGTGTTTGAGCTTAGTGTCCTGTCGGTGTTTGGCTCTGCCCAGAGGGATGCAGGGTAGATCCCTGGCTCAGCTCAGGTGGCTGAACCTAGGGTGTGCCACAAATCATGACTCAGGGGATTGTGCTCCTTTCTGGACGTGTTCTCCTTTTTCTTCTCCTGGCACAGAAGAGAAGCTTCCTCCTGCTCCAGTGTCCTAGAGTAAAAATAAACCTATTTTCAATTCTTTATTTTCTTCTTCTCTGGATAAAAGAGGCTGTGCTCTGAACCACAAAGACAAGCATACAGGCTGTTTTTTGTGAGGCAAGGAGGAGCAAACACAGTTTGCCTCTGAGCTAGAGAGTTTCCTAGTACAGGGCACAGTCCAGATTTTTCCACGTGTGGGCTTGAGCCCAGACATCACCCTGACAACATGTGGGAACATAAATACAAACAAAAATAATTTCCAGATGAGGGACGTATGCAATGTTTTCTTTTACTGGCATTTATGCTTGCTTATTTGGCTGATGTTGACAATCAACTCTGATTATTGCAACAGGGTAGCGGGAGGACTCTCGGAACAGTGAAAGTGCCTGTTCAGCTCTGTCTGCATCCCCAGAGGGATCCAAAAGCCGTGGCAAACACCTTGGGGAGGCTCTGTGCAATTTTCAGAGGGAGGCAGGGCCCAGGAACCAGCAAGAATTGTCTTGTCAAAGCAAAACCTTTTGTGGGACCCTGACTGACCCCTAACTGTTCAGGAGCTCTTTGTGGTGCATCTTATCAGCGTTTCTTGTCTGGCTGAGCTGTGTTAGGCCCCCTCCTTGTGGTGTGTCCTCATGGATCTGGGCAGGACTCCATCCTCAGGAAGTAAAAGCAGGACCCCAAGAAAGGAGGTTTTGCATTTTACCTTCTTTCACTTGCAAATGTCACAAGTAGGTTTTTCAAGGTGTTTTTTGGTTTGTTTTATTTTGCTGGGAGAATCCCTAAGCAGCCAGGTCTCAGCGGGATAAGCGTTGGTTTGGGTTGAATGCCCAACATCTCTCAGATTCCTTGTGGGGGAAGAAGGGGAGAAACCAGAGGCTGTTTCCAACCAGCTTCTCATTCCCTTCTGGTTTGTGTGCCTTTCTCGTGGGCTACCCAGTCTGCTTGGGATCCCCCTGAAGCTGGGGGTACAAAAGCAGTATCTCAAGCACCCTTTTATAGCAGAAGATAAAACCATGGCCTCTTACATGTGTGTATATATATTCCCATAGATAACACAGAAAGATGCTGCTCTGAGCAATGCAGTCAGGATGCCAAGACATGATTCTCTACTGCAGCTCTTTGTAGGGGTCCTGGTACACCTAGGAACTGAATTTCTTCCCAACTTGTCCCCAGGGCACCATTAGGAAAGACAATGACAGCAACTTAAAATTGGTATGTGGAAAACAGGGTTGATTTGTGCTGGCTGCCCTTATAACTATGTCTCATCTTTTTAATTTTTTTTCTTTTCTCTCTCTGGAAAAATCAGTCCTGAATGTAACTTCAATATATTACAATAGTCAGCCCTTGATGTTGCTGCTTTAAGACTGTACATCTACCAAGTCTAAAAATAACAAAATAAATCACTCAAATGAGGTGGTAAGCAAGTAGCTTTGCCCACCTGTTTATTAACAAACACATGCACACGAACCTATATTTCTATATTAGAACATGGCTCTGCGTCTCCTGTGGGTATAAAAAGAAAAACACCTGGCAAAGAGTGAGGGCACTAAGGCAAGCACAAAGTTTCCACAGTAAACATATTTGTGTTTGCTGAGCAAGTGTTGCCTTAGGAAGGCAGGCGAGGGGAGCAGTTCCTGCTGCCTTGCAGAGCCTCGGATTACCAAGCACTGGGGGAGAGATGATTCCCTGACAGCTGCAGATGTGCAGGTCGCTGTTGGATCATACAGGGGAGCATTTGAGAGATGGGACAGGTGGGAAATCCTTCCCAGCCTCTCTCCATGCTGACTATACCTGTGGAAATCCAAATGCACTTCCTCCTTGGAGAAAGCAGCCAGGAGATACCAGCACCAAAGCTCAGCTTTGCTGTTGTACTTGGTTCTGTGGAAGTTTTTAATTATTATTTTCTTTTTCTGGGGCTTACTGCTTGGGGGCTGTTCCTTGGGAAGGCTCAGAGCGTGCCTTACCCTCGCAGAAATATTTCTGCTGACTTGCAGAGCACTCCTTTGACAGTATCAGTGTAAAGGTGATTCAAGCAAACCTGTCTTGGTTGGATTCATGGTCATTTATGTCAAAGCTGAATATAGGGGTAAAGGATGAAGGAGGACCAGAAGGAAGCTGGGGGAAGAGTGTGCCCAAGGCACTCCAGGCCCTGGCAGAGGGTCTCTGGGAAGGCAAGATCAGTGTCTCACAATGACAAGTGTCATTCCAGTGCTGTGAGGTCAGGGTGGTTGAAAAAAACCCCAAGTGGATGCATCCACCATGATGATGGCTCCTTTTCTGCCTTCCCATCACTGTTTGCAAGCTGTGCAGTGCCACCCTCCCAGCCACACTGCTATTTCTGCTCTCTCACAGGGTCAGCTGAAACATGCTGAACAAGGGGCAAAAGGATAACAAAAAGAACTGAAGCAAGGCGCTGTCTAACTGGGACATGTTAAGATGTGTGGGTGGGTGTCTTGGGTCTTTCCACACTGCTTCCTAGCTCTGCAAGAGAACCAGCAGTTTAATTAAGGATGGTGCCGGTTTAGAATTAAACAAATAGTCTTGCACTGGACTAAGACAAAGCCTCCCACCCAACTGCCTCCAGCTGGAGCAGTGCAAAGGCAATGTCAGGCTCACACTGAAAATGGTGTGAGCCCACGACATGCAGTTACACCTGGGCTGGGCTCCTTCAATGTATTTATAAAGCTTTGGGTCCTCCCACCCTGCCAGCAGTGGCAATAAGGGTTGTTTTTGTGAAGCTGTTGGATAACATAATCAGCTTCACAGCTTTACTTTGCATGGTGATTTTGCTGACCATTAGTGTGCAAAGCCTGAATGTTGGAACTACTTGTGTGGTCTTCATTCTGGATTTGATATTGAGGGGAAGGAGGACCAGAAGTGCTGTGATTCAGTGACACGTGTGTCACTGCACCTGATTGCATGACTTGCATTTTTCTGTCTGGGATCAGCTGCTGTTTTATCAGAAACACAAAATGATATTTAATTAGGTTACAAGTGGAAGTGAACTGTCATTTCTTCTGTGTATTAAAAGCCTTGAATAGCCTGGAGAAATCCCATGAAGTAGACTTGCCATACCCTATCTCTCCTGAGAAATTGCCTTTACCTTGGGACAGGGCAGACTTGGACATTACTGTCCTACTGATTTCTGGTTGTGTGTAAATGTTTTGTGTCAGCAGCTGCTACCTGCAATGAGATCTCCCAGAAAGAAACTGTAGGCAGAGGAATACATCCAGAGCTGTCAGAACCCTTCTTTGAGCCAGGACTGCCAGTAGGAATTAGAGAGGCATTTTTTCCTCCTAGTATTTTCATTAAAAATGGGTGAGTGGGTGTTGTCAGAGACATGTGGGACCTAGCCTGGCCATGTAGCCACAAGAAATTACTGAGAGCAATGGTCTGCTGAGGTCCTTCGGCATCAGTGAACTGAAGAAGTTGTGTATGCTCCTAAAGTAGGAGCTGACCAAGTAAGGGCCATTTTCAATGTGTTCTTGCTCTGCTGGTGGACAAGCCTAAAGCAGCCCCAGTTAATAGGTCCCTCCTGGATGTCCACTGATGCTATTTCATTGATGAAAACCAGCAGTTAGCACTGAAAGCTGTGCAAAGAGTGGCCTGCCAGGCACTTGAAACAGCAGTGAGGGAGGCTAGACGTGTTTAAGCAATAGTAGGGGACGGGTCATATAATTTTGCCGCAGCAATCTATTTCCATTTGGTTCTGCTCGCTGGGCGCAAGGCAAAGCATAACTTGGCCATGGTACAGTTGTCCAAAGGACAGAATCTAATGAAACTAAAAAAGGATCACATTCTTTTCCTTTAGCTCTTTAAACAAAATAATGTATAATTCCATTGGTCTGTGGAAACCATGAAAGGGACATGTTTAGACACTTGCATGTTAAGGGACTGGCAGACACAAAAGATCAGAGGAAACAGGTCTCTACCTAAGTAGGTTGTTGCACAATTTCTGGTATGAAGCAGCTTTCTGAGCCTGCCCCACTGAGGAACTGGACATTATTCCAGGACATGTATGAAAATTTTGGCCCTCTCATGGTTCTACAGTTATTTTTGAGGTAGGTCCATGAGGCAGCCACTAATACAAGTGAGATGCATGTTTTTAAACAAATAAGAGAATTCGGGTTAAACATTAACTTTTGGTCATTTCAACTCTGATAGCTTTGGCCTTCAGGCTGGTCATTTAATGAGCTCCTTTCTGTTGCTACAGCAACTGCAGCCTGGGAAGACCTTGATGTTTAAGTAAAAAAAAAAAATTGAAATAAAGCCTGTCCTGAAATTTGCTTAGTCTTCTATTGATAAGTGTCTGTGCTCAGAGTCAATTGTTCAGACAAACAAGGCTTGGAAATGTACCACAAGGTTTAATGCAATCCTTGCACAACCCCATCCCAAGCCATCGGCTCTTGTGCGCAATTAAAAAAAAAAAAACACAAAACAAACCAACAGACCTTAAATTTCGTGCTGTCCTCTGACATACACTAAGCCATTCAGTGATGTTGTTTTAAGAAAGCAAACAGACTGGTTTGTTCTTTTTGCAGAGTTGTCGCTGTGCAGGCTGCAGTTGTGCCCTCGGTGTCCTGGCACAGTGTCTGAGGTGTGGCACAGGGTGACTTTCGGAAGGACAGGGCTCATCCGTGCCCCCTTCCAGTGCTGTGCCAGATCTCAGCTGCTTCTTTTCTGTCCCTTTCTAATACAACTTCTGGCTAGAAGGTCCTTTCTTCTTGGACCTCTCCCAGACTTAAAGTATTCAAAATTTCTCCTGAATACTGGTTCTATCGTACAAACCCTTTTTGTGATGACTTAAGCTGGCGTAAACCAAGATCACCTTCTTGAAATCACTGCAAGTGTGCCATTTAATGTCAGATGAGGTCTTGGCCACCTGTTTTTGCAGCAGTAGAAATATCCTCAGTTCCATTTACTTCTATGAAGTCTTAAGACTTTTCTGTTTGTCTTAACACTCTTGTTTGAGTTCTGTCTCTGATTTTCAAGGTCAAAAATGATTTTCTTTTTCTGAGCAATTTTATCTCTATCCCTGGTATGAGCAGAGGTCCATGATGAGATTGTGAGTACTGCACACATTTTTCTTTCTAGGTAGGATGCTCCCACTCTTTCTTAGAGAGGTATAAATATTTTAATGAAATGTGGGTCTACAAATGTGCAGCTGAGTGCTCATCAAAGCTCATGGCAAAGCAGCTGTTGTCTTTAGTGTGCAGCCCCGAGGGCATCTTGTTTGGGTCATGTTTCACAATTGTTTTTAAATGTAAAGCTTTATGGCCCAATTTAAAGTACAGCTGGCAGGAAGTGCTCTTTCCTATCATGAAGAACACTTGAAACCTTCAAAAAACAGTCCTGCTCTGTGCTGAGATGGACTGAGAGCTCCCAAACTGGAGAGGAGAAGCAGCCCATTATAAGTAGTTAAAGTCCCAGTAATTCGGACTCTCTTGGAGAAGTTGAGATGTGTTTAAATCCACAGTCTGAACCCGACTCTGAGTCTGCTGTCTCTGGGTGAATGGCCTGGCCAACAGTGCTTTGCTACTTCATGTTTTCTCTTCCTGCTCTGGTTCTGAAAAGTACATTGTGGACCTGAGATAACAACAGTATTTTCACTGAGCTGTCACTGTGAAAGCTATTCCCAGGAACTGTTTCAATTTCAGCAAGTCTGCATTTTCTGTCAAAATCATGTTTTGTCAAAAACCTCCAGACTGTTTCTCATCCAAAGCCCGCTGAAGTCAATGAAAAACATACTTCTTCAAGAGAGTTTTAATTACTATTAAGAATAACAGAATAAAAGCATAACCACATTAGGAATTTGCTCTCTTGATGGAGGTTTATATTGATTTTTGTTTTTCTGGACTACTGAAAATTAAGAATGGGACTACTGGATAATGATCTGGACTTCCCCTTGGTTTGAAAAATGGGGTATGAGACTAGTCTGTGCCGGGGAGAAAATGTGTGTTTCTTTGATTGCTGCAGCAGTCTAGCAAGGGGTAGCTGTCATAATGGACAGACATAAACTCAAAGTGATACCCTGGTCAGATGTGTGTTAATAAAAATTCACTCCCTTTTTTTTTAAAAAAAAGCAAAACAAAATAAACCCTCAAACAGCAAAACAGCCCTTTCCTCCTCCCTTGAAACTTTTGCCTGATAAAGCATCAGGGATTTTAAAGATGACTGAAAGAAAATCAAGGGACAGCAGTTTCAACATCACAGGGTTTTTTTTTAAGAGCACATAGTTAAGAATACATGACAATAAAAGACAAATGAGATCACCTCTCTACCTAACTCCTTCCAGAGAATGCATGTGTGTGCTCACACAAATATCTTGGTGAGCTATGAGCCTGGAAGTCACTCAAGTCTTAGAGCAATCCAATTCTCTCGGGAAGAAGAAGAAAGTAAAGCTGCCAGCTTCATGCTTCAAGTGGAACAATAATCCTGAACTAAGAGAGCAGTTTCCAAGTCTTCAGATGGCAAATTATTTATCTGCTGACACAGAACAATGCGCACTTTGTAGTTGATGTATGAGGTTCCCTATGTGTGCTGCATTAGAAAGGAAGGGGGTGTGGAGTTATACAATTATATTTTTTTATTAATGGGGGAAACACCCGCTCCCTCCACAGCTTTAAAATCTATAATTAGTCACAGGGGAATCCAAATGCCTTCAGCAGCCCCTTTTGAAGTGTTTGACTATTTTGTTACTCAGACCAAAGGATGCTGCTGGCAAAAGTTTTCAGAGTTAAAGCTCTGGGATTATCTGCCAATCCCCAGGACAGCTCTGGCAGAGTATCCCAAAAGACCCCAATCAGTGCACTCCAGTTGCTTTATAATTATTTCCTTTTTTCTCCTTTTGAGTTCTCTTATGTCTTTAGCTTTTTATTTTGACTGTAAGTCTTTAATGTGGGGAATCTCGTCTCCAAGGCTGTCTGTAAAACACCTTTTTACCACTATGCTGTTGGGAGGATGGCAGAAATACGGTTTGTTTCTCAACAGGGAAGAGCCATCTTTGAAAGCCAGTCTTTGTTTTAGGATTGCCAAGCCTTGGCCCTGAAGCTGAGGTAACAAGCCAGGGCTCTGCCTAAAGGCAACTGCTTTTGGGCTTTCATTGCCTGAAGCTCTCTCTGAGCTGAACTGGGCTCTTTTCACCCAGGAACTATCTGAGCTATAATGACTTTGCAACGTCATCATAAAATAAAATCTATATAATTAGCACCAGTCACCTAGAGCCAAAAAGACTTGGTTTCTCATCACAAAATGGGTGAGTCAGCTTTTAATTGCTTTAAACTTTATTGAAGGTAAGGTTTTTTTGTGGACTGGTTGCATCCTTGTCTATGATCAGTAAGTGGGTGTTGCTGTCTCCAGCCTCCCTGGATCAGGCAGGATGCAGCTCCATGAGTTGCCAGAGGCAGGACTAACACCTTCCATAAAAAGCACCCGCTGTGCACATTTCCTCCATAGTTTGTGATGCCAGGTTATGAGATATAAGAAGTCCTTTGGAGATGTTTAGCAGCGTTAAACAAAACTATCTCCTGATGGGAATGAGTTCACGTTCCCAAAAGATAAATGTCCTCTGCCTGGTCATTGGAGTGGTGACATTACCTGCCCTCTGTGCTAGCTTTGTCCCTGGAGGGGCCCAGTGCTCAGTCAGCGCAGACACCCCCAGGGGTCAGGGCCAGGGCATATGGCCTTGCTGTTCCCTGTTAGGGAGATCAATATGGGACTTCAGCACCTTTCATTGGAACAATCCTCACGTGCATTCACCATGTGAAAAAAATCCAGGTGCATCCCGAGCTCCTGTTCAGGACAGCCTGTACATCCTGCCAGGTGGCTTGCACAGAGTGGTTCTAGTCTGGGTGCATTGCCTCTGCTCCTGGAAACTCTGTTTTTTGTGTATCCCTCAGACTGGAAGAGCAGCATGAAAAAACACCCCACCACGTGTGGGGGAATGAAAGGAAGATCAAAGTTGCAAAGACCCCATCTCATGTTCTAGTGTGAACTATCTTAATATATCCATTTCCAGAGAGCCAAGTGAGGTGTTTTTTAATCAAAATCCTGTGGGCAGGAGGAAACCACTGCCAGCTCTTGCAGTGACATTCAGAGCAGGAGAAAGCTTTGTGGAAGCGTAAGATGAATGTGGTTTGGTATTGGTGGTTTGTTGGTTTTTTACCCCCTCCCTGATTTAATGTTAAGACTGGTTCTCATGAACAGTCTGGGGTTTACTGGTGCTGAGTTGGCAAGACTTTCTTTCCTTAAGCAAGACAGAAGACCCATTCCAGTTGTATTAACCAGGCCAAACGTCAACAAGACTGATTAAATCCATTCCCTTGGGCTCGGCTCCCTTCCTTGTCTGTCCTTTTGCAAAGTATTGATTATAATTACTGCTGATTACCATTTCTTGGATAAAGGCATTATAAACCACAATTTTATCTTGAGAAATCAGCTCCAGCAAAGGGAAGAAACACAGACACAGAACTTTACACTGTTTGCTGCATTTAGTCAACCAGCTTGGTGCAGTAAAAGATCTTACATCTCTCTTCTTTTCTTCGCCTCCTTGCTTCAGCACTGCAAACACCTGCAAAACCCTTGGCAAATACCTAATCGGCACCTGTAATGTGGCTGAATGGCAGGACCATTCCCAGCCTTCATCACCTTCACTGGCCTGGCCAGAGATTACCAAAGTTGCTCTTTGCCTTCACTTTCTTTGAGCTTACACAATCCTGCTGCTAAGCACATTGCAGAACAGCCTAGTGACTGATGAAATACCTTGCAAGGATGACAGGACACTGTGTAGATCTTCACACTGCACTCTCCCAGGACAGAGGTGCACATTGCAGTGGGCCAGGGTTTGTCAGAAAGCTGCAGACTTTTTGACTGACCTATTCATGCTACAAATTACGTCATGGTCTGATATGTTGAACAAGAACAACTCTGACCTTGAACTGAATTCAGCTTTGTATTCAGAATGGTTTTTCATTTAAACACTAGAAATTTTTATCTAAAAAGCTTTCCATCCTGTACAACAGGGATCCCAGCACAGCTGAGGCATTTTGTGGCACGTGTTCAGAGTAAAAATCAGAGCACTAAGCCTATGACAGAAGTGGAGGTAACCTGAGGGCATTTGGTTTGCCAGCACTATGGAAGACCTCTTGGCCCTGTAGAGCTCTGTACGCATAGGTCTTGTTTTGTCAAAATAGGGGTTTTGGCATGTGCTGTGCTGTCAGCAGGAGAGGTGTATGGAGGAGCTCAGCTCAACACTGGCTCTGTGGCATTCTGGATTGTCCTGCTTCTCACACCCTGCCTCACCTGGGCCCTTCTGAAGATGCTCAGGTGAGGAAAGCAGCATTTTGCCTCCTTGGAGATGTGTTTTGGGGACTAAGAAGGGAACTTCCTCAAGAGCAGGAGTTTGCACAAAGGGGTGAGGTTCTTCTCTGGCTGTGTGCCAACCTTGTCCAGTTGGTGATGTTTCCATGGAAGTGGGCACAGAAGTAGCTGAACCTGATATTTTCTACTGTGCTTGTTTTACCATTGCTGCAGGTCACTGTTGTATACACACTTTGTCTCTGTGAGACGGGGTTATTCTTCTCCAGCTGCAGGTTACAGCATGTTGTAAAATGATCAAGCAGGAGCTTTGCCCTCACAAAAAGAGGGACAAGGCTGCCCAGTTTGGCCAGGTGCTTGTTTCAAACATTTTGAAAGACACTCTGTTCTGCATTTATTTAAAATATGGCTAAATTGTTGGCAATGAAATAATTCAGTGCTTGCTGCAAGACATCTATTCATATGTAAAACAGCCCAGGTAACTGCATGATGATGTGCACCTTAAATTGCCTTTTTTATATTCAAGTGGTTTGAGCGTGTACGTACCCAATTCCTAAGAGGTCAGACAATCTGAAAGGGAAAGATTTTCTCTTTGCCTTGGATTCTTTCCTTCATTGCTTCCCTTTCCAACAATCTCAGTCGATCCCTGATGTCCTTGCTGCCAGCTTCCTCTGTGCCAAAAAGCAGTGATGCAGAGGAGAAATGCAGCCTGGTGGCCACCAAAGCAGGGACTGCACCTGCCCGTGTGGCTTTGCTGGGAGCAGCGCGGGGCTCTCAGCAGACCTGGCACCTCTTCAGGAGCCGTGTGGGTTGTGGTGTTGAGTGGAGTTGATTCAGGGCCTGTGGCAATGCCAGGCATTGACAGATCCAGAAAACCTCACTCTGACCTTGGAGGGGAGCGTGTGCCTTCCTGGATTTGGATCTGGTAGGAATCTAATTCCCAATCAGATAATCAGATAATTGGGAATCTGATTCCCAATCAGCATAAAAGCAAATGGATTTTGTGCGTCCAACGCCCCGAGCCTTGGAAATCTCAGCCTCTACCTCTCGCTGGTGTGTGTGTCTGTTCTCCCAAGCAAGGCAGTGCCCTGGGACAGCTGACAGGGTTCACTGAACTGGAAACTTGACCCTCTGTAACTCTTTTTGGACCCTGCAACTGCTGAACAAGTCTTCCATTTTAACCAGAGCACTCACGTGGCACGGTTTTAATCCTTCGTTGCTTCTGGAGAACAGTCATTTAAAGTGAAATTTAAATTTAAAGTGAGATCCTGGCCTCAGAGCGGTCGGTGGGAATTCTGAGCTGCCTTCAGCCCCGGCTCCAGCTCTGCTGTCCCCACTGAGGGAGCAGAGGGCGAGCGCTTGCGTGGGGCAAGAGCAGAATAAAGCAGGGGGTCAGCAGGAGGAAGTCAGGGCGCTGAACTGTGCATTGAGCTGCTGCTGCTGCCAAGGGACTCCTGCCAAGGAGGGGAATATGCCCTCTCCATGCCCCATGCTCACAGTCTCTCCTTGCTCAGCGTCAGGGCCATGAAGTACTGAGCGCTTCTGTGAGAAAGCAAAATACCCAAGTAAACAGCAGCTGCCTTTAGCTCCAAACATGTCTCGGTTGGTTGCTCCTGTTTTCTTGTCAGGGGAGTGGTTCAGCTAAGGGAAAGGTGATTGAACTGTTACCAGAGAGGAAAAACACCTATTAAAAGTGAAATAATTCAGAATATTGGAAGTGTCTCCTTTATGTGAGAACCACTGTTTGATTTGGCCACTGATCTGTTCTTAGCAATCCTTTCTTTTCTCTGCTGCTAACAAACACATGTTCAAGAGCTGTAGGGTGATTTCTGACCCGGAGAAAAGCAGAGCTGGAGAATTGTTCTTGGCTATACTGGCACACAGGTTAGTTGGGAGGAACAGGGAGCAATGACAGGAGGTTTGAACCAGCTGCAAGGATCTGGAGGTCTGTGAACACTGAAGGATGTAAGAAAGGAAGGGAATGGGATGCTAAAAGGAGAAAAAAGCATAAACTGAGCAATGGAGACTGTAGATCTAAATGTCAGGGTATATTTCCTAATAGTGATTTCTGTCAAGTTGTTGGATAATCCCAAAGGGTAGAAGGTGGAAATCTCATACATGGAGATGTTTCTCAAATTAGGTTTTGATGAAGGCAGCAGAAAAGACATACTTACATAAAAACCCAGTTGAACTAGATAATCTCAGAGTATTTTCTGATCTCTAAAGTGTGGTTTATACTATAAACACTGCCAGACCCTGCAAACTAATCTGTTGTACTAAAAGTGACTCAAACATGATTGCTTATATTTTTATACCCCTCATGATGTTAAACATTTGGTTTGCCAGGATGAGTGGGAGTATCCAGGACAAACTTTACTGTGAATGGATTTCATGAACTATAATTACTAGGCAATAAATCCATACAAATGGGAAACATCTCAGGTCTTGTGCTGGATAGTAGGAAAGGACAGGAACTGATTGTTTTGGGGAATCACATTTTTGTGTGAACTTGGAAGGAATTAAAACACCAATGCTGCTCTTGAAGGGCTAGTTAGGGCAGAGGCCACAAATCTGTCCTTTACATTAACAGTAAAAAATGTATTTGCACAGCTATTTCTTGGATGGGAGCTTGCACAGAGACAGCTGGTTTTAATTAGGCAAACAGATGCAATAACTGAGCAATTACAACTTGACCATGAGCCCATGCAAAGCGAGGGGATCTTTAGCAGTCTGTGCTTAAACTGCCTGTGTTGGTCAGGACCTGCAGATGAGAAATCCTGCACTCACCGCAGCAATCTAGGAAGCTGCTGGGAGTAGGATTTCTTCCCATGGCAGAATCCATTTGTGCAGCAGCATTCCTAGTTCTGATTTGCTGGTGGGTACAGGTCTTGGGGAACAACCAATTCATTGTCTTTGCTGCCATTTCTTCCTGCATCTAATGGGGTAAAGGATGGCAGAATATGATAAGTATCCCTGGGCAATTCCCTGCCGTCATTTTAGGGAGAGTGCAGGTATTTCTTGTATGTTGCTAGAGGAGTTTTCTACTGATAATTACAGAAATTATTACCAGTGGTGATTATTATAATGCTCAAAAGGGGTTTTGTATTACTACAGAGGGAATAAAAAGATAATTTCTTGCCAAAAAGAAATAAAAATGCGAGCTCAAATAAGGGTCTATGAATCTGTGACTCTTTTAGGCACAGATCACCACAGTACCAAAGAACAACCCAAGCAAAAATGCTTCTGTTGTTAGCAGCAAAATGAGGGGTTAAGCCCCTACAGTCTGTGGCTCATTATTCAGTGTCTTTAAGTATTCATTTCCTCTCCTTACTTGTAAAAGGGGATGTACAGGGTTTCAATAGGTGAGCAACAGATCCATCCACGTATATATACACACATATGTAAGTGTATGTGTGTCCATGTGTATGTGTGTGAACACACATATATACTGTGCAGACTTGCAAAAGAAGTAATTATAAGTTCCCAGCAGTCCAAACTCTGCATTATCTTATTATCATCAGCCATTGGGCTGCAGTAGAACAACAATCTAGCACTGCTGAAGACAAACACAAACTCAACAAAGATGTGCACTTGTTCATTCAAGCAATTATGGAAAAGCCCAGCTTTACCTGCCTGTCATAAAAAGCTTCTGCAGGGGATACCTGTCCCCACCTGAGCCTGTTCACTCTGTCCAACAGAATTGAGAGGAAAATCTCCTAAATCAGAGTCCAGCCCTCAGGTTCTCGATCTGACCCTGAAAATAGCAGCTCCATGTGAGGTTGGGCCTTCTTGCCTTCTCCCTCTGTTCAGCATCACTGACAGCTCTGTGCAGGAGGGTTGTTTCTGGCATGTGCAACGGTGCTCTTGAAGCGTTGCTCTGCTGATTAAAACATGTGCAAAACAGTGTCAGGTCCTGCCCTTCCCTGCCTTGGGGAAGTCTGCCCAGCTAGGACAGCAGCTGAGACCCTCTGTGAGCCTGTACTAGAGAAGAGAGAGTGTGAGCACCGTCCTGTGGCTTCTAAGGCCACTTTATGAAAGGCTGACTCAAACAGCTCCTGCCCCGATGTGAGTGCGACTGTGTGGCTGTCCCAAAGCTCTCTGATCTGGCAGTGTCTGGCTTAGTTTCTCTGTGTCTTTGTGACAGCAAATCGTGCTGAAGTGCAGCTTATCCGTGCAGGGTGAGAAATGAAAAGGTGACCTGTGTGCGGCAGGAAAGCACACAGGCTCCTGCCCTCAGGCTGGGCATGGAGCCTGACATCTGCTTGTTAAAATTACAGCTGCATCCCAGGTTTGCCAGGTTCCCTCCTTCCCCAGCTGGACCTGACTCTGGGGGGCAATGCTGCTCACATCTGGCTTGCAAGTGTCTCTCTTTCCTCTTCCTTCTCCTACCCCCTCTAGTTCAGATCCCCAAACCTCTCTCTGTGTGCTAGAGAACAGAGTGTGGGGGTGTCCCAGGGCTTCCCCCCAGAGATGGCTGGTGCTGTTTTGACAGCCCTGCTCACTCCAGTCTTGTCTCATTCTGCACCCCCAGCTGCCCTTCTGCCATGACCAAAACACAGCAGTCTCCTTTTCTATCCTCTTTAAAACTTCCCCTGAACACCAGTTCTTCCTCCACAGATGTCCTCACAGATTACATTTGACCTGCTGTTCTAAGCAAGGAGAAGGTACAAGGTGAAAGGAGCTTGTATCACATGCAGGAATCACCAGACTCCACATTTGCTTAGTTCTCTGCTGCAAGGCGCTGGGCAGACTGTCAGCCTTCATTCCTACCTTTGTGATGGGAATAATTTGCAGGCCGGTTAAAATTAGAGTGGGGATATCTTAATTCCTTCCAGAATTACACCCTTGCTATCCAAAGTTTGAGTTTCATTACAGATCCTAGACCAACCTTTATGTCATGTTGCTTGATTACTGAATTTCTTTCTTTGGCTATTTGCTTTAGCATTGCAACTCCTGCTATGACTTTCCCAATACTGCCCTTTTTGTCAGTCCATATATTTTTCTGGTTGGAACTGTAGATCTCTGGATAAGCAGTATCAAGTATTGCTTTGAATATTGAGCAATTGCATGACAGAAAGCTCCTCCACAAAGCCAATGAAATGGTCTCTGGTGCACATAGAGATATCAAGAGTGCTTTGGTGCGCTGTTCCCTTTTGCTTTATTAACCCTGGCCCTGTGGGCATTGAGCAATGATCCAAATTCTCTCTGTGCTGCACGTACAGTGCATTCTGCTGGCCACTTTTACACAGCAAAGCAACACAACACATTCTTGAAGCCGAGTGCTTTACTTGCAAACACATTTTCATCATTAACGTAAATTAGCTTATGCTTGCAAATGTCCATGGTACATACCTGACTTTTTAGCCAAGATTGGCATGCTCTCACACTAACATAAATAGGGAAAATTGGCCTCTCTAAGCAGGAATATTCTGCACCCCCTCTAGCAAATTTTATCTGCAATTAGTTTTTTAATCATTCATAAAATGACTCTGAGCAAGATACGTGTTAACACCAGAGTTATGCTTCTTTCACGTGAAGTCTAAGAGATTTATTCTTTCTTTTTGTGCAAATAAACAAGATATTTTCTTGAGAGGGACTGAGAGAATGGTAGGGAAAAGAGCTGTCTGATGGGGAAGGGCTTACACTCTCATGCAGAAAAGATGATTTCAGTATCATGCCATGGGCTGTATTTTTACTTCTGATGGCATCTTTGGGGTTTTGTTGGCTACATGACAGCAACAGATGAACAGTGTGTTACTCATCAAAAGCTACCTGGCATGATTACCTAAAAAAAGAATAGAGCAGCGAACAAATAGAGCAGAGAGGGAAGTGACGACAGCAGCCACATTTCAAATAAGATAATCTTTGTCTAAATGATGTTTTGATGAAGCAAGATTAAATGATATGCTGGAATGAGTGCAGTATGACTAATGAGAGGATTCACAGTTATAAGTGATAGGAGAGAAAAATATCAGAAGGGACATAAACCATCCAGCACTCATACACTGGATTGTTAGGAAAAAGAATTGCTAATTGGCCAAAGATATTGCTGTTGGCTTGTTTTTTTATCTTCCTCTGAGATGTTTCAGCCCATTAGAACTATCTCCAGAGGATCCAGAGATGAAAATCTGGGACCAGAATTGCCTTGCAGCAGCTCCAGGCTATGACTGCATGAGCAAGATAAACTCGGGCTGATTTCTGGCTCTTTCCGGTAAGAGCCCAGCTGCCCACTGTGACACTGCAGAGGGTAGGAAGCATCTTCCCATGTTTTCATGGCCAAGGAAGAACACTGACATTTATCCAAGGGTGTATCCAACCACAGACAGGCAGCGCCTTGCAGGATGGCAGAGTCACAGTGAGTTGTTTGTGTGGCTGTACTCGGACAGGAGGGAACAACAAGAACGTCATAGCCCCATTGGTTTTCTGGGGGAGCTGAATTTTCCAATTATGTGATTAGTATTAACGTTGTATTTCAGTCTAAGTGTACTTCCTCATGAATTTGCCACTATTTATTAGATCTCTTAGGATGGGTATAAATCGTATTAGTGACATCAAATAATTAATTCTATTTTTACAGAAAGTAACGCTGCAGCAGAAAAACGGCCTGTCAGGTGCTTAGCTCAGGGTTAGAACAAAATGAGTTCCCAGCAGCTGTCTAAGCAAGAAGCTTTACTGCCATAGTCCTTGAGATCAGGGAGGCTTTTTCTTTCCAATAGTTTCAGATTTACATCACTATTTTAGTCTTGGTTCTTCCTTGGCTAAAGCAGTGTATAACAATGGAGAGAACTGAGGAAAGATCCTGTGGATGGCTCTGGATGGCAGCTCCACATGCAGTGTAAGAAAAGGGTTTTGCTATGAGAAGTTGTTCAAATAGATTTCCCAAGGTCACTGCCCACTAGAACCAGTGAAGCTCAGCCCATTTCAGTGGGATATGGCCAAACTGGCCACAAGGTTCTTTCCTTACTCTGTGCAGTGGGGACACAGCCGTGTTGGGATTGCAAGACCTTGGAGATCCCACAGCACAAGGAAGATGAAGAGACAGCACCTGGCAGCTCAAACCGAGCCCTAACACCAATCCTGAAGTGAGCACATATAAAACAAAACACCTTTTCTTTCCAGCAGAGATTTTGGCCACTGATCCTGATGGCACTTGACAGGCAAAGTATCCAAGGAGCAGGAAAAAGTCCAGCAAGAGAGGGAAGAGGTCTCTGTATTTATCAGTTCAGTTGTTGTGTTTCAAGCCTTATCCAAAATCTAATGGATCTATGGGAATCCTTCCAGTAACTTCCACTGGGGTTTTATAAGGCTTTAATTAATGGCCTGGATGCTGTGATTATGAGTGTTCCTCTCACAGTACCACTCAGAGCTGTGCCTCCAAAACAAACTTGAGCCAACAGGGCTCCTTGATCAACATTTTGCAATTAAAAGAAATTAACTCACTTGGGAAGTACTTGATGGCAAATGTTTGTCTCCAACTGCCTAAAAGTTTTCTCTTATAAATAGAGGGTGAATAAGCCATTTTTGACCCTGCTTCTGACTGAGTTCCAGCTGTATTAGGTTTAAGGCTAATTTTCTGATAAGGGGTAAATATTTAATGTTAAGACTAAACATGTCTTAGGATTTAGGAGCTCTTATTAGTTAATGTGAGCGTTTGGCACAGGACTGAAAACTGCCTCTGACTTGGAGGAGAAAGAACACGTTCCATGTAAAGGTTCGGGTTCTCCTGCAGTTCTCATCTTCCCTCTGAGTGTACCAATCCAGCTGCTACCCTGATTCCGCAAGCTTCTTTTTTCTCCTTGTGCATTTTGAGGAATTTGTCCCATCTCTTTTTTAACCACACTGCTTATTTGCCAAAAAATTTTTCTGTTTGCCCACTCCACATCTCATCTCCAGAAGCCACAAAGTCAGATACATTCCTTAAAAGCCAGACAGGGTTTCAGTAACCCGCCAGTCAAGAGAGGCTGGTATTGAGTGGCAGCTTGTGGGTGCTCGTATACCTGCTTGCACCCACAAACAAAGCCCTGCAATCCCTGCCTTATGCTAGAAAATAACTGGGTTTGAAACCACAGAGCTGCAGACACAAAAAGAGGGCTGTGGTTGGGACTGGGCTGAAAGAGCAGTGCCTGTCCTGGAGAATGTCACTTTGTTTATGACTGACTCTCTCTGCTTCCAGTGATGTGGGAGAAAAAATGATAGTATGTACTCTGCAGGAGTGTGTGTGTGTATATATATGTGTGTGTACACTCAGAGACAGGCACATCTATAAACAAACCACAGAACACATTGCAATGCTTGAAAACACCCCAGTGCCTCTATGGACATGTTGTTCTCTCCTTCTGTCCTTGAGGTATCAGGTTTCCTTGTTTACAGTCTGCCTCATTCAGGATCTGGAATTCCTAAAGAGCAGCAAAACCCTATCATGTGACTGAGGACTGATTTCCAGGAAAACAGGAAGAGGTTCTAGGAAAGGTCAGTTCTCACATTTTCAGTTGTTCCCTTCAAGAATACAGAATGAAAGAGATGAAGTCAACATGAAGTCCCTGATCCTTTGTCTCTCTGTTGAGCCTGGAGTGAGATCTAAAGGAAAATCCAGTGCTTGATGCAGAGTTCCTTAAGCTCCGTGTATTTTCCTCACCTCTTTAAAGGTTTATTGACATGGGACATTTCACACAGATGTTGGATTTCTGCCTCCAGGATGTCAGTCCTTCCATTGGCTTCCTGATCTTCTGAAGGGTTGTTTTCGCATGTGCTGTCACAAGCGGTCACAACTCTGCTTGTGACATCACAAATGAGATCATGGGACAGATCAGGAAACTGTACAAGCAGGGAGAACTACATGAACGTAGTAACAGAGAGCAAATAAAGAAGAAAACACAAACAAAACCAACAGCTCCCAGGTCACATATTCCACAAGCATCAATGAGAGCATTTCTGTCTTGTTGGGCAAGAGCAGAACTAGTGACTGCTGATTATGTGGGGTTATCTGGATGAGTGGCATGGGGGTCTGTGGCCTGGGCTGCAGCTTCAAAGACCCTGCCCTAGAACATGGTCCCAGGACACGAGAACCTCTCTCTTTGCCGTGGGACATTGTCGTGGTTTGACTCTGGCCAAACGCCAGGGACCTACGACGTCTGCTTTCTATGCTCTCTCCTGTTTCATTTACGCAGAGGAGAGGACTCAAACTAACACAAACACACTGGACTCATGAGTTGAGATGAGGCAGTGATGGGGAGGGGACGCACCAGATCATGAGCAAACAGGTGAAAGACTTAAGTTGCAAAGTGATTTATTAACCTAACAGAGTCGGAGGATAAATGAGAGGTAAAAATAAGCTTTTAAGACACCATTTCTTCACTCACCCCCCTTCCCTCTTAAGACACTGTTCCTCAGCTCACCCCCTCCCCTCCTTCAAACAACCAGCAGCTCCGGGTGGGGGCAGGGTATGGGGCTTTTTCTTAGTCAGTCCATCACCACAATTCTTCTGCTATGAACACTGTTTCTCTACTCACCCCTCTCCCTCTTAAGACACCATTTCTGAGCTCACCCCCCTCCCTCTTTCACACAACCAACAACTCCGGGGTGGGGCAGGGTATGGGGGTTTCCCTTTGGTCAGGGTCAGTCCACCAGGGAGAAGAGTCCTCTACTCAGCCATGGGGTCCCTCCCACGAGAGACAGTCCTCTGAGAACTTCTTTGGCGTGGGTCCAATCTCACGAGCAGCAGCCCGGCCGAAATCTGCTGCAAACACGAGTGCTTGTCCATGGGGTGCAGGCTCCCGAGCCGAGGCCAGGCTGTTTCCATCCCGGGGCCAAGGCCTTTCTCTCTCATCCACAGCCTTTGCAACTCTCAGTCTCTGCTGGGACTCCCACTGGCTCACAGCTTCCTCCAGGCATCCCCCTGTTCTTCTGGCATGGGCACCTCCCCACGGGCTGTGGGTGGATCTCTGCACCCCCCTGGACTCCATGGGCTGCAGGGGGACCACCTGCTCCCCCATGGTCTTCACCATGGCCAGCAGAGTGTTTTCAGCTCCGGCGCCTGGAGCACCTCCTCCCCCACCTCCACTGACCTTGGTGTCTCCATGTTGTTTTCCCTCACATATTTTTACCTCCTCCTCCTCCTCTGGCTACAAAGAAGTGCGTGCACCCATTGTTTTGATTTCTTCTTAAATATGTTTTCACAGAGGCGTAACTAACATTTCTACGTGGCCCAGGTTTGGCCGGCAGCATGTCCATCATTTTCAGAGCCATTTTCAGTGGCTCTGCTGGACAGGGTGAAAAACGTCCAGAACCTTCACACAGGACACACAGGAGCCATCTTTGTGCCCCTCCCTACCCACTAGCAAAAACTGGGCCAAGCAAAACCACCACAGACATGCCTGACTTACTGCTCTGTGTCAGAGTCTGTCCCAGGTGAAACCTTGGGCTGTCGGTCTCTGTGCTAAGCAGAAGGCTGATGTGCTGCCAGGCTGCAATTCCATGCCAGTCTGAATCAAGAGATCTTTCTTTTTTTTTTCCTGCAATTTCATCCGATCTGCTGTCAGCTTGGATCCAACGTGGGGGATCAATGAAAGTCATGACGCTGTACAGATTTGTTTTTCAGTGGCATTGATAAACCAGTGTTGCAAGATCCTCAGCTCAGACTCAGAGTCTGGCTGACTGATGGTTGTGAAATTTCCAAAGGCGACAAGGGAGAAAAAGCAAAAAGGCAAAAAACCACTCTCCCCTGTGTTGCAACTCTAAGTGCAATCAGTTGCAAAAAATAATTCCCTCTTTGGACACTCAGATTCATTTGAGTTGGGTCCACAGAAAGTAATTTCTATATATATCAGCTAGATGTCTGACCTGAGGGTTAAACCAAAAAATATGCTTGCAGAAAAGTTGCAAATGCAAAATTCTGGCATGGCAGTCCAAGTTCTGCCCTTGACTAATATGGTTTGTCTCAAAATTGTGAGCATGTTGAGCAATTTTACAGGGGAAGGGAAGATCTTAACTATTCTGAAAAACCTCTGTAAGCTAAAACACCAGCAATGAGATTCAGAAATGGAAATACTTTATTAAAAAGCAATACTCTAATGAAGATATTTGCTGTGAAACAGCTCCCAGGGCTGCACTGGTGCTTCAAAGCATTCTTCGTCACCTTGTTATTTTAGTTTCTCTGTACCATAATAAATGAGAGGGGTCCATTCCCCTCCACCAGCATTTCAGCTGCTTACTTGGGCTCAAAGTATGGGTGTTGGATGGAACATGAAGGGACAGTGTCTAACTGAGTCTGATTCCCACACTGAAGCTTCTCTGGTATTAGTGGGCACTTCCACACTTGAACATGGCACAAAGTCGGAAAGATTTTAAAGAGTATTCAGAGATGTTGGTTGATTATGGCGGAGCAGAGGAGCCCCAGTGTTGGGCTGTGAAGATGATGCACTGGCGGGGCACATTCAGGAAGTCCCTACCTCAATAAGCCTGGCAAGAGCTCTGGAGGACTTTCTCTAAACACTCACTTAAAATTCAGAGGAGGAGGCCAAAAGGGAAGAATCAACACAATTTGTACCTGGGAGCTGAGGAAACAGCAGAAAATCTCTAGGAAAATCTCTTCTATTTCTTTCTCCTTTGAAGAATGGATTCGCAATGTAATTTCAGGCTCGTAGAAGTCCCCCACAATATAGGCCAGAAAAAAATTGTTCTAATCCACTCCCATCTCATGTAATTTCATTTCTCACTACTGTGAAATGTCCATAAAAACATTTAAGATATTTTTAGTTATTTTAAATGTTGGCTACCTTCAGGATCATGTCATGTGCACCATTGCTATATGGACACTGTTTCTTAGTGGAATTATCATTTAACTGAATTGAAATAAATTGCAATAGGAAATGCTTATTAATGATGGGTACACCCAAGAGAAGCCTCATGAAGATTTTTTTATTAGGATAATTGTAACAACAATAGCAGTGTGCCATGCTGTGATGATCTCATTATCACCACTTTACTCATAGTGGAATTGCCATTGAGGGTGACCTTTCTTTCAGCAAGGATGAAATGTAGCACAGAGCAGGCTCCTGATTCACCTTTGCTTACCTCAGTGGGCCTGACTTCAGTGACCTTTCCGAGGAGGAGCTAGGATGGTCCCTCATCTGAATCTGGAGGATCAGGTGTAAGAGCAGGCCAGAGTTCTTCACATATTTTCATGCAGTAAATAATGTTGTTTATGCAGTATCAACCACTGAGAGCAGTGCTGAACATCTCAGGTAATTTTCCATTTTTCCTTGACAAGTACCTTGATTATCAGACTTCTGTATTTGTAACTGATGTTATATTGGACTCTGAATATCAAAACTAGTGCCAAGGGAAAGTGACAGTAATTTCTGACTCAACATTTTCATCAATCCTGAACTGACTGGCACTTGACCAGCTAGGCGGGAGTCTGATCCCTTTGTACTTCAGATACTGCTTTGAACCAAAAAAATCAAATGGGATCATGTAAATAGCAAGGTGCAGAGTAAAGGTGTCACAGTCTTGCATGTGTGTCCAGCGAAGTTCTCCAGAGAGAGGTGCAATAAAATGGTGAAGTGTTAATCATTCCTTTGACTTTTTATGACTCCTGTTTCGCAAAGAGTGGTCATGTGCTGTTGTTTTGATCTTCACTCAAGTTTGTTCTATTTCCTAGATCTGCCTTTGATGGCCACTCCCAGAGCAATCAACCTGGAGGTAATTAATGTCTGAACTGGTAAAGCTCAGTTTTATTCTCAGCTTCTCACTGAAGTATGGAAGTTTTTCTTCTATCTGTATTTTTCCCAAGGTGTACATAATTAAAGATCTGTGGGTTAATTCTGGCTACTTTAGTGTCAGCTCTTCCATGTCATCAGCACATATTCTGTACTTTTAGGATCAAAAAAACACATCTGAAATGCACCTGCTTGACTTTCTTTTGTGTCACATACACAGGTCCTGTGTTTATGTTCTGATCCAGGTGATTTCAGTGAACCAAGAAGTTGTGATAACACCATGGATAGGGACTATAGAAAAATACATTTAAGCCAGCAAGAGCTGAGTCTGCAGCACCTGGTGCTGTTGAGACCAGGCACTAATTCCTCATGCTGGGCTTGCTTTATTCAGTGGGTACAATACTAGGTCGGTGTTAAGCTGCTGCATATGTCTTGTGTCCACACAGGGTGAATACCTCTGTATTGTATGTTCCTACATCTCCCATTTTGTGTAAAAATGTCTTGGGACTCTCTTCTGCTTATTGAGTGGAGAATTTTGATGAGTTCAGTCTGGTTTTTCTTTTCCCTTCCTTAAAGAGTGGTCACAGAATGTTATTTTAGCTCTGGAAAGAGAATCTTTTATACTTCCCATGTCAACTCTAGACTCTACCCTGCACAGAGTCAGGCAGAGGGGAGGAAGAGGTGGTCTGATGTTATGAAAATGGCCACCCAACATGAACAAGTCCAACAATGGACCTCAGGAAAGCTCTGTGTTCCTACAGACACAGAAATGAAGTACCTCCACACCAAAGCACAGAAGGCTGGCAGGGGCAGGAGCAGCACGTGTTTTGATGCATGAAGACTCCATGTCATGAAAACCTTCCCAAAATGAGGAAAAAATAAAGTGTTTCAAAATGTGAGCCCAAAGGAAAAGCAAGTTGACGTCTAACAAAAGACTTATTTTCTTCTCCCATAGAGAGGTATCTGCCACTTACTCGAGCTGGCAAGGCAGCGTCTCAAAAGGCAATTTAACCAAGTTGCATAAGGCCTTGGCTGGATGGCTGTAGAAATACAGAGCCTCTTATCTGAATGCTGGCCACAGCTGTTACAGATCTTGACGGAATTATTTCTGTGTCTGTCAAACATCTGCTTTGTAAGCAAACAGAGAGGCTGAAACACTAGTGGTGCACATGATGTGCTGCAGCTCATGGGGCAGAGCCAGGAGGCAGTAAATGGGAACTTTTTTTCCCTGGCATCAGAAACCTGGTGTCCCATGAGGGTCTCAGATGGACAGATAAGCCTTAATCCCTTTGTGTTATATAGGCCTGTGCTGTGTCTTAGGAAAAGAGCCAGTGTGGTCCAAGCACTGATCTCAGTGTCTTCGGTAAGCTATAAACCATCTACAGCTGTCATGAATATTCTGACATATAGCCTACAGAACTACATTTATTTTCTCCCTCACCACCCAGGAATTATTCCATATAAACGTGTGTAGACCCCAAAAGGCTGATGCTAAAAATCAGGATGTTCATTGGAGCCTTTTGACGTTACATATCTTCCTCCTCTTCTGTTTCTCCTCCTTTAGTCATCACTATATTTTTCCTCTACAAAACAGCCACAGTGCTCTGTTAACCAAACCAGCTGCCTTTTTGTGTCTCTGGTAGTCACCCCGTTACCAACACTCCTGCACTACACAATAAATGCCCTCTGAGAGCCTGGCCACAGGGAGTAGGGGGTGCCTGTACACTGGGTAACCAGAACAATTTGTGTTCTCCTGTGTGTGCCTTCCAGTCCCATAAAACCCCTGCCCATAGCTGTGTTTCTTTGCGTGTGTGCATGTGGGTCTGGAGCATGAACCTTCACTTTCCCAAAATGTAGATGCTGTGGGAGAACCCAGTCCAAATAAGAGGACTGGCACGAAATGAGGATACTGATTTTGTGGTTTTTTTCCATTCAAATACGAGGATACTGATTTTGTGTTTTGTCCACTCAAAACTTTCCTTCTTTATGCTCTACAAAAACCCACCAGCCCTTAAAGAGGATGGTGACTGTGAATAGAGGAACAACCAGGTGAATGAATGTAAAAGGTTGACCTGAGGTCTCTCTCACCTGTTTTTTCCCCTGGCAGACTTCCAGGTGTTCCTGCAGTGTGTTCCTGGGCTGTTTATACACGTCTTTTTGAAAATATTTTAGTTCAATGTGAGACAGCTCCACATTTTCTTTATATGCATAATCAAATGCAAACAATTAAGATTTCCTAACTGAGCTCTGTGCCAACAGGTAACTGCAGTTCAAAGGGCCTTTTACGCAGTTAACAGGTTGGGCACCATTTCCTCCACACCCTTCAAACAAAGTTATGGTGTAACATCTAACAGAACTTTCCTGTCAAAACCTCCAGTTCTAGGGTGAGCTCGAAGGGCAACTGCCTAAGGCCCCAAGTCCTAAAGGACACCACTAGTCTGAGCAGAAAATCAATGCATGACATTGGATTTTCAGCTGAAGAAGTGGGAATGCATCCGTTTCAGGCTCCATGCAAGACCACAAAGCTATCGCCAGCTCTTTGTGTGTCAGCTGGAAGCTAACAAAGCAGTATCACCTTGCAATGAAGACAATCTTATCAAGGACTTCCAACTAATTTCCATTCCAGTTATGTTGCCGCAATTTTTATCTCATTATTCTCAATGACACTGGACAGAGGAGGTGTTAATATAAAGGAAGATTGTGTTTCTAGTTACAGCTTAACCCTGTAGGCAGAGAGAACTGGGTTTTGTTATAAGCTTTGCCATAGATCTGGGTTGATTAACATACCTTTGCCTCGTGGCTTTTAAACTGCAATGTCATGTGAGCAGTCATATTTAACAGTGAATTTAAAATCATGACTATATTTGAAATGTTTTTTCTGGAAGATGTAGGTGCGGGTGGCTTGGCTACACTTGTCATAGGAGAGATCACCTCCAAGTATCTGTTCAGACACTGTATTTTAAAGATTTACATAGCTGAGTTTGTGCTCATCATTCACGTGGGTAGCTGGGTTCAGTTTAACCAGGGCAGGAGGTGATGCTTGGCCAGACTTGTGTGTTGTTGTGTGAATGGAATCTGAATCTTCAAAGAAAGGAGAGCAGCAGGGAACGGACTCAGCCAAGGACTGGCTGTGAGATGTGGGGTTTTTCAGCTCCCAGGTTCAAATCCAATGAAGTTAATAGAAATCAGATGTCTTTCTTGCCATCTGGCAGCCAGTTGGGAGCTCGTGTGCATTCTATAGGTGAATTTTACTCTCAGGTTACAGGACAAATGATTACATCAGCTCTAAGGACAAGCTGGGAACAGTGAAGAAAACAGAATAAACTGCATCAGTCTAAGGCAGTGGTGTGGTACTTTAAAGAAGTGAGGTACAGGAGGAATTAACTAAGTCTTAGTCTTACAGCTTCCTTTTTTGACAGAGGACAGACTTTACAACACCAAGGTTTCTTCCTGGGAAATCAAGTAGGTCAGAGTTTTCTGTCAGCTCTGTGGTCCTTTCCATGAAACAGATGCTTCTGATGCATCAGGAAAACTCACAGCTCTAACCACACGTTTTCTTTGGTTTGAGAAGGCAGGTTAACCTCCCTGTTGTCAAAGGTTTAATTTTTTCTTCATATTCCCAGTAAAGATGGATGTGAACTCAAGGGAGAGGTAAAGAGGTCGTTTGCCAGGATGGCCAGAGCAGTGTTGGAAAATATACCAGTTTAAAAATTTTGTATAACTTTGGTCAAAGGTTTTGTTTGTACTTGCCTCAGGGAGGGGGATTTTAGAACATTGTTCTACCAGGTAGAGTCTGATGAACTCAGCATGGGAGTTGCCCAAAGATAAAGGACTATCAGCAAAACAGTGGCCATCAACAGAACATCCACATGACATCAGTGGCTATTGACAAACATCTACTCCAGATACTACCTCCAGCAGGGGTGAAGACATCTGGTCTGAAAAAGAATGATAAGAAAAATTGAAGAATGAAAAATCTAATTAGCATCAGAGGCAAGGAAATTTGGGTCCAATGAGAGACTGAATATCGGGGATTACTCAACTCCAGTCCAATGAACTTTAGAACAATGTATGTCTATGGGTTTTGACTGTATAAAGTTTGGGAAAAAATCCTGTAAAATCCATGTGTCATGGAATGATTCTCTCTGCACACTCAGGCCGTGTGTGGATGAGATGATTTCTGTGGTACATCCTGGCCAGAACAACATCTTGGCCAGAAAATAAAGTAATGCCTTGACTCTCTAACACTAAAAATGTTGTTGGAGGGTTTTTGTTTTTCCCGCAGTTTCAGTGACAGCAGGGTGTAAAATCATACAGTGACTTGTGGCTGTGCAGAGATCTTACTAAAACTGCATTAACTGTGTGCTCTAGCCTTATATCACCTCCTGGTTGAGTCAAACCAATGCAATACCTCAGCTGGTGGCCATTCCACAGTAGCCCATGGCTTCTTGTGCAAGAATACAAACCTTGCGATGCCTGAAGTACTCTGCTAATTTGAAAACAGATCCCAAGACACTTTGCTGTTTACCAGGAGGAGAAAGGGGCTTCCAAATTTCTGCCCATGCCCATCTCAGCCCTGGGCAAAGCTGTCATTTCCCCACAACCTGCAGATCCTGCTTGTGAGAAATGCTGAGCAACTGGTGTGCTTCTCTCGGTGGGGAGTCAATGAACAGCCCAGGGCAGGACACTGGGAGGAAGGTGGCTGTTCTCTAGCAATTTCTCACTTTCCTTCTTCCCTCATCAGAGCCAAGGGATGGTGGCTGCAGCTGTCAGGGGCTGGGAGTGTCTGGAAGCACCCAGGTGCCCAGGGACACCAGTTCAGCTGGTGGGGTTTGGGGCCAGGCAGGAGGGTTTTGACCCCTCTGGGCAGCAGCAGTGGGTGGGCTCCGTTTGCTGGGGTGTTTAAAACAGCTATGTTTAATTGTGTTTACTGCAGGAATGAGCAGCCTGGCTGCTCTGGAAGTGGGAGAGGTGAAGCACTGTCCTTGTCCCTTCGTCCCCAACGGCACTGGAGGAAAGCCCTACCCACATGGAGCTGGCAGGGCCGGGAGGGGAAGGTCCAGGGCAGCAGGTAAGGAAGGCTCGGAGTTCTTTCTGGGTTCATTTATTTCACCATTGCCTTGCTACTGCAGGCCCTGCTCACAGCGTGCCTTGTTTCACCCTCTGGGTGTGTTTGGAGAGCTGGATTGAGCCAGCCGAGTGTGGAGCTCCCAGTGTGTATTTCTGTGATGTTAGGTTGTTCTCTTTCGATTACACTTCCTTACACTTAAACCTCTTAGTTTCCTGTTTGTCTCCACTTACCTGGAAACTCGTAGCCCCTTTTTTGTTGTTAAAACAACTCATTTTACAGAGGATAACACTTACATTGTTGTGTGGCTGGAACTGAAGTACCAAGAGGTTGTTTTGTACATCTGATGTCAAGAGAAAGGCTTGGCTGGCTCAGTACAGTACTGGAGGAGCTTTTCTTTCTCCACATTGGGTTTAGGCATCTCTTTACATTTCACAGGAGTTACAGAAGCGGAATTTGGCTGGTGCATCTGGAGTGGTTCTTTCACATGAAATTTTATGGTTGGGAGAGAATTTCTGGGCATTTTCAGTTGGAACTGGATGTCCCAAGCCAAGGCTGGGGCTTCTGCCATTGTTAAATTAAAAAAAAAAAAAAAAAAGTCAGACCTTTTGCATGAAAAGAAGCAGTAATTCGTGGGCAGAGTGCCAGATTAAAAGAAGAAAACAGCCCCCCCCCAACTGTTGTTATCCACATTCCACCAGTATTGGCAAATAACAATTCATCCTGTGATTGTGTAACTGAGGAAACTGAAGCAGGTAATGACCAAGAAATCACTGAGAGAGCTTAGAATGTCATCTAAGGTTTCTGAGTGGGACTTTTGGTTAGAACTGATGATTTTGGGTGTTTCATTGTGAGACCTCTAACAGAACCTGGTGTGTGGTTTTTTTTGGGGATATGTTTGCTTTTTGTATCGGCCTGGTCTGGGTCCCCTTGTCTTGTTTCCTCTCTCCACTGCAGGTGTGCACTCCTGTCTATAAGGTGCACAATTCTGGGTGCTGTAGAAGTGAATTGTCTGAAAAAATAAGTCTTTGGAAAACTCTTACCTTGCACCCACCTTCTTCCTTGAGTAAGAAAGACTACCTGGGGGGAATTGTTCCACCTACACATACCCTGAAACGAGAGGCTGATTCAGAGAAACCTGCTTAGCTTTTGTCTGCTGTAGTACACAGGTGAGGATGGGCTGCCAAGGACGTGACTTGCCATTTCTAAAATATACAAGTCTTATGCAAGGAGCAGCAGATGTAGCTACAAACCTGCCAGAACGTATCTTGCTCCGTGTGAGTGGTGCGTGTTGTTGAAACCGGGTCTCACTTTAAGGAAATAGCAGATGGGACTGTGAGAGGGACAAAGAGAAGTAAACCTTAGCGTGTTTGGCATGTTAATGTGGGCTCTGAGAGCTCTAAAGGGACTGCCCCAGAGGCCTGTGTTGCTTTGCAGTTTTGGCTTGCCACAGGTAATAAAAGTCTGCACTCGTGAAGAACTAAATGTACAAGTTTATTAAAACACCAGTAGACTGTTGTCTTTCTCGAGGAAAATTTCTTGTCTTCTTTCATCACACTTTATAGAGCATGTTGAAACACAATGGAGAACACTGCTGCTCTTGTTCGGAAGAAGGGAGTGTTCCTGTGAATGGGAAAGCTCCATTTGAATTAATCATGGGTGATTAGGCATCTAATAGGCTCTGCAGCTCTTAGATCTGAGGTCCGCAGCAACAGCTGATGCAAAAGAAGTGTGTGTGTGACAGTGAGTAATAACTCTCGTGTGTACAGCTCTCTCTATAGGCATGTACAGGAGTTTTGTTTTCATGGCCTTACAAGTTCATACTTTGACCAGGTTATGTCTCACAGCTGTCTGCATCATCACTTATTCTTTTCCTCAAAAAAACAGGGTTAGTCAGCATTTCCTGGGCTTTTTTGGGAATTGCAATAAACTACAGCATTTTCAGGAGTGTGTGTGTGTGTGGAGAAATAATAACAGTAAAATCATCACCCAAAAGGGAAGACTGAAATTCACAGGATTTTGTGAGTGTGTGCTTGGTTTTATGAGCAAAGAATGGATGCATTAAAAAAATTAACCAGACACTGGTGGGAATATGCTAAGTGAAATCTTTTTTCTGTGTGTGTGTATGTATTTGTTTGGGTGATTTTAAGTCATCGGAGAAGAAAACACTGAACCACTGCTTTTTACAAGTGTCCCAAAGCCCGTTTCAGATCTTGGCCTGCTTACCAACCTATTCAGTCCTTCCTCTGGGGAGTTTCATGAAAGAACTTTCTTTCTGCTGGCCATCTCTCTTTATGCTGCCCCGTGTACTTATTGCGAGGAAGAAAGATCTTGTTGTCTCATGTCTAAATATCTATTTCAAAGTGAAGTAAAAAGCATGAGATGTCTTTTTGTTCAGCATTTGTACAGTTCCTGCTCAGCAGGACTGCTTATGATTGAGATCCCTGATCTCTATATCAATACAGAAAGCCAGTAAAACAAGCTGCTACCTGGGGCAGGCCAAATTCCTAAATCTGACCAATGCAAAGAAGCAAAACTCTACAAATGCCAAATAGACCATCTGTTAACGTGCTATGCCAAGCTTCTGGAAGACCAGCAATGCAACTCGGATTGTGAAACTATCTAAAACGCTGCATAGATAATTGTTTGTGATAGGAAACTTGTAAGTTGTGAGTGAAGCCGCGGAAAGTCCCGCCATGTCAGTCAGGGTGTCTGGGAAGGGAAAATCAGACAACAGCACTGCAGCCGAGTCCCCTGACTCCTGCTGATGATGCTGGACATGTCCCAGGGCCAGGCACTTGAGGAGATGCAGCTGCATTTCGAAAGCCTGTGCAGACTAGAATGTTCTACTGAACCCTTCTATTCCTGTTCTTGGAGAGAAACTCATGAAAGTACCTTTAGTGAGAATCACTTGAACATGGTGAGTCTGCTGTAATGATTCATATACAGGAAGGCACAGATTCTTGATCCCCTCTGAGTACTTGTTTGCATCCTGATGGCTTTTAAGAATGAATAGACTACGAGGTGCTAAAAGCTTAGCCCAGGCTGAGTGGGTGGAGGAAAGGAGATATTGCTAAATGAATGCTGTGCTATTTATTGCTGAGTGGATGCCTCCCAGATTGTAAAAACAAGCTTTTTTTTTTTTTTTTTTTCCTTTTTTTCTTTTGCAAGGCTGCTTCTGGGAGGTAAGACGCAGCCGAATAGATTCCAGCCTGGCAACAGCGAGAAGGTGGCCACAGCACTTGGTTAAAATTGCTGCTCCAATATTCGAGCTGAAATTAGGAATGCTCTAGGCTTGTGTTCTCCATCTGAATGCTCTTATGCTTCCCCGGTTCCCCTATGTGTGATTATGGGCTTAACCCTTTGGCGTTTTTGCTGTAATATGTTTTATATTCAAACAGTTGTTTAAGTGCCCCAGGTGAATGCTGGCAGAAAAAACTACAGACTGTAGTTTTTCCCCAGATTAAAGAACCAGATTAAACTGGTGTTGTAGATCCATCCACTGTGGCTTTACCAGACACAGTGGATGTTGTGGGGTTTTGGATTGGTTTGGTTTGTTTTTTCTGTAGTTTCTACTCCAATTATGTGACTTAGCTGCCTTGTCTCTTGTGGAGGGAGATGCTTCTCAGCCCTCACTCCAGTGAGAGACCATGGCTTGGACCCTGATTCTGCAAATGGGAGTGTCCCTACCCTAGTTCCCACAACTGTGCTACAAAACCTGCTGGTTTCTGTATTTCTGTACCAAAGTTAAGTACAGGCCAATGTGTTTGTGTAATTGGGGCCTGAGAGAACTGAAGTCCCAGAGTGCGTGTGCTTTTTCCTTTGTAACCCTCTGATGTGTATGTGCTTTAAATTTCTTCTTGAAATGTTTCCACTTTGCTGGTTTGAGTGGGAGTGTTTTTTCAAGGAAGAAAGGAAGAGGAACAAAAATATTTTAGGTTGTGATAGTTGCTTTTGACAGGGGATGGGATCAGTTTCTCCTTTGACAAGGTGATAATCTCTGTCTCACAGGGCCTTGTTCAAGCATCTCTCTCGGTGTGCTTGAATCTGTGGGGATTTATGGGCATAGATCTTCAATGTCAGCCTTTTTCAGAAATGCTCTTTCCCAGCAAGTCCTGTTTGCACTCTGATCATTGATCTTGTCCTGTGTCAAACATGGTTTCTTGAGACTGGCTCTGCTCTGTGCTAACAGGTAGAGGAATGCCTATAGACTTAAAATGACAGTATCCTCTAGCTCTGAGAAATCTTTGATGCAGTAGCTGGCTGAAGGGTGACACTTGTTTCATAGAATATGATGTAACTGTTTGGTGTCTAGGTGGATTTTTTTTTTCTTGTTTCTAGTAATACTGGAAGAAATGTGTTGTCTTGGATTTTAGGGGAAGTAGAGGCCTGTGGAAGGCATTGATGCTGCAGAGATTTGAAGACAGTCAAATCTGTCAGTCAAAAAGGTGACAAAGTTAGTTCAGACTACTCCAGAAAAGGCAAGTGACTGTGATGCTTAGGTTTGCTTTCAAATATTTCTTCCCCCAAGTTTAGGAATCTAGATCCAGTTCAGATGGAGGTATAGCAGCTCACAGGAGAGACACAGCACCATTTGTTGCACCAGATGCATTCACTGCTCCTCACTGAAGTCTGGCAGAAAGTGCCTTTATGCTGTGGCAATCCCAGGTATTTGGGCTGAGGGCATGAGAAGAAACACCAAGGAGTGAGCTTTCAGTTGCTTTCACATTGAACTGTTTCCTGTGAGGTTTTTAACACATGCTATTCATGGCAAAAACACGTGTCCTGGAGATGGGAGACACTTAATTTGGAGCCCAGGTTGTGTCACTGCTGCTCAGGATGCAATGGGGTCACCCTGCTGGGCGAGAACCTGTGTGAGCTCTGCTCCCCATGTCCTGCAGTCATGGGTGTCTGTGCCTGTGTGCTCTCACGCTGCAGAACCCTCCTCACTGCAGAGCATCTCTCATCATGTGTCCAGAATAATCCAAAGCTAAAATGGGAGCATTCCCTTTCCCTTTCTCTCCATCCCAAGCCCAGAACAGGCAGCAGGCTCAGTCTTAAAGACTTGCAAGTAAATTGTGCAAGAACTTGGCTTTGAGAATCTGTGGCTCACAGCTGGGAAGCTGCCGCAGGACAGGGTCAGGGGACTCTCTGCAGGACTGTGGAGGTGCCAGCATAGAAGCCCAGCCTGTGCTGCCAAATTATTCTCCCCAATAACTCCTGGGATAATGGAAGGATGTACTCGTAGGAGCACTGACCTTCGGATCTGTTTTCCTTATAATGTGTTACGTCAAACCACAAGACTTCAAATTATACAGGGGAGTAATTTTCCCAAATGCAGGGTTCTGTTTTCCAGCAACGCACCAAGGTGAGCTAAACGGCAAGAATTAAAGCATGTTTAATTTAATGGGGACAACGGCAAGACAGATGGCTGGTGGTGGATCACTTACTGCAGGCCTGAGAGAATGCCAGCTTCTGGGTGGAGATGAGAACTGAGAAAGTGCTCAGTTATTCTGGCTGGAGGCATGAGCTGCTCGTGCTCGCTGGTGATCTGCTGTGGGAACCCCACTGTGGTTGTGAATGTGTGTTGTCTCTGAAGGTGCCTGTACAAGAGTGATCCTTCTTCATATAAACACCTTCCCTCTCAGGCAAACAAAGCAATTTGTGCTCAGACAAGTATTTGCAATTCTCCCATTTTGTAATTCATTTTTCAAAAAGCTGTTGCCATTCGGCTGTGGAGAAGAAATAATGCCATCCACCCACAAAGAAAGGGCAGCAAACAGTCCATGATCTCTTCAGGCTAAAAATTGTTTGTTCAAAAGGTTTGGCAGCTGCTTTCAAATGTCAGGGATTTTCACAAAAGCATGGACTGGGTGAGGATTGGTGTGAGGTGTTTGGCTGGGTTTTTTTCAGCCTGTTTTTCTTCTACCACTTGACCTGCCTCCACGCTGTGCCCTGCCATTTATGTGCCAATTTCCAAAAGATGGGGCCATTGCACGTGAACAGCTTGGTGGGACAAATAAGGGGAATGTATTCTTTTAAGGCAGAGAGAGAGCTGGTAGGAGTTGTCCTTGATCTGTTCCTCTTACACCACTGGAGGTGAAATTTTCTGATTTCTCCTGGATATGGCACTGGGTGAAGCACTCACCAGATACCTGTATGAATTTACTTGGGCTATTACAGCGTTAGGCAGCAACAGCAGCCTGGTAACACAGTTCAAGAGAGCTGATCACAGAGCACTAAGACAGATCACAGACTGTCACCTACGTGCTACTCTCTGCACCATTGCAGTGAGCACAGTTAATCTGAATTCCTGTGTGCAGGTCTGCAGGTAAAGTACATTCCAGCACGGTCTTGCCTTCCAGTGCACCCTTTCTTTCCAAACACCTCATGCATCTAATCCCTTGCTGCTTTTATTTTTTTTCATAAATAAAACGAGCAAATTTCCTGCTAATTGTAGCAAAATCCAGCAAGACTTTTCCAAGATTGTGTCTCTCCTTGGCTTTTATTTATGGTATTTCTAGTTTGTCCACGGGGAACTGTTAACTGAGCTGGACCTAATTCATTAGGTGCAACTCTTTGTATTGCTACTTGCTACTGAAGTCTTTACACTGCTTGGAAGCACAGGCCTGTTTTGAATGACAGAAGATTTTGAGCTGGGTTTAGTACAGGAGCAAATTTCAAATGGAAATGGGAGGGGAATGTGCTTCAGAAGCAAAACAGCCACAAACAACTTGAAGGTAGAACTGTTTGAAGACCCTGCATTATTTTATTTTATTTTACAGCAGGTTATTCTACGTTGTATCCTGCTGCTAGGGACAGATTGTTAGTCAGAGAGTTATGAAACCTGAAACTGAGTGGATTCAACCCACCCTGGTTCTTAAATGTGGCAGATACCAACCAATCAAATCTCTTCTGGAAGGACTCATGGTCTCCCAAGGGAGATGTGAATGCGATATCTCCTTCTTGCTGAGCACAACTGATGGGAATTCAGGGCTTTCTGATAATTTCACTTTGCTAAAGATCTCCCTGCTCTCCTACATAGTGAGAGTAGGTGAGTGGCAAGAGCAGGGGCCGGATTCCTCACAGTGCTGGCACTCTGCTCCGAGCCAAGGATTTCCCTTGGAGCTAGGGCAAGCAGGCAAGTTCATGCAGAACTTGAGCATGCATCAGGAGGTGTAGATCTCTTCCAGGGAATTTGCTTTTCATAGTGAATTCTTCTGGTCTTTTCCTTAAGCTGTTGTTCTCACTGGCTTTAGGGAAAGAAGATGTTTCAAACTAATACCCACAAAATAGCCACAGCTATAGGAAAGCTTTGCGTGTCTGAAGCACAGGAATGCTGATTTATCTCTTCCACCTTAGTGCAGGAAATCAGCCAAAGGGAGAATAAGGTACAAGATACAAAGACCATTTAAAAAGGCAGCTGAAATAGGGAAAATACACATGGGCCATAATTCTTTCTATCTCCCCCACAATTTTGAAGGCTGAAACTGGGACCTCCTTGAAGGCAGAAAGGTTTTAATACCAGAACTGAATTCTTAATCTGGGGAGAATTGCATTCTGAGTAAATCTTAGTGTACACAATTACAAGCCCACATCTTTGCTGGTATAAATTAACACAAGTCCACTAACTGATCGTGACCCAATTCAGATTTGCATGCATCTTCCTTCTGCTCCATTTACACATTGCCATACCTCGGTTTTATCAGATCTGTGACTGCCCAGTGACAGAGAGAAGGAAGTCAAATGATAGAGGGATGGTTCTGTAGAGGCTGTTGGAGTGCTGAACATCAGAAGCTTCTCTGACTCTTTCAAAATCAGGCTTACTTAGTAGCATCTATCATTATGAAATCATTCTTTACAGCCCGTATAAACCTTTAAGGGTTTATAAATTACTATACAGGAGCCAGTAATATATTGCCTGCACCAGAAATTACGCAGCAAGCTGCTGATGGAATTAGAGTGGAATTCTCTGTACTGTGTGTACTATGGAGTGTTGTCTTCTATACAATAGATCACTTAATGCTCCTGTTTAGCAACACTTGATTGAGCAATAAGGTGCAAAGCAGCACACGATGAGATCATTTTATGTATGGTTTTAAAACCCTATAAAGCTGTAAAGGGAAGTGGATATCTTACATTTAGAGTGATCTGAGTCATTCTAAGTAATGCTGACTACCCACATACCAGAGCTTTAGTCACGTTGTAGAGGTTACTGAATCAGGACTTGTCTGTGGATACCTTTGTCTCTTTGAGTAATTGCACTGAGGTTAGTAACACTTGTTAATAAAGTACAGCTTCTGGGAATTGGGTCAGATCAGGCTTTGTAGGATGTTTTGTATCATAACATGTTGTTCCATTAAACATGAACTTGTACTGATACCTTTCAGTGCTGTAATAGCTGTAATTAGTGGCAGCTCTTCTCCCATATAAACATCTGTCTTTCCCATGCAGATTTTCTGGTTAATTCTCCTGTTGACTCTTCCCAGGATGTCTCATGAGAGAGGTGCTCTGCCACTTCTGAGCAAGGCAGATGTGTCAAAACATGCTGAAGAAGCATCTTTAACATGGTAGGAAAGTGTCTCTGAGTATGATGCAAAGGTCAAAACTTTAACTCTTTAGACTTAATGAGCTGAGATGTTTGTAAGCAACCAAAAGGTGGTAAAGCCTAGGAGGAGAAAGTGTAGTACAGATGGAATGAGAAGCAATTAAAACATTTGTTCATATGCACAAAGCTCTGCTCTTAAGGTTTTAATGCTGCAATTGCCAGCAGCAAAGTGAGGTTGTGTAACCTGTTCTGTCCTACTCAGGTGTGTGTGCCTTGCATGAGGAACCAACCACCCTGAAGTTCCCCTGACCTCAGGGTGTCCTGGTGACAGCCCTCCTCAAACTCCTTGCCAATTGTTAGTTTTTTGCTAAGGGGTAAAATGGACTTGGTTAAACTGGATGCATACCTAGGGCCAGGCTGTAAAGCTGGGATCCAAGAACGAAGTTTTCCAGTCTAAGTGCTACATTCTAGAAGACTGACTTAGATCTTTCTCTTCAAGACTGAACGTCACTCTTTTTTCTTATTTTAATTTTTTTTTTCAAGGAGCACGTCCCCAGTGCTGCAGTGGGCTGAATGCAGATGGAGGAGGTGAATTGCTACCTTACCTCTCATTTTCCAAACCTGATGCAACCTTAAACTGAGAGATCTCAAAGGGACAGGGAAACTGTGAGCCACATTCATCAGGTCTGATGTGGCCTGGTGGATAGGCAGACATGCTTCACCTCTTTTTCATATCTCAGAGCTATTATTTTGGTGGTAAAAATACTGTTTGAGGTGATTTTAGTCTTCCCCTCTGTCTCCACCCCCTCAGTGATACAAAGATAGCTGTTGACCTAGAGCATCCCTTCCTTCTCATTCAGTTTTTATGCTATAGCAGATATTTATCTTTAGGCAGGAAGTGACGGGGTTAGTCCCTGCTGAGCTGTCAGATTAACAGAAGCTTGAGAGAAATCTGATTTACGCAGGAGTAGCTGTAAAAGGGAATGGGGACAGAGAAAGGAAGGATGGTTTAGACCAGGATAAGATGCAGCTACAGAGATAGAAAAAAAAGGGCAAAAATAGAGGCTGGCATAGGGTGGTAAGAAATACTTCTTGCCCTTTGAAACTTAAGAAGTTAAACTTTTGATTTCTGTCTTGGTCTGACAAAAGCTAGATCAGGAGGAAAATAATGTCAAGTAGAGGTTTGCAAAGGAAGACCTTGCTTGCTTTAATATTGACAGGCAAATCGTCTGAAGCTTTTGGAGCAGTAAAATTGCAGTGAGCAAGACTTGATTCTCTCTTAGCTGGGCAGTCATTCCAATGTTTAACCACAGTTTCAGTGAACGTGTCCAGACTGAACCTCTCCTGGCACAGCTTGAGGCCATTTCCTCTGGTCCTGTTATTTGCTACCTGGGAGAAGAGCCCAACCCTCACCTGGCTACAACCTCCTGTCAGGTGTTGCAGAGTGATAAGGACCCCTGAGCCTCCTTTTCTCCACTGAACACCCCCAGCTCCCTCAGCCATTTGTTGTATGATTGACTCTTCAAACCCTTCACCAGCTTTGTTGCCATTCTCTGGACATTCTTCAGCATTTCCTCTTCTTTTTTGAAGTGAAGGCCTCCGAACTAGGCTCCAATAAACCAAGTCACAGAACCCATAAATATATGTCTTTTTTAATCTGACTATTACCCATAAGAGAGATGTTTTATCTGGAACTGAAGCTGAGTTCGAACTCCTGGAATGGCAACCATTCAGCTTCTTGTTATGGGTTTATTCCGTAACTAAATAGAAAAGCATTTTCCGATGCCTCTTGTTACACTCAGGTCTGATGCAGAGAGGTGCTGGGTCCTGACACAACTTCAAAAATCAACTGCTCAGGCTTTCAAGGTGGGAATTATTTGGCTGTCACCATCTCCTCAGGAGATTCAACTCACTTGTCCCCTTTCTGGTGATGACATTGGTGCTTGTGGCAGACCAGAGCTCTGGAGAGGATTGTATGAAATGAGAATATCCTCTCTCCCATGAATTCCACTGCAGATGGTTGAAACCTCTGCCTCAAGGCAGGTGGAGGTGCAGCAACGCTGAGCTCGGGGGAAGGCTTGCAGATGGTAGAATGAAGACTGATGGTGGGTGGTTTGGGGACATTTGATGTGGGCTGTAGGGCTACAGTGCTCTCTGCTGTTGTGTTGCAGTTCAGAATAGCTGTAAAGAAGAGCTGTTTGTGTTTCAGTCTTGGTAGCCTTGAGCATTTCCCTGGACAGTACAAATAATACAAAGGAGGTAGTGGAGCTTAAAAGGACAATTATCTATTACAAAAACAAACAAAACCATCAGGATGTCAGACAGCTGCATTCCTTACACACTAGGCCATGAGTTAGGAAAAAGAAAATGATCATTTTGTTTGGAGCAGTAAAGCTGTTTACCCTCTCACCTTCCACCATGGCTGCATTTCTTTAGTGATTTTATGAGGCTGTTTATCAAACACATATAATTTATACAGGTTCCTTTTCTGGGTTAAGTGTAGGTGGCTCATCCACCTTGCTTTGAACCCTCCTTTTCCTTCCAGCTCTTCCTTTGTTTAAGGTACCTTCTCGCCACTCAGCTAAAGCTGAGTTCATTACCTTGGAGCTTCCCTGAAACAAAATGCTTGTTCTCAAGGAGTTGGAACTACTTCTTTTGGCTGCCTCAAAATGCCTGCTCACTCATTATAGGATGTGGAAAGAAAGGCAGTTCTGTCCTGAGAAGAAGTTGGGGAAAACATTTTGCGGACGTTGGACGTTGCTGGATGACTCCATGTGATACTGGAGAGTTCAATATTTGCATTTCCTTCCTCATTGTAACAGAGGAATTTTCAGTAGTCTCTACAGGAACTGTTTATCTAAAGGCTGCATTGAGAGTTTTGAAATAAGCGTGTGTTTTGGCTATGACCTCTTTATTGCTTTTTTTTGTTTTAATGCAAGACCTTAAGGGAGGTGGGAGGAATTGCAGTGATGAGATCAGCAGATATAGAGTCGGAGATTTGGAGCTCTGTCCTGATCCCAGACCCCTGGCCAGATTGTAATTTGCGTAATCTGATATTTACTTCCCCTCTGTGTTTTCAGCTGGTTGGAGCACCCTTTGCTTTCTGATAGCAGTCTGCTCTTTATTGCTTTTAAGGTAGAGGAGGAATTTCTTCAAGGGGGAGGCTTGCAAAAGCACTCTGGAAAGAATGTCAGGGCACAGCTGCATACAAACTATTATTGTAAATAGAAAGCTTTTCAACTGATCTGCGCAGTATAAACCTGACAATTTTTACAACACTTGACTGAGCCATGCCCTGAACTGGTTTGGAGACCAGACTACTTGTTGCCAAATGTCTGATATAAAATTAGTTTCATGTCTGTATTTTTATCAGGCCTGGAATTCTGGCTTTATCTGGACCTGTTCAAGACTCGATTTCCCCCCCCAGTTTAATTTAGCACAATACAGTTAAAAATAAGTTGACTGTTATTAGGATTTTATATGCCAATATTGTTCCCATGTTTCACTTTTGGTATCAAATTGAATCTGAAGTACTGAACTTTACAAGGTGGACCTGAGACTGGAAGCAGATGGAGTAAATTCTCTTATTTCTGTCAGTTTGGTTTTTTTTTTTAAAGGGAAAGAAGAATTAATTTCATCCTTTCTGCCACTTAAGCTTCAAACAGTGATAATTTGGAACATATGGTAAGTGTAAGACTCCAGTCCCTTTTGCTGAACTGTTGAAGAGAGAATTGTATTAAGATAAATAATGGTGAATCATGCAAAGAATCAAAAACTCAGATTTTTATTTTTATTTAGTTATTCTCTAGGGCAATATTGGCTCTTCAAAACCATGGGAATAAAATGAAAATACTAAGTCTATGTGATCCCCAAGCAGAAGCAGCCCAATTGTTGCTCTGTTCAAGGCTTCTCCTGCCCTTCCCAGTCAGTAAAATCCAGTGATAGATTTGCTCAATTAAGAATAAGTCTATTCCAATAACTGTAAGTATAGTTTACAGTAATGTTTTCAGTTCAAAGCACCAGAAAAGCAGAGGAAATAAGTGCTATTTGACATATCAACCTGTGCTTTTTTTCTTTTTTTTTTTTTTTTTTTTAACCTGCAGGCTGTTTTTCCCACAAAGGAACAACTTATTGTCTAAAAGCTATGGTTCTTACATACTATGAGATCTTAAATTAAGATATGTTGGTAATTCAAAGGGACAAAACTCAGCATTTATACAGTGACTGCTGCAAAATTGAAGACACATCAATCTTTTATCCTCCTGTAGATGGGATAGCAGTAGTTAAAATTTTAAATGTTGTTCCAAATCCTCCTTAAATATTGCTGGCTTGACTATCAGAACACTGATTAATGAAAAACTATGGAGGAACTGTAAGAAAAAAAGTCAAAATTAGCTTTTGGAATCCAGAGGTGCTTTCAGTCTTTCAAAATAAGTTTACTAACATCAAAATTTTTTTGGTGGAGATGTTTTTTCTGCAAGTCAGTGAAAGAAATAATAAAGATTTTAACAGCCAAATCCAGTGAAAAGAAGTATTTCTCTACAAAAAGTTAAGTGTTGTATCCTGTGGCTTAGTCTTCAAACCATTTGGGGTTTAAGGGTACCATGGGATTATGCTGTTCTCGAAGGACAATGGCATTAGACAATGACTTTTTAAAGTGGAAACTGGAACTTGTTGATAATCACAAGATGGAGCTGATCATAAGTTTCAAGATGAAATAATGAGGTTTGCAATGCTGTGAAAGGAGACTTTTCCCCTTGTTTGACAGTAGGAGTGGAGTGTCTGATCTGGACCCAGATGAGATCAAGGACTTTCCAGAATGTAGCACAGCTTTATATGATTCATAGGCCATGGTAAAGCAATCAGTTTGTTGTAATCTCTGAAAGGGGAGAAATACTAAATAACAGAATGAGTCTCCCTCATGGTGACAGTCCTCTAAACCCAAAAGGCGAAGTGTGAAACACCGGGGTTGTTCCAGCCTTATGCTCCATGTATCAGCCTTCCTTCAAGGTTGTGTGTGATGCTTAATCTTGACATAATGCCAAAAATGATGCAAAAAATCTGACATTAATATGCTGATCTATAATAAATGAAAGGCTTACAGATTATGAAGCTCAAAGAGTGGCTTAAGAATAATAATATGGCAACCCAAGGAAAGGTTTAAATATTTCTGGTATTAGTTTGCCTGTGAGAAATGGACGCGAACACAAGGAAATATTCTCTTGGTGGGAGCTGACACCACCCCTGCATGCAGAGGAGTGTCCCTGCAGTCCCCTCCTGCCATTCTCCTTCCCAGGTGATGCTGCTGCCTGACAAACCAGCAGTTATGGGAAGAAACTGCACATAAAGAAGCCCTGAGCAGGGACAAGTGCATCACTCACCAAGCAGGTCATGTTCAAGCCTCTCTTGTGCACTGTGTATTGAAATTGTTCAATGTATGTCGCTTGTGGGAAGCTGATTCTGTTTCTCTAAGTCGTGTTTCTCAACAGAAAAGGCCGCTGTACAAAAGCAACTTTTCTTCTTTGTTTTAAATGGAAGTAAGTGGGAAGCTGGATGTGGAACTTCACTGTTTTCTTTCTCAGTATAATTTCTCATTTTGTTCTGAACATCTCATCCTCTGAGAAAAGTATTTCCAGAGAAATAAGATCTCCCTCCATCCAGAGTTAAGATGTTATTGCTGCAGTGAGTTTTGAAATTTTTCCATTTGGAGGAGGATATTCTGTCTTCTGACAAAAAAAGAAAAAAAATGTAAAAAAATAATTATTTGTTTTGCATTGGATCCAGAAGATTCTTTAAAAAAAAATTGATTTAGAGACCCTGTTCCTTGTTGAGAACAGTTAGGAGAAGAAAGATGCAGCTTACCTCAATCATGTGATAAGTTTGTAACAAAGTTTCAAATTCCTTTGTTAAAAATAACCAATAAATAAATAGAAATTGAGCCAATTGATCGAGTTGAGGAAGAAAACTTTTGACATAGACAAGATTTTTCACAATTCACAGAGATGCCAAAATGCTTACACTCTTCTTAGTACAGAGTTTTGGACAGATGCCCTGTGGTGTTAAGAGCAAACAGATATAAAAATCCATTCCTAGGGGACACCACAGTCAGTTCAGCAGGCACTGGTGCCAGTGTTAATGTGCCTTGCTAAATATTCTGTAATCCATAGTGCTAGTAATTGTTTTGTTTGTAGTTTCTTCATTCTCAAAACATCAAATGATAAAGAATTTCTCTTACTTTGATTTTTGTGTTTAAACCCACTGATATGATTAACTGTAAAAGCTTATTGTATCAATTATTGTGAATATTTTGTGTATAGAAGGTGTACTCTGACAGTGAAATATGGCCTTTGAAGGTGCTGTTGTGGTTTATCCCAGTTGTCAGTCAAGTATTGTGAAGCCCTGGTGGATGGGGAGGAGGATTGGAAAGAAGGGGTAAAACCTGCAGGCAATGACTTTTTATTTAGATCTGACAAACCCTCAAAAATAAATGAATTATTATTTTTAAAAAATGAAACAGACAAGGCCCACCTCTCCATCCCCCCAAATTATTGAGAATGATTCTCTTGGAAGAGTGAATGGAGCCTGACTTTGAGTCTCTTCTTGGACTAGTTGCAGTGGCTTTAAATGAAAATTTCAAGGTATATTGAGAGGGGAACATGCAAAAATAGAGGGAGTGGAGAACAAGATACAGTTCACTATGAATATCAACAAATACCAGTTCAAGTCCAAGAGTTCTGTTTGATGCGGAAGTACAATTCACTATGCCAGACTAAAAACAATTTAACATTTTCATTTGTACCTTGGTCGTTCTGTAGCCAGAAGGGAGATGTAGAGAACTAGCTACAAAGCAAGAACAATTAGAAAATTATTTGCATAATAAATATGAGAAATCAGCCCAGCAGACGACATTGTAACAAGCTTTCTGATAACTTGAAAAACTAAAACAAAGAGCAGTTGTTGGGCTACCACCATTGACAAAGAAACAGGGAGTCTTAATAAGGGAACACCTTTTTCTTGATGCAGACTGGCCCAGTTTCTTTGACTTCAGTGATTTTTGGCTATTCATCCTAGTCACTAATCTGATGCAGTGACTCAGTTATTATTTAGTTATTTCTTGATTTTATGATTTTCAGTTGTATTCTGGTATTAAAACTTCTGTGGGTCCTGTTCATGTGGGTGCACGTGTACAAAAAATTGACCTGCACAGGAAAGTTATGTGCTGATGGTTCCACACCTGGGTTCAGTTTGAACGATGTTTGCATGCAAGAAATCTCTGCCTTAGTCTCAATAACTGAGGCTGGTTAATAGCAAGAGTCAAGATGATGACCATGTGTTGTTGTACTTTTCAGATTAATATAATGGCATGCTTAATGCCCTGTTTCACTCCCTAATTAAGTCACTGACTTCTTGAGGCCTGGAGGAGTCACTGCCCTGTGTAGATATCCTAACCAAAAATTTTAGTCACATCAAGGTTAAAAAAAAAAAAGTTGTATCTGTTCCAGATTTTGGGGGGGGGAAGCTTATGAATCAAATATGTTTGTGTTCAGTCTCTCATTTTCAATGGGCAGCAGTTTGAACCAGTTCTTTGTTTATTGGAAAATATTTGTGTGCTTTCAGAAGCCACTGAGTCAGAGAGCCATACGGAGCAATTGAAATTACAAGCAAATATTTTCCTCTTTCATGCAGTTAAGTGCCTAATAAATCCCTATAAACATGAGCTTTGCTAAATGAGACAGCATCAATAGGCTTTATTAAGGCCAGACTTAATTTACTCCACAGCCACTTTAAGAACATCTGGCAGTGAGGACCAGCCTTAAAGTGAAGGCAGAAGTCACCAGTGCTGCCTTTGAGGCCACAGCTGTGTGAGGACATCTCACCATGAATGAGGACTGGCTTGGTGGCCCCAGATGGGACAATAGGGCCGACTGCTGGCTTTGGCAATGGGTGGTCCAGGAGCTGCTCTGAGCGCTCCTTTGCCTCAGTCCTGCTGCATGTGGTGCATCTTTTCTTGACTCTGCAGTGCCTGGGATGGAAGAACAGAGAAGGTTTGGTGCTTCCACCGCCCATTTCCTCCCCACCTCCAAGGTGTCAGTCTGTACCTGTGTTCCATAATACCCTGGCACGGGTCTTCTTTCCTGCTCCATGAGTGTAATGAGTCCAGGCTGAGAGCCGATGATGGGAAGGGAGGAGAAGTACAGCAGTTCCCAGCCATTGCATGGACAGAGTATGAATAAAGGAGAGATATGAGTGTCCTGAAAATGTGGGTTCTGAGGGTGTCTGCATAAGGAGGGTGAGACCTTGAGGCAGTGGAATAATCTAGGAATAGAGTAGAAAAGACGAACTGACCATAAATCGAATTGCCCTAAAGGCTCCCCGGGACGTTTCTTCAGCTGACATTGCTGCGGGTACCAATCGTCCCCTCCAGAATTTCCTGTGTCACAATAGAAAAATGAACTAAATCCCATCCATTTCTTGGAGAGGCAAATTGAATGATTCTCCTTCTACTGAGAAAGCTGTATGCTGGCTGTGGGTGCTGGACTGTGATTTCAGTTGTTATCTGAACCCAAAATAACTGTCTGGTGTAGCGCTGTCTTAGTGCTTGAAAGTGTAGGAAGTCTGATTGTGGGGTGGTGCACAGGGATGAGACATCCCTTCCCTTTCCCCACTGATTTTCACTTTTTATCTGCTGCACTTGTTGCCGTGCATGGCCCCTTCCCCTCGGCCAATTTAGATTCAGAGCTGTGCCCAGGTTTTTCACAGCCCACATTCATGAATATGGACCGAGATTGACTACCAAGGAACTTGTTTGTGTGGGGGCAGAACTTGGCAAGTTTTTAGCTTTATCTTTTGAAAGAAGACCAAAGATGCAGACAGATAACTCCTTTGTTTTAAATTCAGTGCTCTTACACTTGGTGGGCAGGGCTTAAAAAGTATGAAATTGTTAAAAATCAAAGGTGGCAGGAAGAAAGATTTTTACACTGGACTCATATGGTGTGTCCAAAATCTTCTGGTTTAATTTCTGGCTCCTGTTAATTTGTTTATCTTGATTAAATTTTCTTCATCTGAGCACTAAAGACAGTGTCCAAGTTGATAAAAATAACTGTCATTGCTGAGATCTTTGAAGCTTTGTGTGTGGGAGAAAAGTTTCCTTTTTCTTGCTTCTCAGAAAGGTGTTTCCTACAGCTCAGAGCCAAGGCACACTGGATTAGAAAATGCATGCATTTCTACACCCATTTCCAAGCAAAATATTATTAAATCTGTGGAGCTTCTTTACGTCAGTTGGCATTTTTGTCACAATTACAGAATGTACTTTTAGACTGCTTGAAATGTGCACTTAAAAAAAAAAAAAGTGCCAAACAAAAAAACAACCCCAAAAAAAGCATGCTCTTTAATATGCAGACATGTAGGGAAAGAGTGTGGTAATGAACTTGGCTTAGTTTGTTGAGTCTGGGCCAAGTTCTGATCTCAGTTACGCTGGCCTCAGCTGAGTTGCTCCAGATTTTCACCAGTCGACTGAAGCCAAACTGTGTTCTTTTGTCCTTTAGCATTTATTAATAGTTTAGGGGCAGGAAGTGGGGATAAGTTTTAAGTGAAAGGATTTAAGAGTCTGGTCCTAAATCTGTAGTTTCAAAATATACGATTCGTGTTTTCAGTCACTGGTTACCTGGTCTCACAGGTGAGGTGTTTCCAAGACTTCCTACATATTCTACATTTGTATAGATAACAACTTCTGTACAGAAGTAAAAAAATAAAAATATTTTTAAAAGGCTCCATCATTGTATCTGTATCAGCTGAATGCTGTGAAAGCTCTTTCTGAACATTTCAGTAACTGCCTTATTAAAGACCATGGATTAACACATCCCTGGGCAATGTATGCTTCTGTATATTTAATAGCTTTAATCTCCCCAGCTATGTGCAGCTCTTAGGACTTTATTTGTGAACAGTTTTGTCTTTCAAGAACAGTGTTTATACATCAACTTATCAACTGCAACAAATTATTCTATAGCATTTCTGACTTTTTAAGGTAGAGAATCTGTAATATTATATCTGTATATGTTTGTATACACACACGCCCACACACAGACCCCCATAATGGGGATATTATGTCTGGTATTTTGCATAGGTGCTTACACAGTAGTAGCAGGAGAAAAATCACTTAAGCCCTTAAGCCTTTATCCATGCTAAAGCATGTTAGAAATGTTCTCGGAGGTGGGAACTCAATAACCTGTGCCTTTATATTATTGGCATTGTCCCTGGCATGCTGTTGGTCATCCAGCACTCTCCCAAACAATCCCTTGGCATGGTTCAGGAGTCAGTACTGTTTGGCACCAGTCTCCATAGGTGTGACCAGCCTATTCCAAAAAGGAAATGAGTTAATAGAATGACTGTGGAAGGCTGCCATGCCTTGTTGTTAAAGAACAACCCCATGTAAGAAGCAAATCAATTCTTATATGTTTTATATTAATTTGCTTTATTTTTACTTGTAAATTAATCAATAACAACTTCTGTTATGTTGGTGATAATGTATTTGTTAAACCAGGGCACAGTTAAAAAAAACCAACCACAAACCAAAACAAAAGAAAAAAGTCATGGTACCTCCTGTGAGATGTGTTGAGTGTTCTTGAATTCCTTACTCCAGATTCAAGTTACTCAGCAAAAATAGATTGGGTCCTTCAAGAGTAAATCCAGAATGTTAGAGATTACCCTGGTGAAACATCCTCTTCACAGAAAGGGTAATAGTGATGTTGTACTGCTGTGTCAGCCAGAGGTTGACCAAATTCAGCTGTTGTCAACCACAGCAAATGCAGAGGCATTTACCTCTTTCCCAAAGATATTAGAGCCTGGGATTATTAGAGAGCTTCACGGGGAGAGAAAAAAACGTTGCATGTATATATATATATATACATACATACACACACACTAATATATACTATATTCACAATCTAAGAACATTTCCTTTATTTTGTACATTGTAGAGTGAACAATGTGAGCATTGCAGGACAGAGTTCAAGATAATTACTATTTAATAATCTCATTAGTTGTGTTTTTGGTCAGATTTTTTTTCTGGTTTTAATTTGTTTGGGTTTCCTCTCCTCCCCACTCCCTCCCTGAGGCTTCGGTTTCCTTATTGTCATCCCTTCACTTCTGTATGGTGTTTTTTCTAGTTGGCAAGCACTACAGTTGGCTTTCTTGGATGGATCAGCTGTAAAATAATTAGAAAATTAGATACATTTGCAGAGCTTTTTATCTTTTCAAGTAGTCTGAGGACTGAATGGAGGGCTTCAGGGCTGAGAGTCTCAGTTTGTGGCATCATAGAGTGGTTTGGGTTGAAAGGGACCTTTAAGGCCACCTTGTCCAACCTCTCTGCAGTGAGCAGGGACATCTTCAACTATATCAGGTTCCTTTGAGTCTTGTCCAGCCTGACCTGGAATGTTTCCAGTGATGGAACATTGACCACCTTTCTGTGCAGCCCATTCCAGTGTATCACCACTCTCATTGTAAAACATTCTTCCTCATATCTCATCTAAATCAAGCTTCTTTTAGCTTAAAACCATTACCGCTTGTCCAATTGTGATTTTTCTTGGGCAACAGGAACAGTCTTGGCACTAAAAGACATTGAGAGATTGTGCATTCTGTCCTATCAGCAGGTTCTATTTGACAAAATGATGCCATCTGAAAAAATGTCACCACAGTCCCAGTGGCTCGATCAGCCTAAGACATCTGTTAGGGAGGCCAGCTCAGGGAACTGAGGTGCAGACTCAGCTCTGCTTTGGCAAAAACCAGGAGAATGTGAGGGATTCTGATTTCTGATAAGGAGCTGTATGATCTTTGGGTACAATTTGACAGACCTCTCACTCAGTTCGTATCTCTGTGGTCAGCCACACCTTCAGGGTGTTCCATGCAGAGGTGAGACAGCGTAGGGCCAACAGACACTCAGGTATGGCAGGACCACACATTCATCTTTCCCCCCGAGACTTGGCCAAAACTCACGTTTAAGTCCCTCTGGTCACAGACGTGGTTTGGAGAGCCCTGGCACAGCTTTTAGAGGCAGGGGAGGCTTGGCTGCAGGGAGGGTGCCCACAGCAGATGGGGATGAAGCAGAATTGCAAGCACTCGTAGGAATTGGTGAAGCTACCTGGCACTGTACTTGGAAAACGCTGGAATTTAGCCAGTTCTGTTTTGTCATTAAGATACCAGGGCAACTACAAACTTTGTGTTTCTTTCATGTTAGCCCTGACTTCACGTTCTTTGTGTGGACATCCTCATTTAGTTGTTCTCAGGCTTCCTCTGGGCTGTCAGAGGACAGGACATGGCTTGTTTTCTGCAGACCTGATATTTACTCTGCCTGTTTACATAACCTATGGGACTGGTAACAAGTTGTGATTGCAGTTACCCTGGAACAAACCTGGAGTCATTTTGGTACAACTGTTGTTACTTTTCTCCAGAAATTCAAGTCAGAAATGGTCCCTTCATCTCCAAGCTGGTATCAAACCAAAGACAGGAGGCAGGGAACTCTTTTCTAGCTGAATTCCTTAGGACATTACAAAATCTCTTAGGGGCAGGTCAGCCAATGGAGAGGGGAGTTCATGAGCAAAGACAGAATGTTGTATAATAAAGATGATGTTTAACATAAAAATTGTTTCCAAGTGACCATCAGGATAGAGTAGCATCTTCTTGTCTAGACTGATCTAACTTGTACAATTTTGCAAAGGAATAATCTTGTAGCTCCCATTCTGATCTCAATCTTAGACTGCTTTAAACATGAAACTCAATTGTTACAGTAACCCCCAGTGCAAATCAAACCAGAATCAAGTCAGGTGCTTGAGAACAACATCTGCAAAAGAAAGAGACTTTCAGCATCTCTTTCTGCCTTTCCTTTCCTTTCCTTTCCTTTCCTTTCCTTTCCTTTCCTTTCCTTTCCTTTCCTTTCCTTTCCTTTCCTTTCCTTTCCTTTCCTTTCCTTTCCTTTCCTTTACTTTCCTTCCCCTTACCATCTTTTCCTTTCCTTTCCTTTCCTTTCCTTTCCTTTCCTTTCCTTTCCTTTCCTTCACATTAACAGCTGTGAGAGTGTTTACATTCCAGGCTCTTAGAGTAAGAGACTCTTCAGGATCACGGATACACATACAAGCGCATGAAAATCATGGTGATCTTGCCTATCCAAAGAAAACAGTAGTTTTTGGGGTTTTTTTAATGTCAACCCTCTCCTTCTTCCTGAGTATATCATATGACAGATCTTAAGGAATAAGCCAAAAAAAAAAAAGGGGGGATGGGAATGCAGGTAGGTAGTGTAGTACAAAATTCCGACTGCTGCCTGTGTGTTTGCATGGAAAATGCCCTGGTTAAAATTACTGCTGACTGGGCATGGAATAGTTAAAGGATGTTAATTATAAAACAGTGTAGGCCAATGGTATAACTGCCCCTGTAAGAAAAAGGTGTTTCAATAATAGTACAGACATTTAGTGCAGTCTGTGCAAATGATCATCACTTGTGGAGGACCTGATCTCTGCACTTCCATGCAGTGTCCAAGAAGTGACAGCTGTCTGAACACCCCTTGGGGCCTTTTGCCCCAGGCTGTGCATCCAAATGCTGCCTGCTAATAGCAAATTAGGGCTGCCAGAGAGGAAAATCACAGTAGGGTCAGGTTGCATATGTCAAGGACTGTGCTCTGGTCTCTGGCCCCTCTTCTCTGGGTATTTTCCACTATTGAACTTTCTTGCATTTATAGTAAACAAATGGAAGTCCAAAGTAGTTTAGGAAATGTGCACTGGAGCTGGAATTGACCCAAGAGATTATGGGTTTGCTGCTTTGTTTGCCATACTAACTGAACATTATCCACTACAATTTCTCTGTCAATACCCCAGACATTTTTGGTAGTAAGTGGACTTTGTGTACACAGAAATCAAGACAAATGCAATCACAGAGGCTTGTGTGACGTTTTCAGGCTGCTCTTTAATGGCAGGATTTAAGGACACTGGCAAGGCTTGTCCAGTAGCTGCTCCTGGCATTACCCAAAAGACCTCAAAGTGCAGTCAGAGAGCTGGCAAATTCCCACAGTGCTAATGTTCTCTACCCTTTAGGACCACCTTCACCACCTTAGATGACTTAATATAATCTTATATATGGCTTGAATACATTGTTTCTGCAATTTCTCTTGGATGTTAAGTACCAGCTTAAGAGCAGAGATGGTTTTTTCCATAGCTGTGTTATCCACAGATGATATCGTGCAGCTTGGCAGGATTTGCTGCTGTATCGTCATGGACTGCAGCACATGAAGCAATGTTTGGAGTTCTGGTTCTCTTCACTCTTGTTGATAATTTGCTCTGTGAATTTTGAACTTTACCTCTGCCTGCTCCTCTTTTTCTGTCCCCTCCTTTACTGGTCTTGCTTATTTAGATTAAAAACACCCTAGGGCAGGGACAGCCTATTGCTGTGGGAGAAATGCTCTCTCTGATGATATGAGTAACAAAACTGTACTTGATTTTGGAGGCTAGATTTCATCTTGCGTGTCTATATGGTGCTCAGTGAAATGAGACATCGATCTTTTCTGGAGCGTTTTGGTTCTACTGAATTAATAGTAACAAAGGAGACAAAAGGAATGCATGGGAAAGTAATTGCCTTTTGGTTTTACATTGTGTTGGATGCCTGTCTTTCATGTTCTGGAACTGCCTTACCCTTCTGCTCAGCATTTCCTCTTGAGCCCTTTCCAAAAACACTGATTTCAGCTTTTGATTGTGCCAGCATAAATGTGGAGATGAGTGAAGTCATTCCCAGGTTGCACCTCTCAAGCTGAGTCTGCATCTGGGAGCTGTTATCCACAGGGTGTCAGTTCAGGCTGATGGCAGTAAAGATGCTGCCCTGTGACATCCAGTGCCTCCTCTGAATCCTGGAGGAATCAGCTGCTTCTGCTGTGCAACACAGCTGTTCCCATCAGATAACCATGGGCTGTACCATGGGCATGCTATCAAGGCACTCACTTTGTTGGGAAAATAAATAGGGTAACTTTAGCTTTCTGCTGCTCCCCGTTCCATCCATTCCCAAAAACTTACTGCTCTCATTATGAGAGAGATTCCTGATATTACACATCTGATTCTCAAGACTGCTTCAGTGTATCCTCAGTCTTATCTGAGACTTCTTGGGTTTGATGAGCTTAGCTCCTGTAAGAATCAGAGTTTTATTGATCAAACTCAGATCTAAGTGGTGCTAGAAATAAAGTTGGCGGGCTTGGGCAGGGCCACACGTGTGGTAGATCACAGTGACATTAATGGTGATGCATTTTGCAACCACTGGTGCTGAATCACAGATGTTCTCCTCTCTCAAGCTCTCTCTGGAAGAGCCTTTGCTGAATTTGCAGCAATACACATCCTGGAAAAGGGAAGTTCTCTGAATGCTGGCCTCAGGGTAGCTTTATAAATAAACTGTGCTATCTCTGGGATTCCTTGGAATAGAAAGCACGGTGCCCAGTGTATTTCTGTTCTGTCTGAGCTATGTTCCTCTAAATGCCCTCTTGCTGCAGTAGTTGATGCAAGATTCTTTTGCTGAATGTGTCTGTTCTCCAGAGCACCTCACAGGTTCATTTCTGTTGTCCGTAGTCTGAAGTTGTTCTCAAGCTCCCATCGTGCTGACTCGTACAGACAAATACTCTTGACGCTTGTTTCCAATAAGAAAATACAAGAAGATGCTCCCAAAGGACTGCACAAAAACCCAGAACTAGCCTAGCTGGTGGAATCCTGGCTATTCCATTCCTCTTGTTTGTTCATCAGTTCCCAGATTAGTAACAGGAGTGACTTCAGTCTCTGACGTGGCTTTTTTTTCAAAGCATTCTTCTGTCTGCTTCACCAGGCATTTCAAATAATTCCTTTTCATTCACTGGGGCTTCCACTAAAAATATCTGTTTGCAACATTTGTGTGCCTTTCAAATAGTATTTTTAGCATATGTCTTTTTTACAAGTAAATATTTCAAGCTGACATGTGCTGTGTTTCACCCATGAGCCTATCTAAGTTTTCATGTCCCTTCATTAGTCAATTGATGACACTTTGAAAATTCAGTTGAGTTGCAGTTCGGCTGGGATGCTAACTTCACATCAGACAGGTTTTCATGGAGCTGTTCCAAACTCTCCCAATGTTAAAATGATTGTGTTTGATAGAATACTGACAACAGGTGTCCTGGTTTTGCCAGCAGTGGTCTCAAGACTGGCTGCCAACACATGCAGTGTTTGCCAGCATACCACATGTCTTATGCTGGGCTATTTTAAAACTGTATTTTGTAAAAGACCTGAGAGGCTTTTAAAATACCTATTAGCCTCTAATGGAAACTGCTCATGACGAGAATATGTGAAGCTGCAAAGCATGGTTGATATAGTCTTTGTTGTGAGTTGCACGCTGTTCTTTTGTAGGGCAAAATATGAGTATTTCCACCCTTTTTAACATTAGTTGGTCAAGCCAGGTATTCCATCCAGTATTTTAACAGGTCTTTCAGAGCATGGTGTAAAATCCTATTAAATAATTATGTGGTATGATTGCTAAGAGGCATTTTCCTCTGAATTCCTAGTAGTTAATGTTTGGCTGGCGTCCTGGAGCCCAAAGGTAGATATCTCACATCCTACTTAGTATCACAGTGAATATTTTCTCATTATCTGTAAAACTCTTGAATCCTTCTCTCAGTCCTTCCATGTGCTTCATTGTATCTCATAGAGCTTGTTTTACTTTTATTCTGTGCTGTGAGCTGGGGGATTGTCTCACCAGCTGGATGGAGGGGATATGTTTAGTGCAGGCACAAATAATCTCCTTCATTTCAGATCTTCTCACTCATGATCTTGCTTTGTGCCTTGTCCTTCTGTGTCAATAGAAGGAAGTTCAAAGTGCCCAGGTGGAAAGTGGCTTTTTCACACATTTGAAGAAAAGGTCACCACTGTGAACATTCATAATACAGAGCTGACTGCAAAAGCCTTTAGATCTTGACTCAGTTTCAGAGAATCATGTTGTCTAAGGGGAAACTATCCATTTGTATGAGTTGCTGCAGGAAAAGCACTGAAAAAGCTGGAAAGCAGATACATCTTCTGGCAATGCCTTCTGTTTTCTAGTAAAGATATGAAGAGTTCAGTGACCCTTTTAGCAGTAACACATTTCCACAGAAAATAAATATCTTGAATATATTACATATTTCTATCCCAACTAAGATATTTCAGCACAGTGAATGGGTCACAATCAGGATAGAAAAAAGGATTATTGACAAAATCAGGTGTATTTTACAAGTTTAATCTGTAATTGTTTTACTGTGTGTTTCTAGAGCAGGTCTAATCAGCTGTCTTTGAACTGAGATTTTTCCCATGGCACATGGTGCAACTTTTATCAAACTGTCACCTTTCCTGTCATCCCTAACGATCTTCTTTAACTCACACCACAGAGATGCTGATGAAGAGTTGTGTCCTTGGTGGTGGAGGAAGGAAAAGAGCTTGGAAGACCAGAATATAGTACAAATTTAGTGGGAGACAATGTAACTTATTAATGAACCATCTTTGTTAGAGTCAGAGTTCAGTGTTAAGGTTGGAAGGTCTGAAGTATTGTACTTCCAGTGCTGAGCTTGTATCAGTAAAACGAAGTGGAGAATCTGTGTTTTAGAGCAGAGGACCTGAAAAATGCAGTGTTTCTGTGTTTTAAAAAGTTTTCATAGGTCAGGCTTTCATTAATGCCATTAGGTTTTCTAATCTCATTTCAGCCAAGCATTTATTTTGCAAAGTGTAGTAATGCCAGAGGATTAGCCAAACCGGGGTTAGCATTGCAACCTACAGGCATTAACTTCTTCAGTGCCAATGGCATCAGCAGGAATAGGGAAAATGCCAGTGTGTGCCTGCTGTGAGCTCATGAGATGCAGTAGTATGTGCAGAACTCTGTGGTGGTTCATAAATGCCAGTGTGTTGCTCCACAGAGAACATTAAAGTTAAATCTGGAAAGAAATGTCTTTCTGCATATTTCTGACTCTTAGCTAGTTGATTTATTTGTTACAGATAATTTTTTTTCTGTTCCCAGAATGGTTTCTCAGCATTTGAATAAATCTTGTAATACAACATAGCTTCAGAAATGAAAAAGGAAACTGTTTATTTCTCTCTACCCAGCCCCATTGGTTGTCCACAGAGGAGTCTTTTAAAGAAACTGGGCACATGCTTTAAGTTTTCAAGTAGCTCAAATAGTAATTGCACCCTGGGTTATTGTTAGAATTACAATGACAGAGGCTAATTAAAAAGAATGCTGTTGCCTTTTAGGAAGAAAAACAAGTTTAATTGGTAACATCCCACATGTGTTCTGCCAGAGTCTTCCTCTCATCTTTTCCTAACTGGTTTTGATTAATGTAATTTTAACCATAATTTCTCTGTGTAACTTGGCTTCTAAGATTCTTTCTGCCAAATTGCATTATTGTTCTCTGCTTGATGGAACTGTTTACAAGTGTCATTTTCAGAATACTGCTGTGGGAAGGCACTGTATTCTTGCTGCTACTTAGTGTTCTTTCTCACTAGCAAGCGGATAACCCAAAATTTAAGAAATGTAAAGGGGAAAAAAAAAGTATCTTTTCTGTGCATCCTCAAATGTTTACGCTCTATTTGAGGCAACTGGTTACAGAGTAACTGTAGGCACTCCACATTTGCTTTGGCATAACCCACAGATCATCAGTTTAAAGGAAAACTTTGTGACTGAGTAGCAAGGGGGACACGAAGGTTGAGACTTTACCTCCATTTTCCAACTCCCTCCCATTAGCTGCCTTTGTTCTGATCCTGCAAGCCACACTGAGCTGCTCCAGGAGCCAAGTTCCTTGGGTCCATCCTTCTCTCTGTCACCCATTTCCTGGGGGTTATCTGAGATGTGGCTATCTAATGCCTGGAAAAACAGTCTGCTTGGAAGCAGCCTGGACTTTTGCAGTGCAGAGTACAGGTATGAAAATATGATGGTACCTGGTACTACTTACAGGGAGATGAGGAAAGAAAAGTCTGGTGGTACTTTGGTGTATTATGGTTTGATTTCCAGAGTTAGAAAGGTCTTAACTGTGCTCTAGAAACTGTAGTTCTCTCACTTACAATCAGTGAACTGTGGTTAAAATACAGTTTTCATTTAGTTGTAATACACCTTAAACATCTTCAGCTCAGTTTAACTAACATGCTTTTGAGGAAACAAATTACTTTGGTTCAGTGCCTTCCTGTGCTGTAGATGTGGTCTTCTTACACAAGGTGAGGAACATCCAAACGTGTAATCCCCCAGCAGCCTGTGACAAATATCTATGTTAATGACATGCAGCTTGCTGGGGTTTTGGAAGAAAATCAAGTTTCCCTTTTTCTTTGACTTCCAAAGCTCCCAACAAAATTTAGGTGGGGCATAAGCTGGACTTCAGGTCTTGCAGCTCTGTAGGCTAGTTCACCAAACAGACAGGTCAGCATGAGACTGACCTTCCAGGTGTCTAAGGGACAGAGGGCACAATTTCTTGGCACATCAGCTGGATGGTTCTCAACTCAATAATGCCTCTCCCTGTGTCTTGGCCATGGTGGTGACCTTCCATGCAGCTTCTGCCACATGATACCCTGATAACTTCAGTGGGATTTGGTGTATAGCAAGTTTCTGGTAGGCCTGGTATGACAGGATTTAGGAGAGAAGCTAAAACAGCTGATGGAGGCAGTGTGTTTACTAACAGAGAAACAAGGGATGTCAGTCAGACAAAAATAGTGCCCAGATGAGTTTGATTGCTGCATGCTGAGGAGCTCCAAGAGGTCTTTAGGCAGTGTGGTTCTTTCTGGAGCTACCACAAGGGCCAGAGCATCACTGTACTGTGGTTTTTCTCCACAGCTGCTTACATTTTGGGGAAGGTCCAGATAAAGCCAAAGGTTGCTCTTGTGCCTGTCTTTTTAGCTGTGCCATTAACTGAGGAGTGGTTCCTGGGGATTTTTCTTGTTTTTGAGTGTCCAGCAGGAGCTGAGCTCCAAGCCTCTGAATATTGGTCCTGCAAATCTCTTGGATGAAATGTGCATGTCTCTGCATGTCCCAAGGCAACCAACTTTTTGTTTTGAAGCCTTCCTCGGCAGAGGGAAGGTCTGTGTTCCAGTAATCAAAGCCGTCAGAGCTCCAAATGAGTCCCTTGCGTAACCAACAGATGGGTGCAGAGCAGAGCTTGAATCAGCCTCTGAAAAGAAGTAATAACCCAAAAAAAGAGATTTAAAAATCCTCAAAGTCCCAACCATTTTGACAGCTGCTTTTCCTGGTAGAGTCATTCCTTTGCCTCAGCCTAACTCCCTTACCAATGGAGATTAGTCTTGTGGGGACAGCGTACAAATCTCTCTTACCTCTTTGGGCAGCCAGCGAGACAACATTAGTCCTTTCTTAATCTGAGTTCACAACTGAACCAAGCCCTGAGATCCAAACTCTTCTGAACCTCAGGGATGAGGAGAAAAGGAATCACAAATGCAGATTTTTCTGTCTTAAGGATACTACTAAAGATTACTGGGAACGTAATCTTGCCTTCATATATGGAAATAATATTTATATTCAATTTTGGGCTGTAAGGCGGTTGCATAACTCCCTGGGTTTCAACGGGGTTCCATCAGCTGGGAATTCACTTGTTTTATCTTCTAGTGTGTTGGTTTTAATTTTCTTCCATATGGCTTAGAGCACTTTGAGAAGGGCATTAGAAAACTTGGGGCAAGTGTGTTCTGTTCCCAGTAGCATGGTGGGGCTGTGTGCACATCTGGGCACTCCTCAGCACCCACATCTCTCTTCAAAATTTTCCTTTATTGCTTAAGTCAGGGTCTGGAGAGGAGTGAGGTGGACCAGTAGGAATAGTTACTACCATGATATGCAGGGACAGTTGCCTTGCTCTCTTGGGGTCGTTGTGTGGGTGCACAAGTAGAATTCTGGCTGTGCATGCATGGATGCCCCAGCACTTGCAGGAGTTGGGTAGCTCGTTGCTTGATCAATGTTTCTGTGAAAGAAGAGGCACTGCAACACGGTTTTGTTCCTGTGAATCCAGGTTTTTATCATTCTTGTTCCCCTATCATCCAGTATTGTCTGTCACCTTCTCTAAGAGACCTTTCATGTATTTCAGCACTACTCGGGACAATAGGGATCAGGCAATGAGAAAGTTTCCACTGTAGGTTCTTTCTCAGCTCACTGGGGATGTTGTTAGCTTCTCCTCCCCATGTCTCTAAAAACAGAGAGCCAAAAACAACACTGAGTCACTCCAAGCTTGCTCTTCCCCAAAGCACAAGCAATGTTCCCCACCCCACCCACATCCAGGGATGTATTTCTGCACACAGCTCTGAGAAGGGGTGCGGGCTGCTTGCTGAGCCCATTTCTGATGATCCTTGCGTATGGGTTTTTTTTAGCTGCATTTTGCACAGCTCTTTTCAGCTGTGGCACAACATCCATGCAGGTGCTCCATCTTGTGTTGCAGAAGGAAGGGATTGAAAGCAATGGGGTTGTAAAGACGTGATGTTCAAACTGGTTTGGCTCATGTTTGCCTGGATTGAGGAGTGCTTGTGTGAGCAGCCTGGCTGGCTGGGTGTTGTGAGCAGCTGTGGTGCGTTCAGGGCCATGTTACAGCCTCAGAAGGATGTTTCTGGAGTGCCTAGCTGAGCACAACTGGGCTGTTTGCTGACTGGTTGCCTTCCCATAGATGGACACACAGAGAAGATTTGAAAGTGACCTTCGTGTCCCTGAAAGCAAAAATTCCTACCCACAGAAGTCTGAATGTTTTGTGGACTTCTTCTCCCCTGCTCAGAATATTCAGAGGCTGGAATACAGGGGCATGGTGCAAACATTGCACTGTCCAACTCATGTACGTGATGTGGGGATGGAGAGGGGCTTGGAATGGGCCAAGGAGAAGGATTAGACGGGGAGCAGCTTGGCCAAGGGACCTCACCAGGGGACACTGACTGCTGGGGACTGCTGGGCCTGTGCCTATCCCCATGTATTCAGGGGACATTCCAGCTGCCCCCAGCCCCCTGGAAGTCCTGCAGCTCCTACCAAGTGGGTGTTTTACTTTGATTCAGTATTCAGTGGCACATGATTTATGAGCTGTGCTCGCTGATTTATGATCTGTATGGCTGGCAAAGAAAGCAGGATCAGGCACTTGGCTATTGTGCAAAGAGGGATGACACATACTATCCAAAGAAGACAGGAAAGATAAAATTACACAGATTGTTGAAATACTCTCCTCAACTGTGTTGCTCATGTGGATGAGTAAAATAAGAATAAGGGTTGTTGGGGTTTATGTGCAAGTTGGCTTTTGCAACTCCATTTTCCTCCTTCATTGCCCAGATCAGTCCAGCCAGCAATGCTGGACTCTTTAGTGTAATTTGTAATTCTGAACTTGGGCATCAAAAATTCGGGTGTAAAACCCTTCCTTGGGTTTCTACCAACGGATGGAATTGTTTTGTAATTTCCTTTCCCAAGCTCCAAATAAAATTTGCTTTCCTGACACACTACAAAACTTGGGCTTCTGACTTGCTGGACATTTTATTACTTTCTTAATGTTTCCCTGAATGTGTATTGGAAGAATGGCCTTTTTCATTCAGTACTTGTTAAACCTCAGCAATGGAGATTCAGCCATGGATTACGTGAGAGGAACTAAGCTGAGGAAGGAGGTATTGCTGACTTGGGGTGTGTGCTGTCCTGTGACAACAGCACGAATTCAAAGTGATTTCACTGAAACTTGTGGTGCAATTGAGAGTAGAATCCAATCTCTTTAATTTCATCAAAGTGAATACCAAGTGATTATAATCAATATAATCCTGGACTGAGTTCAATCATATTTGATCAGTGTTTTTGCTGCTAAGCAGTGTGGCAATCACCGTTCTTTGTTTAACCTTTTGTTTGAATAAGAAATTCCTCTTTATTTCTGAGTAAGGATTTCTGCTGAAGCAAAGCACTTTTTCGTTTTTTAATGCAATTACTCTGCTATGAAAGTGAAATCATTTCCTTTAAAAACCAGAAAGTGCATGGATGCAAGGAGGAAGGACAGGATTGGAGAATGCCTTACAGAGCTGAGGGAGAGAGACACAAACACACAGAGTGGTAAGAAAGATCTTGAGGAACTTGTGAGCTTGGGGGAATGTCAGAAGAACTTAGTAAATTTGGAAGTCCAAAGAAAGAACTGAAATATTCAGACCTAGATTTTGCAAAGGATCCGCCTTGCTTTGCGTTTAAAAAAGGCAAAATACCTAAGTATCCTTGAGGTTGTGGGCAGACCTGGCACAATGCTCCCTAGGTTATAGGTGGAGTTGGAAACCATAGTGGGAACGGGATCAGACTGTTCTTGCAGTGAGAGACACCAAAGGAGGAGACCAGAGGCTGAGGGCACTAATGGCTGTTCTCAAGAAGCTCCCCTCCCATCATCTGCTATCAGGGCCTGCTGCTCTGGGTGCCTCATACCCTCCCTCAGCCACCCCTGTGGATTTCTAGGGCTGTGGCACAGGGAGAAAAAATGCTCGGAGCGTGAAGCTTTTACCATGCCCTGACTGCTGTCCTTGCAATTACGCCTACGTCTGGCTTCCTATCCCAAGATCACACAAACAATCCCTGTGGGACTGCCCTCAAATTTCCCCCAGTGCTGGGGTTCCTTGCTGACTGAGAGACCCACCCTTCATTTTCTTTCCCACCGCTCATGCAAAACAAAAACAGTGAAAGTGAAGGCAATAGAATACAGTCTGTCCTTAATGGTAAAGGCAAAAACTCATTTACTACTTACTCTGCTAATACTGGTGTCACCAAGGTGCGTGATATAGCCTGAGCAAAACTGCAGAAACAAACAGAAATTGGAAGAAATTTTCATGTGAACAACACTTCCATGGGAGGGATGCTCTGCAATTGCCTGCAAAGAAGTGGTGGAAGGTAATTCAGTGGCCCCTTGTCACAGATGCTCCTAAAGAGGGCACTGGGCAGATGCTGGGTAGCAGCAGAAGGGCTGGGGCAGGCATGGGAAACGAGGTGAGTCCCTGGCCCCTCTGAGGTACCAAAACAGCAGGAACTGGCAGCTGCTACCTTGCAGAGAGGTGAGTGGCTGATTGTAATGTACTGCCTCCAAGAGAGTCTGAAACTTCCAGCGCTCAAATGCTGCCTGCCAGCATGGCTGTGTTGTCTGTCATCATCCTCACCCTCTAATTTTGGAAAGAAGGCTTAATTTTTTCATGGCGCCCATGAAAGGTCACTGACCTGAGGTTTTAGTCTCTGCTGTGTCATTGACTGGCATTGACTGGTAACATTTATTCTATTAAGGGCATAGTTAAGAAAAGCATAGTGAAAGTGGATCAAACAGTCTCAGACAGTGGCTTAAAGTTTTCCATTTGCTCTTCAGCAGATGACTAACTGTTGAATAAAATAAAAGGTGTGAAAATACCCATGTTGCTTAAAAGTACTTTTTTGTTCTTATGGACAAAAGACCACCCCTTTTACCCCTACTCCCTATTTCTCTCTTGCGGATAAAAACGGAACATTTTACCCCAGGTTTAAAAAATCCTAAACCCTAAACTTGGAGGGACTCTTCTGGATTTCTGGATAATTAAGTCTTCAGGAACTAGCACTTCTCTCCCACAGGCTTCCAGTCCCTTGGGTGTATTGAGAGCAGCATATATTATAACCAAAGTTTGTGGTGACAGTATTTTACACTTGTGCAATTATCTTGCCGGAGGCAAAGGATATTCTGGGAAATCAGCCAGGAGAAAGTTAAAGTAAGCAGGGCAAGTGGTATAAACGTCAGAGTAGGGTGGGATGCTTGGATGTGGAAACAGTTGGCCTGAAATTGTGGTCAAACTTCGTGTCAACCTCAGAGAAGGAAGCTTGAGGGAAGGCATTTATAAATGCTAGGGCATTGTATCTATCTATCCTATAATATTAAGAAACTTGATGGGTCAAAAAAAAGATAAAAATATTGCTCTCGGGCCATAAGGCAGTTGGATCAATGCTGGTACACAGACAATCAGTGTCTAAATAAGAAGGATCTGGCTCTCTTTGACACTGTTCACATGACAGAGAGCAGTAAGCCAAAGCTCTATAAAGAAATGAGGAGGGAACACATGTTCCAAAGCAGCCAGGATTTTCAATTTACTTGTCAGAGTTCCTTTATTTCTGTATTCTGTGCTAGAATAGAATGGAAGAGGCAGAACTTCTGGCTCTGGCCAACTGTCCTATCTTCACTGAGCTTTATTAGTTTTTTTCACACATGGACAGGAGATCCAGATCCAGCATAGATGAGCTGATGTCCAAGCATGTAAGTGCATCAATTATCGAGTGAAGGCACAACAAAAAGCTGGAAGAGAAACAGGTTTAATTGTTTTAGTGTGTATAACTGTGGATGTTGGAAGGAGCATGCATCTCTTCTAAACAGAATGCCAGAAGACGTATTTACTCACAGAGAAAACCAGGCATATGGAGAGAAAGTTGGTCTGAAAAGTGCTCGGTTGGAGAAATCAGATGGAGGAGAAAATTCAAGGAATAGAAAAGAGAACAAATTCATGGAATCTGTACATTCCGGGCATAACATTCCCAAATAAGAAAAAAAATTGCTATTAAATGAAAAAGAAAATAAAAAGAAAGGTATTTGGTGAAATAAGGCCTTATGTGTTTCTGCAAAACCACCAAACACCTTCAAACCCAGTTCCTTCTCATGCCAAGTATGTTGAGGTAACCACATTGCGCTGTTTGAAAGCTCTTTCCTTGAAGATCTGTGTGCTGCTTAGGCTTTGTGTCTGCTCATGCCCAGCTTTTGTTGGTTGAGTTGAGACCCTTCTGCACACAGCTCAGGATGGGGCTGGGAACACTCTGCAGTCCAGGCAACAGTCCCCAGACCAGGCAGTCCCCAGATCAGACAAGGGGTTTGCCTACAGTCGAGTTTGTACCCTTAACACTTCCCCCAGTGCGGCCTCTTGGCTCTGCATCCAACTGGTTAAACTCTTCTAAAGTGTAAATGTCAAGTCCACCTTCCCACGTAATGTAAAAGGATTCCTGTTCCCACCTTTATCGCTTTCTCTTCGAGCATTTTGCTTCCATCATGTCATGCCCTGGAGCAGTACCCATTTGATGGCCACAACTCCACCCTCACCAAAGCCGCAAGGAAATGTCAGTGCTGGCTCCTGCTTCAGCAGCTCTCTGGGGTGCTTTGGGGAATATGCTGGATTTGTATCTGCAAAACTGCAGATGGATCTCTGTCTGTTGTTATTCAGCTTCTTTTTCCTCACTGCTGCTGTTGCCAGACCCTGAAAGTACAGCCAGTGCCCAGGGCTGGATTGTCAGGGATCGCAGCCTCTCTGTGGTTGCTGCTGCTCAGATGCAGTTGCTGGTGAAAGGTGGTGTTTTTCTGATGTGTCCTGGGTTACTGAAGTGAGCACACTGACTGGGCAGGGATTAGAGAGCTGGCGGAACCCAGGTGTTGCTTTCTTTCCCTGCTCCAGTTGCTCTGCAAGAACAGTGGAATGTATGAAAAGTGTAAAATCTTTCCACAGGGAGGCTTCATGTGACTCAAACAAGCAAGGTGCAAATGAGAAGTGAAGAGGAAACAAACCACAGCTATATTATTACCCATCTACTCTTATCCTTCTTAGGAGCTGTGTCTCCTGCTCTTTAGGTTGATGGTAAAGTCAAATCTCAATTTGCTGTGAAACAGCCTTCATTACATTTTTCTCCTTAAAAGGAAGGGATTATTGCAAGGACAGTTTAATGAACAACCTGTTCTAAAAGTAACACAGGAGAATGAAATCAACTTCCCTGTCTTCAGAACCTTTTCAGAAGTGAATGTATGAAATCTGTGAGCCTTGTACTACAGTGGGAGTATTGGCCATCCTTTAAAAGCGTTAAAGTAAAAGAAGGATTGTCTGCTCATCCATGCTGTGCAACTTTTCCAAGTATTAGTAAATTGGAAATACTCTAAACTGGAACACTGGTTTCAGCTGCTGAGTAGATTTTTTCCCAATCCATGTCCTTCCAGCCTTGCCATGCAGCTGACGTCTAACGTGGATTAACAATCTCTGCTTTTAGCGGTGCAGACAGACGCAGGACATTTATGCTATATGACATTTAAATAACATTTATGCTATTTCCTTTGCTTCTGACTCTGATTGTTCATTCTTCAGAGGACAGATCGCTGCACTCAACACTTGTCTATTATAGGCAGTGCATACCATTGTAAGGAGAATGTTTAAGCATTCAAGATGTTTTGTAGATGTTCATGTTAATTTTGTCATGCCTCTGACAAGGTGGATTAATTTTTCCCCACTTGTTTTTCATTTTTTTTCATATGGTGGCTGATTGTGCATGTGGAAGTATTTTGGAATGGATGAAGGGAAATATTATCTTATTTTTCTTGCACATGAAGGAAAAAAAGCTGTGAGACTTTATCTGGATTTTTAAAAAAGGGAAAACACTAGAATCACGTCCTCTGCCTGTGACACATAGGAGTTCCTGTTTGTTTTGATCCATGTTACATCTTTGCTTGGTAATAGGAAGTAGGTCATCAAAATAATAGCAGATGCAACTGGGACACTTGGGAATTTTCTAAATCCTTTTCAGCTGGGCAAAGCATATATGTCACTGATGATACCAGATCATCTGGTTTCTCCTGGGAATACATAAAGATAGTGCTTGTGCTCCTTTTATTTCATCTGCTAGTCAGCTTTGATACGGTGACTACAAAGGGCTCTCCAGGCCACCATGGTAGAAATGAAGTTGTGTTTGGGAGATCACTGCTCTCAGTGAGTTCTTAAAGGCAATTTGTCTGTCCAACCCACTGGCTCCTGAAAGGCTCTGAGGGACAGTTTGAGTCTCCCAGCATAGACGCAAGGCTGGTAGGAAAGTACATAAAACCTTGGACCCTACTACGTAAACAGTGGAAGGATAACTCTTTTTAGGAGTATTTTCAATCTGAACTTAAAATTACATTAGGATTTTCTCTCCTAATTGAACATTTAGTGCAATCATCCATGCTGGCAAATCCTTGCTGACAACTCTCCATATACTGTTTTTAAATGTACTTGTATCAGGTCTCATTCTCCTGATAGAAGATTAGATTCCAGCTTTTGGTAGATTCCAGCTTTGCTGGACACAGAGGTGGTAATTTTTTGTCTTTCTACTTGTGTCAGAGAAAAGCAAGCAACTCTGAGAAAGAAAGAAAATAAGAAAGGAAAGTCCGTGGCATCTCCGAAAAGGTGTCAGAGAAGCCACACGAGAAGATCTTGTGAGAGATACCAGAGAAGCTATGTGTCATAAATGATTAAGTGACACCAAGTGATCCACCGTCAGGATTCAATGCCATGGAAAGCTGTGCATGACTTGTTCCAGAGGTCATGGAAGCACTTGCCAGACTCTTGAAAATGTTTGATTTCTTGGTTAGCCTGAGCTTAGATGTCAGTTGCCTTCTGAAAAGATTACCTTTCTTCACAGATTCTTTGTAAGGCTGAATTTTGGGTAATGTAATAGAAGGCAGACTGAAAGACAATTTAAGTTGATTAGTTAGAGAGTTTTTTTTGTGTTCTATTGTGGCTTGGATGGATTTCTGTATATTATGAATACCACTTAGGATATTTTTGTTTTGCTTTTTTTTTAACCTCTAGTTGCTAGTTCATAGGTCCTTGGAGAGCTACTTAAAAAGCTGGAAAAAACCCCATAAAAATGAAACAAAAAAAAAAGTGGAAAAGTTGCACACATCCTTGATGTATAATGGAGTAATATTTCAGTTGCAATACAAATGATTTATTTACCATAGAGTCATTCTGTACTGATAATAAAAGCACATTTCCTCTTGGAACAACCAGTTACTGTTTTCAGATCAAACCCATTCATTCATGGAGTTTTTCTTCTTGCCCGTGTCTCATGTGTGAGCATCACTAGGTGCCAAATGCAATCAATATTAATTCTGCTTTTGATCACACTGATATCAGCCTCACCCAGAGGAGAACTTGGCTTACAGGCCTTGTGTCACATTTTAAGAAAAATAATATTGACTCATGTTATTTCAAAATCATTGTTTATAGCCAGCAGATTTTAAATCAAAACAGTCAGGCACGTTTTCCTTTTACACTCATTGTTAAATAAGCTGTGGAAAAGGTTTCTCTTTGCAGAACTGCCATCCCCCCTCCAAGATTATTACATTTCACATGTTCTAGTTCATCCCAAGATTGGGCTATTGTTCTCTTCAAAGTTTCCTGGGCCATTAATCTCTCTCTATTGTTTCCATTTGGCCTCAGGATAGGTCAGCTGGAAATTGCATTGCTGGAGAATATTCTGGTCTTGAGAACACAGAAAAAAAGGAGCAAGGAGAGCCTCCAAATACTGCTGGTTCTTCATTCAGAGTGTACAGCTAAGCAAGCCCATAAAGGCTGTGGTACTAAATCCTTTGTCTCCTCAAAACCAGCAGAATATCCTGGGCACCAGGCACCATGTTCAACAACAGCTCCCATTCTCTTGTTTAAAAAGCCAGTCTTTTCACATCGTATTTCCATGCTTCTCTGTTTTTTTCTTCTGCCTTTAACTATCCACCAGGGCCCACTATATTGGATATGACAGTTCAAAATGTGTATTTAAGGCCTGGTGACACACAGCTACGCTGAGGCCACAAAGGAGCAGTCATGGCAATTGAACCGTGCGAGCCGCGGTGCTGCTGCGGATCCATCAGTCTTTCCATTGTGACTCCTCCTCGCTCTTGGAGGATTTATAGACACATTTTTGAGAGGACTCCAGTAACGAAAATAAAGATGTATTTGTCTCCACAGAAATGTTGCAGCCACATATGTGGCTATTTGGAGAAAACAAAAAAAAAAAACAAAAAAAAAAATGGAAACCCCATTGAACTCACGCTGTAGGGGCTCTATGGATGGATTTTCAAAGTCTTGTCTTAAAGCACATGCTTTTAACCTATTTTTATGTCTGTGTTTACTTTTCTGTCTGTCATGTGGAACAAATTACAATGCTTCAAGCAAGGACATGGGCTCCTTAAGACAGGAAAGGTTAATTTGGCTACGCTGTGAATAAGTATGTCATACAGTCTTCCATTGTTCAGTTTTCTTTCTTGACATCTTCTAAGATCTCTGCTTCAAGACACAAGGTGTTTGTTCCCTGGGGCAGAATTTGTGTTGGGCAGGGAGGCAGGAGTGTGTTGTGAGCTGAAACATACAGAAAAACGAAAAGGAAGTCTCCAAAAAGGAGATGATCCAGGAAGGAGCCCTCATGCAGGCAGCTGAACAGCACCTTGCTGGGCTGGAGCCTTTGCCAGCTTTTGCCCCCAGAAGCCTTGCTTGTCACTAGGGAAGAAATCCGAGCCAAATTTGTGTGCATGAACACTGATGGTGCGTCCCTCACTTCATGGGCTGGGCAGTTCAAGGCTCTGGCGCAGCAGCCACAGCCCCAAAGCGAGGAGCTGCAATTTTTACACAGCAGTTTGAATGCTCTGTCCAGGAGAACTTTGGCTGGAAGTTGGGTGAGCTGTGCCCACATCCTGGGCTGGCTCAGGGATGTGTTGCCATGTTACAGCAGGACTGAGCCTGTGCTCATAAAGCCCTTCTCTCAGCAGGGGCTGGGGCACGTTTGCAGCTGGATTTCAGTTGCCAGGGAATGAAGGGGCCCTGTGAAAAGGATATCAGCTGAGGATAAATGCTAAACTTCCCTGTTCACTGATGTGCTCTAGGGAGAAAGGAAATGGGATCTCTTTTGGTGTTCATGAGGAGAAGGAAGATCTTGCTGGAGGATACTCCCAAAATCATGGGTGCCCAAAACATGCTGGGTTCCAGGCATTCCCTGCACACAAGCCTCCTGAGAAAAGGGTTCATGGGATCCATTTCTTCTGTTTATGCACAAGGTAATCCAGTTTGGTTCACAGAAGCAACTTTGCCACCTCAGCATAACAATATTCTGATTTTTGGAAGAAAAAGGTCTCCCATCTATTTGTTGGTGAATGTAACAGAAAGCTCATGGTGAACACTACAGAAAGCTCATGCTTTCCATACCTCGTGCAGCCAGTGCATATCTGAGTGCAGTACTCTCTGGGACTACACCAGTACCTGGTCCCAGAACTGTTCTCTGGCAGCAGGAAAGGAGCTCTGCTGAAGTATGTGGGGTAAATGTGCCCTCTTGAGTCTGGGAGCCTAAGGAGGAGAACCTGGGGGTGCTAGAGCTGAGGGGCGTTTCATGCTCACTTTGCATCAGAAGCCTGTGGTTTGGGGGAGTGAAGTCTACTGTGCAGACTGCAGTGCTGGGTTTGTGTAATTAAATCTTGTTAAAAAAACCCAGACAAACAGATTGTATATCTATATATTTGTATCTATAACCTTATATATATATACATACACACATGTGTTTATATATAGACATCTTTCACCTTTAGCTTTATTTATATACTCTTCTCTGAGAAACAGAATAGTTTTCTGTAGACTGGGAACTCATGCTCCTGGAAAAAATGAAAGGGAAAAAAGGATGCCTGATCCGCTCTTTTAACATTAGTTGTGTTGCCCAGACCACCGAGAAATATCCTTGTGGGAGAAGCCTAATTCATGTTCCCTGGGTGCAGCCTTAGGCTACAGCCTCCTCTTACATCATCCCCTGACTCCAGGCATGTGCCTATGCCGTGGAGAACTCAAGTGTGGATTTGAATCTGTTCCAGGTCAGACATGCACCCCTCTCAGGTGACTCTGCATTCAGGGTTGATATTGGTGTTAGAGGCATGAAATTCAGCCAAATGTGTGCTGGTGGAATTCATGTGGACTGACCCAGAGCAAAGGGGAGGCTGGGGCTGCAGACTGTGACTAAGAAGGGCCTGCAGCCAATAGCAAGGGGCAAATCTAAGATGTTACCCCCGTTTTCCTGTTCACTGCCTTCCATAAAGCTGACATGATCTTAAGGATAACTCCAAATTTTACTATAGCTGTTAAAGCAGAAACCCCTTGTCTTAGAAGGGAAATAACAGAACACTTAAGCAGAGAATCCACATCTGCTTTGCTCTTCTATAAACTCCTTCTACTGCAAAGTTTGATTTATGATCTATGCAGAAATCCTCATTTGAATCCTAATCAAGCATTTAACCATGCAGTACTTATTTGTTATGGGTTCTTTCTAGGAAGGATCAGTCTCATTTAGCCTCCAACAATCTTTCTTTGTTAGCAAAATACTCAAGTCATCTGGATTTCAGCTGTTGCTCTTCCTGCCCCCCCACTCCCCCCCCATTATTGGAGACATGGCAATTTCCAGAAAAACTGAGTGTTTTGGCTGTACAGAGAGCCCATTGTGCTGCCTGGTCAAAGAGAAACCGCCACCATGTGAAACGAAACACGGCCTGGGGAAATCAGGAATCTGGTGCACAGTGGTGTTTGCAAACTTGGTCTTGGTCTGCTGGAGCAGATGCAGCCCATAAATCAGCTAATGATGAGTTAGGGTCAGCTCCCTAACACATTTTGAAGTAAGATGCTTGTATTTTGGAAGGGTGGTGAGATTTGGTTGTGACCAGCAGTACGGGTGTTCCTCATTTGCTTGTTGGGGTTTTCTGCCATTGTTGTTTCTGAGGTGTCCCCTTCGAGCAAGTAATCTGCATCTGTGAATTTGTGACTGATTGCTGTATGCTCAGAGTTCAAAAGAAATAAGGAAGGAAATATAAAACTGTAGGAGAGATAAGCAGTATCCGTGGCTTGTGTACAGTGACTGCGTTAAATGACCGCAAAGAAGAAACTTAGCTTTAATCCTGGTGATTTTGGTTTGGTTAAACTGAAAAGCAAGAAATGATGCTGCAGCCTCCAGGGCCCTTTCCAATAGTGAGGTGCAGAATGTTTGGCATGGTTCTCTGCAAGGGTCACTCAGGTCTAAAATAGGTCTGAGGCACAGGTTTGGTTTCCCTTGCAGACAACCTCTGACAAACAAGTGTTGTGAGCAAAAGGAAGCTCCTATGATGGATGTGGTTACCAAAGGTTATAGAGAAGTGGCTGACTCAGTGTGGTTGAGTAGGAAGCAAAAATAGAGCAAAATGCAAGGTTTGTCTTCATTTAGGAAAGACCTCTTCTCCTGTACAGCAGTGAAATTTGGTGGATATGGAAGGTGCAAAATGGAACAGGATAGAAACCACTTGAGCATTAGCAGTTTCATCATGGAGCTCTGAGTCTTCTGGTGAGCTGCTGCTTTCATGTGAAATAGGCTTTTTTTGGGGGGCCTCTCCAGTTAATTAATGGAATTCAGAACCAAGTCCGCAAAAAAACTACAGCCAACAAAATAGATCTGTCCAGACTGTTTTCCTGGAATATCCCTAAACAAAAGCTGGTTCCCTGGAGGGAAATGCTTTAGTGCCTTGTTGCTCGGAAATCATCAGATTTCAGGCCTTTTTGAAAACCCATAATTGTAATGAAATTATTCTTTCCAAAAGATACTTGGGCTGTTTTCCACCCTGCTCAATAAGATCCATATTCCATGGCACTGACTGTAAGTGAATGGTTTGAAGATAAATGCATGTTGTGTCATGAATGTGTTTCTACTTTGTCATGGGGAGACACTAGCCAATTAAATTCTAAAATGATGGATTTTTAGTTTATTTTCGCTCTCTCTATTTTTTTTTTTTTAAAACTGCTTAATCCTTTAGGAAAAAATGGCATTTTTTAACCCTGGTTTGGTTATCACTGCAGTAGGAAAGGAAGCTAGGGACAGAAATTAGGTTTTATCTCCAACTGAGATTTCTTAGATTCTTGTCACTCTCAGTTTATTCATAACTTAGCAACAATTTGAATTCATTTAATAAAATGCTAATTTGTTTGCAAAAAAGTGTCAACATTTCTTTAAATGAGATGGTGTGCTTCCTAATTTGTGCATCCCACCCCAGCCTCTGGAACTGGGATGGAGATTCCAGATTATTACTTAGAGTTCTCCTTTCTGTACAAGGTGCTGTCCCTGTCATCTGAAAGAGAGGAAATGGAGAGCAAAGGTGGAACTCATTCAGGAGTGGAGAGGAAGGGAAGACTTCGTCCCTCCTCTGTGAACTCCACAATATGATCAGGGACTTTGTAGAATCAAGGGCTTGAATCAATTTTAAGTTCAGCTCCAAGAGACCTGCGTACTGTACCTCTTTCCTTTTGCTCTCAGTCGATTTCTGTGGAATGTGAGTAATGTGAACTCCTGGTCAGTGGTTCTGAGATCTTAATCCAGAGGTACAAGGGTATAAACTGGAGGTAATTAAAAAAAGTAAGATTAAATCCCCTGCTTCTCTTTGAAAAGTGGAACTTTTATATATTTGGTTTTCCTATTCCCCTTTGCCCTCACAGCTCCAGCCTTGCTAAGGCACCCTCAAGATGAGGACAATTCCCTACTCTGGGTTCAGTTCAGCTCCAACTCCCAAATGTTCCATTTCTGCTATTCTGAATTAATCACAAATACGCAGAGTGATCACTTAATCAGAGGCTCCTATGCAGTTTCAAAGGGTTGTCTTCCAGATTTAGCATGTTTCCAAATAATTTCCTCCTCTTTTGTTCTTAGAGCTGGATCATCTGCCAGCTTTGTCAGCCAGGGTGAAATGTGGAGAGTGGACTCTAGGCATTTTCATCCAAAACTTTCAGATAATTACAAAGTAATAAGTAGATGATTTTCGCCATCCTTGGAGAGTTATGTTTCTGCAATTGTTGGCCAGGCTTTTTGATGCAACAAATTCAGAAAAACAAAACAAGTTTCCTCATGCTGAGGAAGGAGGATCTCTCTCTGGTTTTTGATGGCTAGCAGTGTTGAATAAGAACCGTGTCTGACAAGCATTCAGATACAACAGTCATGTACAAGCTACATGTTGTTCAGTTTGTAACTCTACAAATCACGACTCTGGAAAAGCTGCTAACAGCTGTCCAGATTTTATTCAGCAGTAAAATTGGAAGATGAGGAGGTAATTTAATGGCAAACCCCTTTCTTAGCAGCTTGAGGGCTTCCTTTTGAATTGGATCCTGGAAATAGTTATTCTGGCCCTAGTAATGCTTAAAGATAGGCCAAAACATAAGGAAATAAAAAATAAGGGGTTGAATTGAAATCAAATCCTAGATCCAAGCTCCCTGAATTTGGGGATTGTTTGGAATTGGATCCAAACTGTGTGTCTTGAATCCATTGGTGATAGGAAAAAAAAGGTCCTAACAGCGACTAGTAATTACTTATAACAGAAAACAACCCTGTTTGTTAAATGGCTGAGTCCTCAATGCAATGAGAAACCATGGTTTTATGTGAATTTATCCAAGCTATTAAAACACAGCTTTGAGTACCACTGACCTTTGAAGCAACATCCCCTAATTTACCCATTTCCACAGTGTTCTCAGCCCAGAACACCATTAGCATCCTGGGCTGCCTCAGGAGCAGCGTGGCCAGCAGGGACAGGGAGCGGATCCTGCCCTCCAGCTCTGGGACCCACAACATGAGAAGGACTTGGACCTGATGGATCAGGTCCAGAAGGGTCCACAAAGTTGCTCAGAGGGCTTGGTCACCTCTCCTGTGAAAACAAACTGAGAGAGCTGAGCTTTTCAGCCTGAAGAAGGGAAGACTCCAGGGAGACCTCATTGTGGCCTTTCAGTACCTTAAAGAGGCTTCTAAAAAGGAGAGACATTTCTTTTATACAGTCAGTTAATGACAGGACAAGGGAAAATGATTTTAAACTGAAAGAGGGTAAGTTTAGATTAGATGCTAGGAAGAAATTCATTATTCAAAGGGTGGTGGATCACTGGCACAGATTGTCCAGAGAATCTGTAAATGCCCCATCCCTGGAAGCATTCAAAGCCAGTTTGGATGGGGCTCTGAGCAACTTGATCTGGTGAAAGGCATCCCTGCCTGGGGGGTTGGAATTAGATAATCTGTAAGGTCCCTTCCAACCCAAACCATTCCATGCTTCTACGGTGGTTCAGTATCTAACAATTTTTTTAATACTTAATTTTAACTCTTGAGTTACGATCTGAAAGTCTTAAATTCGTGAAGGAAAGTGCCACAGTGGTCCACCAGCATGGTACCACTTAAGGACTGGTTGAAGGTGGCTAAGGACTTTGTTCAAAGTCCACTTACAAGGCTTTTAATCAACTTCAAAGGATTTGGGGTTAGTTCCTCTTTTCCTGGTAAACTATCAAAGGTGACAGAGCCATTGATAACATGGGGTGTTGCTGGACGTAAGGGACAAAAATTAGCCTTAAAGGAAATTAGAGCATGGACACAGATGGGCAGGGTGCTCTAAAAGACTCTGTGAGCCTTTTCTTCTTTGCCAGCTTTCTGAGTCTCCTCAGTGAAGGAAAACGAGAGGAAAGTACATCCAATTCAGGCTGCTAGTAAAGCTTGTCAGCCTGTTAGTGCAGAGGGGCCCTGGTCTGTCATTCTGGTTTCTTAGGGTTTCCTAGCTCTGGTTGAGTAAGCATGCCAAAGATAAATGAAACCTCTGCTGCGTTTTTGTGGTGAATTTGGAGTTGTTCCCTTATGTGATGATATCCAGGTAGTCCCCTTTGTCCCATTTGAAAACCACTGCTCTGTCAGGTTGGGAGGAAACAGGAACACGCCTCTTCTCATGCAGACCCTTGGTACTAACCAATGTGTTTGCAGTTTTCTGTATGCTGCCTCAGCACTTGATACACTCAAGTATATCCTAATTTTAAAAGTCGTAAAAATTGCTGTGCTGAGAACATGCCAAAGGGCCTCCAGCTTAATACCCCATCTCTAATGGTGTCCAAGTGCATACTCAGGGAAGATCAGGAACAGGACAAGCACTCATGGTATTCTGCCCAAGGCACTCTTTTAGCATGCAGCTATTTTCCCTGAGACTTGAGCCTTCTGTGGATAGTCTAATTAGTAACCCTCAATGGATCTTTCCAAGTAAATTATTTCCACTGAGCCTTTGTAAACTTCTTGCATTGTCAGGGAATCACACAAATCAGTTACCTGTTGTGTGAGCAACCACATCCCCTGAATAATCTGTGTTCTTCAGAGAGAACAAGTATCTGTTATGTCAGGTCAGAGTGATATTTTGGGAGATGTTTTAGAAAAACTGTCTGATCACGTCCTCACTGGTTCTGCTTTTACAGAAGGAAAGAGCTGGTGTAGCTCCACACTGAAGAGCACTCTCAGTTCAGAGCGCTGACACCAGTGGGACATTGGAGTTTGCATGGAAATTGAGTCTGTTCAACATAATGGATGATGTGTGGAGTGAAACAAATTGGAGGGGACAGGTTCTGGCAATACAAAAAGTTTGTATTAGGTTTTTAATTGCTTTCCTTGTGTTTTCCAACTCTTTCTCCATTTCTATTCACAAGGCTCCTTAAAAATGAAATCATAACTTTTCTGCTTGCCGTAGCCAACATCATATGTGTTCAATGGCACTGAAGGCTGGACCCAGATCTACTGGTAGATAATTAGATGCTAGTAAGAACGTGACTTTTACCAACCTTGGCATCTTCAATTTTATTTCAGTTGCTGGTTGGAGGAGCTGACACAGCAGAGCTTAAAAAACAATAAACCGTGTGTCCTCTTAGCAGGAAGGAGTGGTCTTGTTTTTATAGTGCATCTTAAATTGCCAACTTTAATACCCTACAAGGTTTAGGGGTGAAACTGAGACATAAATAATTGAGAGTGGAAAAAAAATAAAGCCAAGAGAAGATGATGTCTGAGAGAGACATAGGTGTTGCATGCAAAGACCTACACTGTGAAATCAAACACAGGTAGATTTAAGAGAGAAATTTTGAAAAGCTTTTAACTCTGTGATCAATTAGAAAACAGAATTGTTTACCAAAGATGTCACTGAAGGCTTCTCAAAGAAATGTTCAGGTAAAAAAGATGAAACACTGAAACCTACTTGAGACAGATAATGAAGGGCATTGTGAAAAATCACCTCTGCTCACCTGCATCCTTCTGTCTTGCTGGTGTTAAGGAGCTGATTTCTGCGGGTAAAAGAGAACATGGAATATCTAAAGGAGATTATACAAAGGCCTTACAAGCTACCTGGATAATTCCCTGACATCTTATCCCACTTAAGACCCCTTCAAAGGAAGGACTAGAATTTATTTGTAGAAGACTGTGTGCTTTAAGTGTTGGGTGATGATCCCATACAGGAAGGGACATGCTGTTATTCCTTATGGTCATGCTCTGATCTGTAGAAGGTGTCCTTCACCTCCAGGGACTCAGAAGTTCACCCTTCTCTGAGAGTCCAACGTCAATGACAGACATTTTTCAAATACTGGGCTGGATTTTCGCTAGTGTGATTTGTCAGTGTTCAACAAAGCCAGGAGGATTTCCTGCAGCTCCAGGTTTGACACTTGTCCCCAGCAGCTGCCTTGGGGTTCAGTTCTGAGCTTGACAGATTGACTGGTGACTCTTGGGCCCTTCTGTGAAGAGGTATTTTAAATTCTCCCAATTCATCATCTTCCCTAGAGCTAGACAAAAGCTAAAGGCTGACTTTCAGCCAGGAGGCTGACTGAAGCTACAGTACTTGTAAGCCAGAAAGGAAAAAAGAGAAGAACAATCAAATCAGGCTTCTGGTTAATGTAGAGAAAGATTAATTATGAAAACTGAAAACTTGTGTAATAAAATGTGTATGAACACTGGAGTTTTTTTCACCTGAACATTAAAGTATTTTCCCAGCACACAGCTGTCCACATCCCCAAGAAAATGTGCAAAGCAGAAAGGCTGAAGTCGACAGTTACCATATGAAGATGTAAATAAAGCAGAGGAGAACTGGGCCTTTTCAGTTAAAATATTTCTCTGGCCGAGATCATGGGAGTTGCCAGCAAAGGACTCTGTGCCAAATTCAGTAAGCCTCTCTAAGAATGTGATGACTGTACTCTTCAACCACTTACACTCCTGTAAATCAGCAACATCTGATTAAAAGACAATGAAATTACAGCACTATCAGCTCAATTAAAATAAGAGAACTAAAATATTTTTTTTGTTTTTATAAATATCATTTCTGCAAAGAAATTTCTGAAATAGATGATGAAGGGGAGGAGGACACTGTTGCAGACAATGAAAGATCTGATTGAAGTTCCTTTATTATTGTTATTATTATTAATTGCATCTTATCTAGCCCGAATGAATTTTTAATTCATTAGCATCAGTCAATCTTCAAGTACATTTTTACTATTAGAATGTATTTCAAAACTGTCCTGTATGTAATTGTGTGTTTGGCTTGAATCAGCAGTTTACAGTTTGTACAGAAGTAACATTTGCAATACCAAGTCCTAGAGGAATTTTTCAAGACAACAACGTTATTTCATTTGAGCAGTCAAAAAAAAAAAAATCAAAAAAATTACAAACATCTGTATTTTCTCGGGGGAGACATCGATTATTGCTTACAATGGTGTGGGCCGGAGTGTGCCTCTTTCAGCTGGATGTATCCATGTGCCCTTGCCAAGAAAGTTTTACATTTCCCATTTTTCCTCAGCTGCTGTATCCAGCCTTGGCACTGTATCTACTTATTATATTTATTTCTTGGATGTGCTGGTTCCAGCTTTGTAATTTACCACATTTCTGTATTTGTCTCCCTACCTCCCTCCTGACATCATTGAAGTGAGATCAGGGTGGGAAAAAACCCACAACTTGGAGAGTCTAGTCAGGTATAATAGTAAAAATAAGAGCTTACGTAGTGAGAAAAATGATAGACAGATGGCTAGTTATGACCAGGATTGTTCTCCAGGAGTTTTGCCATTGTTTTCAGTGAGATCAGAACTGGGCACTTGGCTGCAGTGAGAAGTGGACCTGAGCCATGTGGTTTTTCATCCAGACTTTCCGAAAACTCAGGAGTGTTTAAATCTGGCGTCCCCTTGATGAGAACATGCAATGCTTGTCTGTACGTGTACATGAGTTGATTTTGAACGTCCCATGTAGGCAGAGCCCTGGCTTTAACATTCCTCAGCAGAGGGACTGTGATCGTCTTTAGGCTTTGAACAAGATGCTCAACGCTGCCACCTCCATGTGTCTGCCTTTTCCCAGCTGTGCTTGTCCCACTCAAGGACAGAGCCAGTGTGGCTCACTGTGCTGTTTTCACAAAGCTGTAAATATCCAGCTGTTACATAAAAAGTTGGTGCTTAATATATTTTCAGGAAGACAGTTCCCTACTTGTGTTAATTTCTTGAACCCTGCTCCTGTATATCTTGCATTCAAAGGAAAAATCAAGACCCAAGGCTCTTCTGTTTGCTGCTTCAGACTCGGTGCAATGTTCTCTAATGCAATAGTTATTCTTGATCTTGGCCCCTTTATAATCCTGATTTGATTTATTCAAATCACTGCAAAAAAATCTGTGAGGCTGGCAAATTGCATTTCTTTATTCCCCGATTCATTTTCTTTGATTTTTTAATAGAGAAAATGAGAAGAAAACAAGTCTGGGAATTGATATATGGTGCATGGCACAGCCTCTTTGGGCGGGCACCATGAATCAGGCACACACGCCTCAGATATAAATCACTCTGCACCACAGGGACATTGAGGCTCTTGGTACAAATGTACGTGTTGGGAAATTGTTCTGCAAATGCTTCATGTACATGTGCAGTAGCTAATTTGCAAATCTGAAAAACTTGGCTTGTTTGCATCGTCTCTGAAGTAACCCAGGGTGCCTGGGCCATGTTGGGAAATGAGCTGGTCTGCCAAACGAAGCTTTAAAAAAAAAAAAAAAAAGTCAGTTGTAGCACAAAATGTCCCAACCTGATAAACTGTTTATTTTATTTTGAGTTTATTTTTAGCACTCATGAATTATTGAGACATCCTTTTCTCTCTTGGGGTGGAGCAGGGGATTCTCTATGCGGGCAGGAAGGGCTGAGTCCTGGCACCCCTTCAGTTCCCGGTGCAGGGCATGGGGGAGCATTTCCATGTGCTGAGTGTGCACTACAGAGGTCTTTGGTCAGTCTTTAGGGGCTGTTAAGCTCAAAGAAGCTGAGCTTCCAGCTGGAGTCCCAGTGACAAATCACTTAAGCTGCAACGATCTTGCTTTGATCCCTCTTGTACTGTCGAACTGAATGTTTTACCAGTATTTTCACCTAAGATTTCCGCAAAAAAGTCTGCTTGGTTGGGGGTCAAATATGCTTCCAGCATTAAGCCCTGACTGCTAACCTTTATTTAGGTGTAATTTTTTTTTTTCTCCCCACAAAACTAGGCTTAAATCAAAGCGTTTCATTAGAGAAAAAAATAGGAGGAGGATGATTTTGCAAGGGTTTCCCTGCCCTGAGGTACATGTAACTAGTGGCTCATAAATTATGGTGCCTGTGCACCAGCTGAAAGCCTGGTTTCTAACTTCTGAGGGAGCTGCTGGAGCCAAAGGCTGGGTACAATTTCTGGGATATGAATTTATCCTTATTTGATCTGTACGTAGTCAAACATGCTATCTGCAAAGAAGAATGGCATGTAATTATAAGGGGACATGTATAGAAAAGGAGTCTGAATTCAAGGATGCAAAGAATGAATCAGTAGCTAATTAAAATGCTTCTGAAATATTTAGATGATTTAATGGAACAGTAGCTTCAAAATGCTTTTGGTAATTTCTATCTGCTTGTTTATCTGGAAAACAAGGAAGTACCTAATAGTAGTAAGAATGTGTCTGTGGGTCCATTGCTCAGCTTTTCCCAAATCATAGGGAGGACAGAAGGTTTAAATCAATGTCTTGAGTTTAACCTCTTGTGTGATTGCAAGCAAGGGCAAGGGACCCAAACTAGGATGTGAGTACCAAAGGTGTGATGTGGTTTTTAAATGCAGTCCAAAGCCATATTTAGTTTCATGGGCAAGGAAGGACTAAATTGGTGGCCCAAAGTTTCTAGATGTTGACAAGTTCAGCCAACAAACAATGCAAAAAATCCTCTTGTGTGGTCATAGATGTTTGAAAGTTGATCAGATTTGTTCTTGACATGACTTAAAGTTCAGGCCTAACATCTCTGTGTGCTGAAGTAGTGTGTAATGTGATATTAGGAGGGAAAAAAGGGGGTTTGAGGGAGGTTAGGTTTCAGTGAGATTTAAAATACTTCATCAAGTGATTTTGAGTGATTTAGGCACCAAAGCTTTTGAATACTCTACAGCATGCTTTAACCTTGAGTGTGCATGTAGCCTGTAGTGTTTGCATGATAAAATATTGTGAGCAGTTGAAATAGTTCCCCATTTAGATGGGTAGTAATAAAGGCTTATTCTGTTTGATGATGGAAGTTTAGTAACATCCAAGCATGAATGACAATGCAATTATGTTTCTGCTGTATTATTGGCACCAAGGGACTCTAATAAAATTGCTATTCAGTACCTGTCATTGCAAAGAGAGAGCATGAAGCAAACTTGTGAGAATAAAAAGACAATAAATATTCTGATTTCAGCAGAAATGTGGCAAATTCTGGCAGGCAGTGTGGTTTCTAGAATGATCATGTCATAAGAGACCAGTGTCCTTTGTCTGAGTAAGTGCTGCCTTTATTGATCTACTTAAATGCATACTTGCTAAAAAACCAAAGCCGCTTGGTTCTTGCCTGTGAGTATCAGGGAATTACACACAGATGGCGTTGAAATTATGATTATTCAAAATGTCGATAATGCCCCAGTGGGGATCTGTGCAATGAGCTGAACTTCAAACCAAAGGAAGATGCCGAAGATGGGGGAGAGATGTGCTGCTTTTGAGTGAGGTAGGACGAGGAATGGATCTCGCACAGGGGCTCTTGGTTCAGGGTTTCCTTGCGTCCTTGCCCACAGAGGTGTTCCACAGCTCTCTCAGTGCAGCCACTGTTTCTGCATAACCCAGCTCTTGTCCACGCACAGCCGTGGTGACTCCAAACTGTTAATTATGTTTCTCACACCCAGTAAAGTGCGGCTGAGCTCCCCTCCACTCCCTGTAGCGCTGCAGATCAGGCCGCTTGTCCTTCGTGCTCCCCACACCACCTCACCCTGGTTACACAAGTCAGCCAGCGAGCCAAGAGAAACCTCTGCACTCCCTGGCTGTAACAACCCTTGGTGAGAGCCAGGTTTTTGCTGTATCATCCCTCCAAGGGACTGGGCAGGCTGCAGGAAGGGCCAGGGCTGGGGCTCAAGGGGGCTGCTCAGTTCCCAGAGCTCAGAGGGACGCCCTCTCCCCAAATCCTGCATTGGCAGCCTCGGGAATGTGCTCTGAGCAGGATCTGTCATTTGGGACCTCGGTGGAGGGGGCCGTGGTATGTGAAAGGGGAGCATTGCGGGGTTTGGATGTGCATGGGATACCAGTTCACCAGCCTGGGGCTGATCTGTCTGCGTTTGGCTGGTTTGTATCCCCAGGTTTTCCATCAGGCTCCAAGTCACCCTTAACAAGTGTTTGTTTATTGCTCTAGGCCACATCCTGACCAGCAAAGCATAACACACAACATCTAAACAAAGAGAGTAATGTGGGCTAATTGATTCCTGATTCAGGGAAACAAAAGATAAATTCCTAAGTAAACGAAATTTCTCTGAAGCTAAATAAATAACGCTTCCCATCTACTCTCTCCCCTGTTGTGCTCCTCCCTGTGCACAATAAAAAGGCCACTCATGAAACACACAGCTCAATTAAAAACATGATGGGCTCAGCTGAGGTTTGGAGGAACACCAAGAGATGATATCCAAGCTGTGCTGAGGAGGATTTTGCTGGACACTGTGGTAGCACAGTCTCTGAATGGGAATGCTCCAGTGACACAGGCCAGCTTGGCCACTCTCCTTTGGAAGATGGTGTTTTGCTTGTCCGAGTTCTGAGCTGGGGCATTCAGGCTGGTGTGTTCCCAGAGGTGACCTCAGCTCCTGGGACTCAGGTCTCCCTGGTTTCTCTAAGGCTTCTGCTCTCAGTAGCTGGAGAGGTTTCTTCAGTGGATAATTCAGACTATATAAATCACTATAATAAATCTGTATTGACTTTCCTGTCAGAAGGCTAATGGATAGAATTTTCCTTAGCTGCCTCAGTGGACATCTTCCCTTCTTCAGGATCAGTTTTTGCTGTTGTAGGAGCCCAGGACAGGGGATGCAATCAATTACAGACATTATACAACATGAGCTGTGTGAGAAATGTCTGTGCCTACCTGTGTCCACACTCCAGAAAGGAATACCTATGACTCTAAACCCTTCTTCCAGCAGCAGCTGGCAGCAGGGCTGCCCAGAGAAACATTTTGTCTGCCTGGCACTAGCCATGGAGTAGAAAACTGGCTGGTCACATTCTGCTCCATGCCTTCATCGTGGGGTTGAGTACACATCTCTTCCCTCTGCTCTGCTCCACAGTTCCAACTAACTCTGTGCTTGAGTAGGGATTTGTATCCCTAAAGTATTTCTCCAGGTCTCTGAGAGAGTCCCATTGGGTAATCTTTATTGCTGACTGTAAACTGACTGTGAAAAGTTGGGCCTCCTGGGCTCTTTCCATTTCATTCCCTGTGGGGCAAATCCTGAAGGTCTTTCTTCCAGTTTCAGTATGTCCCGAAACTGGGATTTCTCTTTCCCACATTTGCTAATGTCACTATTGCTGGAGGGTATTCATGAGCTGAACACAAGATATTGGTGCTTGTCCAGGGATGGCTGGGTGATATTATATGGGCTGTTTTATACTGGGGCTCAGAAAAGATAATTTGTTCTTTAAAACTTGGGTTCAGTGGGAATATCACCTGTCAGCATCTGGCACTGTAAATTGCCGTGTCAGTTTGTTGGCAGAAACTACGAATGGGACTAAAAGTGCCCCTGATTTACACCACTCAAAGCTGATACTGTTTTTTGTTAGCATCACAGGGTACACAGGAACAGCTAAAAAACCATTCTGGAAAAAATGTTGAAGTTAGACATTTTCTTCCTACTCATGGGAGCTGAAAACTCAAACTTACTGTAAACAGCCTTGGAAAATATTTTATGTTTCCAGAGTTCTGAATCCAAACATTTACATGAGGCAGTGACACAGTTTGAGAGTAACACGCTTCTTTTATTTTTGTTAGTATATTTCTTGTAGTAGGTGTACAAGTTTTTTAAATACCCTTCTTACTTTTTGGGTTAAACATCTCTCTTCTCAGAGCAGATTTCGGTCAGAGGTAGGGAAAGGGAAACGTGTACTTCCTTAAATAAATACCTATATGTGGTTTTAGTATTCTTGGGTATTTTATTTTTTCAAGCAGAAGCTTTCCTTTTTTTTTTTTTGTTTAATAGCCATCGTTTAGTGCTATGGAAAAATGTACAAGGTTGTTTTGGCTGGATGGAGCAAAGCAGTGGGTTAAATTTTCGCACATTGAGTAGCACAGAGATCTCTCTCCTGTGAAAGACAGGATTGTATTATGTAACAGCCCTGCTGCCAAATACTTGTGCTGGCAGTGGTCAGCCTTCTATGCACCATTGACATCAAAACCCAATGAGGTCTGATCCAGGGGAGGGATTTGAAAGGACGTCTTGTTTTCCTTCAATCTTTACAAACTGAACTTGTTTAAGAAGAGGGAGAAAAAAAAAAAGATACAGAGTCTTGTTTGATAAATGAGGAAAAGCAGTGGTTTTTCTCCAATGATTTGGATGTTTATTGGTTTAACAGCTATTGCTCAGAACAAGTAGTTTCTATTTACGTTGTTTATCATATCAGCTAACCTGGGGTGATGGATCGAGGCGGCTGAAGGCTGGGCCTGCGTGTGTTTGCTCCACAGGGGCTCTCTGACAGCTCACCTTCGTGTCTAATATTTACACACAGTCATCTTGAGCATTCAGCAAACACAGGGCTGAACAAGTGTCGCGCTCCCTCTAATGTGCACGTTAAATAAAATACATCAGCAAGTAAGTGGGGACAAGAAACATGGGAACATAAACAGAAACCAGGGCACTGGGGTCCCTGAAAGGTGCCACAGTGCGAGAATAAATATACTGACATTGTGTCAGAAGGAATAATCTTGTGCCAAAAAGCAATTCTTGCTATCTTACCTAAAAATGTAAGGGCTGTGCTCCTGGGTGAGAGCACAGGTTTGACTAAACTGACATTCTCTCTGACAATAAGTGGTAACAAAGGCTGGAAGGAAGGGATCAGGGAACAGGGCATGTGTTCAGAGGTCTATCCCCTGACAGAACACTGACTGGCAGGGTAGCCCCATTCTGAATTGGAGATTTTAATGGACTGTGACCCTGTGAAAGCATTTAATCCCATTTTGAGCTCCTGCGGTCACAAGCTCCACAGCTTGCGTTGTGTGGAAAACTTCCTCCTTTGGTTTGTCTCAAACTTGCTCTCAGCTTGCTGTGGCTCAGGCTGCTTTCCCCTGATTGCTGTGCACAGGAATATGGGGACACCCTGACCCACAGGAGTGTGAGCAGTGAGGTTCAGGTACCTCCCTTCCATGGTTTCATCGCCGTGCAGTCACTGCTGGTTTTGGCATAACACAAGGAGGTGCCAGCTGATGAGCTTGCCTCATCATTGTCGTGTTTTAGGGTGGCAGAATTGCTTTAATGTAAGGAATAAATCAAGAATGAGATGATTTACAGGTGTTTATTAGAAGCAGCTTCCCATGAGGTGTAGTATAGTTTGTGCACCCATGGAAAAAGGAATACAAAATTCCTCATTTAAAATAAGTAGCAGAGTTGCTGGCACTAGCAAAATGGAGACAGGAATTACCATGTGGGTAATATATTGATTATTTTACACAAGTACAGTGCTTGCCTTGGGAACAGGTGTCAGAACACATCCACTTACCTTAGCCTCACCCAGCAAGTTCAATATCCTCTTGTTCATTTGCCAGCAGGAAAGGTGGTGTCACCAGGGGTTAAATACCCCAAATGAAATCACTGAACAAATCAGTGGCAGAGCTGGGATTACAGTCCAGGAGCAATGTCTTTCAGTTATGTGTTTAGTCTCATGCCTGGATTTCTCTGGAAAAGTATTTCTGGTCACAATATTTATTAAAGGTGTTATCTCAAATGAAGTTTGACAGTTTTGCTTGTATTTCTGCTTTCATCTTGAAAGTTTTAGGGCTCTCTTGTCTGCTCAACCAGCCTGTCAAAGCTGTTTAAGAGAAAACTACAGAGCCTGGGATTATTGGTAGTTTTTTTTTTGTTCTTTGCTTTAGATGCTGGCAAAGCTCTTTGATGATAGTCATGTGTAGGAACAGAAACATGCTAGATAAAGTGCAACTTTAGTGTCTGTGGGTTTTACTAATCATACAGGAGTGGAATATGAATGATAAACAGCATTGCCATGTGATGGACTGCTTTTTATGTTCTCAGCATCCCTTTCTGTCCCCTAGAAGAGGTCCCAGTCTGTCAGGATCCTGGAAGTTGGTTACTTGTAGCTTGTTAGAGGGATGAGGTTGCTTTCCCCTCTCTTTTTCTCTCTCTCTCTCAATTTTCCTTCCAAAGGCCTAGCATATTTAAGATCAATGCTGTGCCAATGAAAACACATCTGCATTTAAATGTGGCATATGGTAAATGCAGTCTGATGTCACAACACTGGAGATTTCTCCTGTTGGGGAGGAGTAATTCTGATGAAAATTTTCTGGTCTGAAAGTGAAATGTACAGAGATGTCAAGACGTACACTCAGAAAGCACCAAGTAAGAGCTTGACAGCTTGACCTGATTTTGATTTTTTGAAGTGCTCAAGTTCATGTGGCTTTCAGGGACCCCTAAATCTCAGCATCTGTGAAGGTAATGTAAACTAATGAGAAATTCTGAGGACACCACCTTGGAGGAAGGACTCTAATAATAGGCCATAGAGCAGAGACTAATAGGGCTGAGAAACTACAGAGCCCCTTGGAAAAGGGTGTGAAATTATACCCATTTTGCTATCACATCCATATCTACTTAGCTATTCCATCCAAGATGGGGATAAACAGAGAGATTAGCAGGTTGTGATTGTATATCATAAAAGTAGTGACTGTACCCTTATTTTGACAGCCACTGCATTTGTAGGAATGGGTAGTTTTGACAGATATGACTGAAAACAGAGCCAAATTTATTTATCTGAAGATCAAATCTGAAAGTTTTCTTGTCCTTTGAGAAAGCTGGCTGGGGACACAGTTCTTAAACTCATCCTCATTTTCAGGCTGCATTCACAGCTGCAGATCTCAGACAGGGAGACTGTCCAACCTTCATGCCCTGTCTGTGGTTAGCTTAGGTTTGTGTGTGTGTTTAGTTCAGTCTCAGGGAATCCACATTTGGATTGTGAGATTTTTGATAATAAACTCCATGGAATGGAATATTTTTTTTGTTCAATCTTGTAATCTCAGTGAAAGTAGAAATGCTGAGAGATGGACTTAGAAAAAAGAGTTGCCTAAAAGCCGGTATTAGCACCACAGTTTGGTCTGGCTCCACTGATTGTGGAGGAGTTGTATTCATGTCAAAATACAGTGACAAGAAGATGAATCATGTTCTGGAATTTTTAATGCAGGAAATAAAATCACAATTTAAGTTGGAGTGATTTATAGTATGAACTTATTCCATCAGGGAAACTTGAAGAAATAAGGGTGTCCTCTTTCTAACAGTACATGGGCCAAAACCAGAGAGCAGGGTGTTCAAATTGTTTTCCAGAAACCTGGTGTGACGTCCTGTTTTTGGTGCTGATTGACATCTAGACTCTGCTAATTGGTTATATTAATGTACAGTAACACAGGAAAATGGTTGGCTTTTGCTTGGCAATTAATCCAAAAATGCTGGTGTCTGTAAAACCTTTATAAGATGTTATTCAATAGAGGTATTGCAGTAGGACAAAAGAGGATATTTGCATAACACCTTAAATGCATTCAAACTTTTCTCAGCTACATATATTGATGTGGCTACCATGGGCTTGGGAAAGTGGTGGAAAAGCACCAGACTTGGCAAAGCCCAGAATACAGGTTTGGTTTCCAGTATCTGCAAATCAGCTTTAGACAGTGCCCAAACTGCAAGCCAGGCAATGTGCCTGGGCCCCAATATTTTGTTCTGCTCTCGTTCTGGGAACATGGCACGTCCAAGAAGCCAAGGCAAACATGGTGTTTGCTTTTGCAGGGTTATGTTTGGCTGACATTTCCTGAAGGAAAGAGTTCAGGAAAATAAATCCTAATTTTTATTGGGCATCCTAATAAGAATAATAGCAGCTCATTAAACAGAGCAGTTGCATTTACCTTGCTTCTGAGAGGCTAGTGGGAGAAAGAGGCAGTGTGCATTATAGTGGGGAGCAGGGATTAATTCTTCATGGATCTAGTAGAAAGTAACAGTTTAAACAAAATTGTTTTGGAAATTAAATTTATTTTTGTATCTAAAAAGCCTGGCTAGGTACCCCAGATTTTGTATGGTTTTTACAGGAAAAAACAACCTTCTGTTACTTGGTTCTGCTCTTAGGCCATTTGAAATGGCCACTTCTTAGCATCTGGCTTACATAGGGAGCCAAATGCAAGCAGGATCCTTTCCAGTACCCAGGGAAGTCAATAGAAGGACATCATTTGTTTTTGATTTGAACCTGAGACAAATCAAATGAAGGGGTGCATTATGTGGCACTGTGGCATCTTGATTTCATGGTGATTCGTTTATTGTGAATACTGCAGAATGAAAAGAAAAAATAACTGCAGGCAAATTCTGTGATAGCTGTAAATTTATCTCTTTCAACCACACGGATGCAATAGAACATCTGGAAAGAACCAAGTGTTCCACAAGCAAGAACTGCCTACCTAAATCAGAGGTGCAGTATGAGTCAGCTTCCATATTATCCATTGAATTCTTGAGACCAATTTAGTGGCTGGAATTATCTGCTCCTTCTCCTGGATGTGCTCTCTGTGTGTGCTTTTGCAGTGCCATCTTTGTCATTTAGAAGCCAGTTTTTACTCAAAAGTCTTACCTCTCTGAGCTTTTTGTGCTTGTTATATTAGGAGCCCTGGATGCAAAACAAAAAATCATGAAAAGAAAACTATTTTTTTATAATTAAGGACTATTGTGGGATAATTATTGCTATGGTGGCTCTAGAAGGTATGCCCAGAAAAGGGATCAGGAACTAAATCCAGTAAAAGGTGCAAACAACACCTTTGCCTTGTGTAATTGTCCTTGTAACTATATAAATCCAGTAGTAACAGTTCCCTAAGGGACAAAAATCAAGTATTTATGATTTCCTATGGGCTAACATAGGCAATTCTGCACAGCACAGTGGCTCTCATGAATTTCACTGTTGTACAAAAACCCATCTAACACCTACCCACCCGTAAGCACTGCAGAGCTGGCCTTTGCTGTTGGGAAACAAAAGGTAAAATCTTCATGTTTAGCAAATGTATAAATAGGCAGGATAGTGGATTCTGGCACTATGTGTTCGTGTGTGTGTTCTGAAATGAATCATAAATTGATTAGGAAAGCTGTTTCTTTAATTATTATTCAGAGAATCTGCCTTTAACAGTATTATGCATTTATTCCAGGAAGGTTTGCCCTCTTAGGATGTTCCACGTCAGATGCACTGAAATTAAGTCACACTCCCCTCAGCCATGCATTGTGATTTGCAAATGAAATTTTGATGTATTTATAACCGGGGGGTGGGGGGGAGCCCAAACCCAGCTGCGACAAATTGTACAAATCATGATACAACGAAAGATAAACTTTCATTGGTTTGTGGGTTTGCTTCCCCCTTGTCACTTGGCTGCTTCTCAGGGTCATAATCAGTACCTTTTAACACCAGAATGAAGCAGATTTGCTCCATATGTTTCACGCTGAATATTGCTCCACTATCTGCTCTAGCTGTGCCCATAGCCCAGTGACTCCCATGTCAGTGCTGCAAGAGCCAGTAAACTGCAAGCTCTTGGCAACAGCAGAAACTATTCCCCCTGAAAATATTGCATTATATTCCCTGGCAGAAGAGAACATCTAATGGAGTACAGATGATGTGAATTAATCTTTGAATAAGCATTTAATTTGTTGGCCAAGATCTGATTGCCCTCTTTTTTTGTAGTATCCTCATAATGAACGTAAAAAGATTACAAGATTTGTGAATATAGTCAGTCCTCTGGAAGCTCTGGCAGCTGGCTAAGCTTTGACTTAATTTTTTTTTTCCCTTAGTAATTAAAAACACTTTTAGAAACTCAGAATCCAGCCATCATTAAGGACACTTCCAGAGCAAGTTGTAAGACTCAGAATCAAATCACCTCAGTCCCTTCTTGCCAGAGATGCTAAAGAAAAGTATCCTACTGAGAATTTGTTTGAAAAATGTATTTCTTGCACAGGTCATTAGAATTGAACAGGTTGGCTTGTCTACAAACATATGAATTAAAAGTATTGCTATAGCTGAGATACAGGACACTCAAATTAATCCTTCCTCTTGAGTAAATCCTGCTTTCATTAAGCTCAACACAGAGCACACTGCTATGGCCTAGAATCTGTCACCCCCAAACCATTTCCAGAATGATGTGCAGGATAGTGAGAATAGATGCTGGTAATTACATAAAGCTTTGGTTAAAAATGCTTGGAACATATTTGAGAATTCACAAACTCATTCGCAGAGGAGAAGAGGAAGGCCCTGTGGCTTTCTGCACAATGGAAAGGTCTTGCACCAGCTGTGCATTTGTGTCATGATAAAGGGTATTTGGGAATGGAGGGAGCAATGAAAGAGAGAGGAGTAGAAAATCCAAAAGGATTGTTTTGAACTGGATCCCAGCACCAATGGGATATAGGTAAGATATTGCAGGCAAGGCTTGTCTTGTATCAGAGACCCACTGGTGAAATCGGGGCTGTGGGTGCTGGCCTGGATCCTGCCAGTGCTGTATCAGACTCCATCCTGTTATTTGTGGGATCTCATATCCCTGATGCAGCTGAATCCACAAGGCTCTGGTCAGAGTGGGACTGGCCCTGTCTCACCCTTCCATGTAGGGCAAGGAGGTGGAAAATGACACACTGCACCTGGTAGGGTCAGTGCCATGGGCAACTGGGGAGGCTCCATGGAAGAAGTGGAGTTAGCTGTTCCCCATGGCCAGAAGTGATCAAGGCCTGAAGGAACGGGGATGAAATCCAGATCTTGGCATTTAAAAAAGGAGGTGGTGACAGGAAGATTTGCAGGCAACAGATGTGGAAGGAGAAGGAGAGTTCAGGGACAAGAAGGATGGTGCAGTTGATTCAGGTGCAAAAAGGAGGTGGCTGGAGACAGAGTGGTGGGAGCTGGGATACTTTTGAAAGTATCTTCTCAAATGGCTGTGGATTTTTACTTTTTTTTTAATTGTTAGTGCACATGGCAGGTTGGCAGAGTGCAGAGCTATGTTTACAGCCAGAGGGCTCTTGGTTGTAGAGGAAGTTTCTCTTCTTGAGCACGTCTGCAGGACTTGTTTTAAGAGGTGAAAAAATATGGCCTTGGGCTAAAGCCAACGAGTGGAGCAAAGATAGCTGGGGTTTATATCTGATTCCAACACAAGTGTAAAGTTTGCAGGAGTAATTTAATCTTCTGTTTCCCTTAATGTAAAATAGAATATCTAAAAGGATATTTTAAGGCTTAATTCTTTAGTAAAACACTTCTAAGGTAAAAGCTGCTGGTGAGAGATGAAAAGCTTTGAAAGCAGGGCTAACACATCCAGGAGTCCTGTCTTTGACTTTTAACTCTACCCCAAAGGACATCCACATTTTGACATCTGCCCTCCTGTTTTACAATGTTTGTGCAAGTGTGTTTGCTGTTTTCCTTGATGTGTCAAGGTCAGATAACTTCTTGTCGGACCCAGAAATGTCAGACTGAGTTTGACAGCAAACTGCAGCAGGGCCCAGCCATGGACATCAGGTGCCTTCTTGCAGATCTCCCCACTCTGTAGCAGAGTGTTCAGTGTGACACAATTAGGTCTGGTTTTGGGGCAGTTTAGCTGACAATTACTGAAAACATTGAGGAAAAGGCAAACTGAGCAACTCTTTTACAGCAGGTAACAGTGCCAATTTACCTCTTTCCCCTGTGAATCTCTTAGGTCAGAAAAATTCCCAGATCATGCATGATTTTCAGGGATGCTGAGCACTTCCGTTTCCTTTTCCTTCCAAAGGAGAATAAAACCATTAAGTTGTTGACTGATTGATTTACAGCAAGAAACCACAAGGATAAGAAATGCGATGGCACCGTGACTTTCACCGATTGACATGATGCAGGAAAATCTCAAACCTTTTGAAGACGTCTTTTTCTGTCAAAATTAGCAATTTTTATGTTCAACAGAGTACAATCCAGTTTGCATTATGCACTTTGCTTTGTGTAGTTTGCACCTCTCAGATGCCTGTCCTCTCCCAAAGATGAAAATAGCTTCAATCCGACACTGTCGTGTGTCAGAAGTGGTCAGTGTCCTGCTGGGCAGAAAACCTCAATAGATCAGAGAAGCAACCTGAGCCAGAAGGAAGCACTTTTATTCCTGTTATATAAATGGGAGAGAAAGGCCCAAAAACTGTGTGACTTTCTGGGGATTGTGCTGGATGTGTGTGGCAGAGCTGCACTATAACCCAGACCACTGGGACCCAGCATTTTAACTCAGCCACTGAGCCATACTCACTTTCCCCTGATGCCTCAGCTGATACTTTTGAATCTTTGCTCAAACAGGTTGATTAAATTCCAGCTATCAGGATCGATTTGGCTATTAGCAGAGCTGCTAAGTGTTTCTCTGGGATTTCTCTCCTCCCTCCACCCCCCTGGATTTGCTGTGTGCAGTTACGTATCCCTTAAGTTTTCCTTGAAAACCCGGATTCATTCAGTTCCATGAATGCACGATTCACAGTGGAGCTGACACATTTCATTAAGCTCAGCACATTGCGTAGAAGTTTGGCAAAGGGTCCCTGGGCTTATTCAACCCAGACACACCGTGTGACCAGCTGTCACAGACTGGTTGTAAAATTAGAATAAAACCATAAAACACGGCCGAGGGAAGGGAACGGGGACAGCACTTTGAGCTGTGACAAAAGATTCACAGAGCACATCAGGCACAGACACACACAAAAGCTTTGTGCAGAGCTCAGCTGGTTTCATTTTCCGTGCTTGCACATCATACCGTGAGTAGGTGCCACGGAATAAAGGATTCACCTCGTTCCAGCTCCAGCACAGAGCTCTGCTTCCAGCTCAGCTGCCCAGAGCACACACCATCTTCAGTGAACAGCGTTTCCTTTTAACCAGGCTGCAGGGCTGAAAACAAGCGCTAAAAACTTGCTGTGCTACGTGAGAGAACGGCACAGGAATGGAGAGCTGTGCAGTGCTTTTTCCACAAAGGAACCAAAATCTCTTTGTACTCAAATCTGCCACAGCCCGTGAGAGGCAGACACACACACTGTCCCTGCTTTGCAGAGCTTTTTCCCCCCATTCCACGAGGCAGCACACTGTGGGTTTCCTCACTGTACAAATGCACCTGGCGATGGATTTTTGCAGCTCCTCTGGCCTCAGGGCTGTTAGGTGGCCCAGCCCCAAGCAAACCTATGACCTCTTGTCTTGTCTCCACCTAAGAATGGAAGCTGGGTGGCTGCTGCAGGGCATTTAATGCATGGGATGCTGCATCAGGAGAGAGGGATCTGCACTGCACCGGGTCCAGGCATCTTTTGGGGGGAACATCAGGCAGGAGTCAGCTGGTGTGTGAAGCTCATTATATCTGATTAAATGGCTAAAGAATCGTTACAGGGTTGAACTGTAGGACTCTCTATTGCATGTGGGAGCTCACTTGGAGGCACTGAGGGATTGATTTGTTGAGTATCTGTATTTTCTCTTGATGTCAGAGAGAGATCCTGATTGTCTGAAAGAGGAATTCCCAGATTGGTGGATATGAAGAAACTGTGGCCTGAGCTGGCCACAAACAGCAAGTGAGTAACAGAGCTGGGGCAAAATTTCTATTTCCTGACTTTCACCATTGCAGTTTAACTACCAGGTGTGATTTTTATTGTCGCTGTTAGGTAATTGGATGATGTATAAGTAGGTCATAACTTTGGCAGAGAAATAATTGGAGACCTCAAGGCCCTGATAGATGACTACTCTAGATGCTAACAAAATTAGTTAATCAACAGTGATGAAATTATATTATCATCCGGTAAGTGAAGCATGCAAACAGCACGACTGGAGCCTGTTTAATGCCTGCTGTTTACCTTGATTCATGCCAATTTATAAAATGGGTTAAGCTATTTCCATTCCAGCATCATGCTCTCCATGTGGGAGAAATCTTGTCTAATGAAATGCTTTCAACTGTAAAATTATTTTTTGAGACTCTTTTATCTCTTTCGTCTGTGATAAGGAGGTGCAGTTCTATGTCCATGCTGAATTCTGAGCCCCTTGGAGCAGAGAGGATGGCAAAGTATACAATATGGAAATTAAATAAGTGTTAAGTTCTTATTTTTTTACATTCCTATGTGCTTCGTGGTAGGACTGGGTCTGCTTTGGGATGGAGGGATGGATAGATGCATGGATGGGTTTGGGCCTGGAAAAGGCCAGGCAGCTCTATTTCAGTAGGTACCCTGCATTTTCCTCTTCCTAGGTGTAGTAAGATGCTTTGAATCTAATTTACATCAGAATTCATTAGGCTAATCCTGCATGGTTCACTGTGTAGGAACAGATGTGGCTTTTTGCAATACACAGACAGAGATTCCCCTTACAGCATTATTTTATTCATAAACTTATTAAAAAATCCCCACAAACCAAACAAAACACTTCTGATATTGGGAAACAGTAGGCCGGTACCTGCATCCAAAGTGAGTATCTTGAATGTGAGCATGGGGCTGATAATATGAGGAAAACTAAATTATAATCCTGGGGTTTGAATTGCTTTATTCATAAGGAGGTGACAATATTCAGCATCTCACAGGATTTAACCCAGAAAGGGATATCTGGCATTTCTCATAATTTCTACCATGCTTCTATAAATCCTCAATGTAAGATTTTTTTTAAAACAAATTTTTTTTTTTTATGGCTTTTATAAGAATAAATGTCAGGTACAGACACATTGACGCTCACAGAGACACTTTTCCCTGAGGAGATCTGGGATCTCACGGCCTTTTCTTTTTCTCCTTTTTACATTTTTTCTTTTTCCTTTTATTTTCCTCTCCCTTATTCCAGCCGTGGATCTGAGGAACAAGGCTGTTTGTCAGGCAGTGGTTTTGTCTCGAGCAGAATGTGACTGGCCTGCCCAATGAAAGGCTTTCAAATGGGCTGCCTGGGGGATCTCACAGCCAACTCTCCCTCGCTGCAAGACTGAAAGAGTGGCTCTGCTCTAGCTGGCCAGGCAGGATGGATCCACAGGAGCGCAGGTTCTGAGGGAGTGGAGCCAGCTGGAGCGTCCTCTTGACTGAGCAAATCCTAAAGGGAGTCCTTTTTCTGCTGGGAAGAAGTTGTGGGATTGGCTCTGCTCCCAGCCTCTGGCAAGAGGGACATGTCGGTGGCCGGGGAGGGGTCTGTCCCTGAGCACTTGTGATATGGCTTTGCTCTGTGCCCAGGACAGAGCTGTCCTGCCCTGGAAGGGGACTAGGGAACACACTCTTGAAGGGAGAGTGGTCCTAAAACGGTTTCAGTGGCAACATGAGCTCAGCCAGACCCCAAATCTGAGGAGAATGGATATAACTTCATGTTGCTTTTCTCTTTTGCTTGTTCTTCACTCCCTCAGCATTTCCAGAAAAGCCCTCAGGCTTTGTGTCTTACTGTCCATTTGATGCTCTTTGTCTTTCCTGTCAGGTGTTTGTATGGACTCTGATATGATCAAGTGCTTAGTGTCATTCCCAGTCCTGTTATTAGGCATTCTAAAGTGCATAAAAATGCCTGGTGTGTGCAGTATTGCATTGCCTGTAGATTCAGATGGGTTTTTTTGCATCTTCCCCAAGCAGGTAATACATGCACTTTTCCCTTTAAACAAATAATACCCCTAGGAAAAAAAAGAAAATGCTAATGCTGCTGTTCCCTTGGGGTTTTATATCCTGAAGGGGCCCTCACCAAACAAACTACTGCCAGGCTGGGCAGGAGGGTTGGACCTACAGAAATGTGATGGCTTAGGCCTTTTAAATGCAAATCCATGTTTCTGGGATCCCGTTTAACAGAAAGAGCTTGTGTGAAAGCACCATCTTTAAGTACGTGAAGTTTTAAAAAACTCTTCACTTGAAGCATAGTTTAGCTTTGTCAATTTTCTGTTCATATGACAATTAATTCGTTTTTCATGGTAACAGCTATTTTCTTCAAACAGGAAAAAAAGAAGTCATCATACTTCTGTTAATCAGGGATAGCACAGACTTGGTCCCATGTATGTAAATTTGCTGTTTTCTCAGAGCCTTTAGCAAAGGGCTGCTTTCCGAAGTGAGAATTGTCACTAGCATTAAAGAATACTTGAGATGAAATTCTGCTCTCATAAATTCAAGGCTTGAATATAGAGAATGACAGACAGCATTTGACTTAGCAGTTGCTGTCTAAACAATAATCCCACTGGGCAAAATTCACAGGCACAAAATCATTTGCACAGGCCTGCCCTGGGAGCGAGGTACCCCTGGGTATGAAATTGCCCCAAGGCAATAGCACAGATCAGGGCAGGGCAGAGGCATGGAAGCCACGAGCTGCACCTTCATTCAGCTTTCTGCTTCTCTATTTGTCTTTCCATTTGTGATCTGGAAACAAGTAGCTCCACACTTCTTAAAACTGCTGTGAAGCTTCATGGATGAGAAGTTATGGAGTGATTTTAGGTCCTGTCCTGTGGGGTGGCATATTATTAGGATCGGAACTGCACCAGATATTGAGTTCATGCATGGGCCCTGGGGACCATCGCTTGACTCAGATGCTGTAGGTAAATTTAAATCTGTGCCACAGTTGCTACGTCTGCAGAGAATGGCTGTTTTCCTTTTAATCTTCTGTTCTTCAATGGGTTTCCAGCCTTTGCTAGCCCGTCTTTGTGAAATGAATTTTCACCATTCAAAAGCAGCAGTGTTTTATTTTTGTTTTAGCTGTGCTTGGGAATGCAGAGCAATTCAATCAAGAGGAAAATACACCATGAAAAGCTCTGAAAGCCCTGAGGTCAAGGATCTGAAGTTACCCACAATATTAATGACAAACCAGTGGCTGCACCATGGCAACGGACAGAAGAATACGTGGCGTGGAAACCATAAGTAGTTTGGGGCTTTGAAAGAGCACAAACGGGAGAAAAATGGAAATTACATCATGTTCTCTCTGTTCTGTGCTAGGACAGCCATGTACAGTCTAATCCCTAGTGCTGGTGAGTCCAAGAGTTTCAAGAGGGCCCCATCAGAGAAAGAGAAAGGAGTTGGAGCAAGAATCACACTGGTGAAAAATTTTATTGAAAGTGGGAATGGTTTGGATGGAAGCAACTTAGATGAAGTTACTTGGAAAAAAAGGATGCTGATGCTATGGGATCTCCATTCTTGGGTTCTCCTCTGAGATTCCCTGCTGGGTCCAAGTGAGTCACTGAAAAATCAAACATTGGTGCTGGAGTTGTTTAGAAATATGAACCTCAGCTCCTTTGCCAGAGCTGGGAATTAGTGGCAATAGGTTGTGCTGTTGAATTCAGAGGGTGTTGTTTCCTGATTAACAACTGAAGGGATTGTCTCCAAAAATTCCTCTAGATAGAATAGCTTGTTATTATTTATTTTTACTTAAAGATTATATTTCTATGACCATCCCTGCTGGCTCATGTTGCATGAGATAATAACGATCTGAAGATATGGAGGGCTTAAATGTCCGTCTCTGGTGTGTCATGGCAGTGCTGTTGAATAGGGATGGGGGAGTGGGACAGGGGAGAGAATTGGGAAAGTGAGAAAACTCACAAGCTGAAGTAAAGGTGGTTTAATGAGTAACCCAAAAGCTGTGCACATAAGCAAAACAAGGCATTTGTTCACCACTTCCTGCGGGCAGGCAGGTGTTCAGCCCTCTCCAGGAAAACTAGGCTCCATCATGGCTGTGATGGTCAAGAGACAAGAACCATCCCTCCTAATGTCCCCCCTTCCTTTTTCTTCCACAAGATTTGTGCATTGAGCCCGATGCCATGTGGTGTGGGATATCCCTTGGGTCAGTTGGGGTCAGCTGTCCCGGCTGTGCCCTCCCAAATTCCTGTGTACCCCCAGCTGACTTGCTGGTGGGGTGGTGTGAGAGACAGAAAAGGACTTGACTCGTCTGCAAACTCTGCTCAGCATTAATGAAATCATCTCTGTATTATCCGCAGTTTTCAGCACAAATCCAAAACACTGCCCCATACCAGCTACTGTGAAGAAAATTAACCCTATCCCAGCCACAACCAGCACCCAGTGGTAGAACTGAACTCCACAAACCCGTGATGATCCCCATTGCCGTACTTGGCCACCCCAGTCTTGAGTAAGTGTGGGTTTTTGCCGAAGTGCAGCACCTGCTGAAGCTCTGCCCAGCCCTAGGGTGGCACACATTAAAATCGTGGCTTTGAATCAATGCTGGCAGCTGCAGCTCTGCATCTTATTTTGCACAAATGCCTTTTTAAACTTCAGCTGTATGAGCACTTCATCCACAGAACCATCCACAGAGCTTTCTATACATGTGGGTTTTTTCTTTTTTTAAGTCAAGCTCCTACTTTCTGGATCACCAACAGTATAGATGGTGGCTCAAAACCAGGTCATGGTAAACTGCATCACTGAACAGCCCACAGTTCTAGAACATCTGTTGCTGCAGCATTTGTTTTGCACACTTGCAATGAGATGACCTAATTCTCTTTGTGTGAACAGGGAGTGCACTTGGGCAGGGAGAGGGCTGAGATTTGAGGAGAGTCCTGCGCAGGAATCTGTCCATTCAGTCTAGCTGGCTAAATTGCAACAACTCAACTGCAACAACTGAATGAGAAGAGGCGCTTATAAGACAGCATGACTTCATGGAAGAACACTAAATATTGTTGAGGAAGTGGGCAAGAGAAGAAAAGCCACTAAAAATCAGAAAAAGAATATTTTAAAATAAAAAACATACTTCCCCAGATAAAGGCAAGAACTGGAGAAGCAATGAGCTTGTTGCAGTGAATGCTGCAAAGGATCACTTAGTGCCTAAAATACACTAAGACCCTTTTGATGGTATGAATGGCAGTAACTCAGGAGGTGTTAAATTTGAGACAGGAGGGCTGTGCATCTTCTGGGCACTCTGGTGAACAGTTTCCTTTGAAGCACGCTGATACTTGGGAAAAACTGGGATTAAATGACAGAAGGGGACAGAAAGTTCAGCTGCTGGGACATGGGGCTGAGAAATGTGACTGTGTTTTCTTCAGTTGGTTGGCATTTCTTGAGTACCTTTTACTTGTTCAGTGCCTTGTTCAGCGTCCATCCAGCTGACCTTGCACGTTTTACTTCTGAAGATGAGTTGCTTCTTTCTGTACTTTTTCATGCTTGTGGTGCTGTAGCCCCACAACAAAGAGAAATGAGCTGAAACTGCCTAGTCATGAGTACTCTTATTTCCTGAGGGCATTCTACCTTCCAAAATAGTCCTAATTATACCAATTTACCTATTTTTTAACTGCTTTCTTTGCATGGATCCTTTCCTCCTCACACTTGTTTAAATGCCTAACATGGTTGTGAATAGAAAGGAATGGTGATGAGGAGGGAGTGGAGGAGTGATAGTGAAAAATGTGTGTGTGCAGTCAGGGTGATCCAGACTTCAGTTTCTGTGGCATTGTTTTGCTGACCTGTGTCTCCAGGGCAGGGCCATGCTCTGGATTCCTGCTCCCTCTACATGACTGGTCAGGACTGCCCGGTCGTCCATGGAAGACCTGCAGGAATTTGGCATCTGCCTTTGAGAGAATGAGCAGGGCAAGGCTGTTGGGCAGAAAAATGTCTGTGCTGTCTGTTGGTGGAGGAACCCATGTGGGTTTTGGGCTTCTGTTGCTCCCAAAAATTTTTAACAAAGCGATCTTCTAAGAGGGAGAAAGGTAGAAATAGTGGGTGCCCCTTCTTAAGTGACTCTCTAGAAAGTTGTAACAGGCAATGTGGGGAGGAGTTTTTGTAACATCCTTGTTCTCTTTTGCTCTTGCTTTCTCTGAGGTCTGTTTTGCTGGTCAAACCAGATACTGAAAACTCTAAGCTACTCTCCCCTCAAAAATGGCCCAGATGTTCCGCTTGGACTAAGAACACAAAGCTGCCTCTCTCTGGCTGTGTACTTGACTCCCCTCATCAATGCCTTGGTCTTTCTCAAGGTGGTTGTGTGGCTGTGGAGCCACAGCTGCCTCAAGTCCAGCTCCTCACGCACTGACTGTGTCACTCAGCCAGCAGTGGGGGGCTCTGGGGGCTTCTCTGTGACTCCAGATCTCTCTGGAAGGCAGCCAGGAGGGGGCTAAGCCTGCAATCACCGCATGTTCATCCTGGTGCCAACCACACGAGAGCAGCGAGACCCCAGTGCAGCTGCTGTCCTTGCCTCTCTGAGACATTCCCAGCCTTGCAGAATGTGTCTTGTGGGTTTTGGCCGTGCAAAACTCTCAGTATGCAAAGGAGGGCTGGCCACTGCTCCTCCAGCTGTTCCTAAAGTGTTCCATGTCAGTGGTAACCCCGCGTGTCATATCAGAAACAGCAGCTACAGATGGAAAATCACCAAAGTGCAAGCCGTGCTGACATGCTCAATGCCTGACATCAGATTCCTCAGAAAGGATCCTGAGGAATCCGGGAACTGTGGCACATGATGGATTATTTCTGGTTTGGCCTGTCTCCTCTGTGCAGCTTATTTCTGTCAGTCTCTGCTCCTCTTGACAGCTGGAGAGCTGTGGAAATGCAACTCGTCTCTGGCTGCCTTTGCTATTCCAGCTCTGCTAACAGGCTGGCGTAAGCCTGAGTGTGACACACAGGAATGGTGATCATATGTCCTAAGGTGACAAAGTCCTGGAGTACAGTCTGCTCTGTTCTTTCCAGCAAGCATGCAAAAATAATCACACATGTTTGCTGGGAGCAAAAGCTCTGATAAAACTCCAGCCATTGTGTCCCTTCACCGTTTGCAAGCAATTAGGCACCAAGAAAAACAGCTTACATGGGTAACAGAAAAGGAAGATTTGAAGTCCGTTGCCATCTTCTGATCCTTGCCATTAACACCTTCAAGCTGCTCCCAGGCCCTTCTAGCTCGTCTGAGGGCATGTTCTGAGCTCTTCCACCCCAGTTCTTTCCCTGACCTTGCTGTTGCAGTCAGATGGCAGCAATGTTGTTCTGTGTGAGCAAAGCTAGGGCCCAGCCTGGCAAAGGCAGAACACCCCCAGCTCCTCAGCGCTGCCTCTGGGCTTCAGGATGTTCAGTACCTGGTGCACAGAGTGGCTTGCTCAGATATAACAAGAACGGTTTTTATTCCAGGCTTGAGTGATCCTACTTTAGTGTGGGAGGGATGGCTTAGGCAGCTTCTTTTGTTTCTGCCTGTTTCCTAAAGGCTCAAAGAACAATACTGCAGCTCTGTGAAGTTCTTGATAGTTCAGTTTTCACCCTCTGAGAATGTCTAACAACAGGAAATAATCTGTCCAAACCTTACCCTGAAGCACAGATTCAAAAGAAGTTAGAGCCTGAGCGATGTTGCTGGATGATCCCACATCTGTAGCGAGTCTAAATCCAGGGCTGAAGTCAAGTTTGTAGTGGCATCTTCACTCTGGATCCAAGTTTCCTTTTAGAGCCATAAGTTTATATAACCAGGGTATGGGATGGATGGACTCAGAAAAGGTTACTGAGTAGCTATTTTGTATAGTTAATGCTGGTGTCAATATTAAACTGTCAGTCCCTTTTAATAACACTGAATTTTCACTTCACTCTGCATAGAAACTTATCCCACAGCCTAGGGCTCAGTGAAGAGGTCAGCCTCTCTTTGAGCTCGCTCTCTACAGAGCAGTGCTTTTCTAGTAGACATCACAGGAAAATAATGGCACTTGTGGGAAGGGAGATCCCACCCTGAGGATGGTTTGAATCCCATTCCCACAGGTAGAAGGAGAGGAGCTCACTGCAGAGACCAATATTTTCTGGGCACCGGGGCCAAATTTGTTCCGTCAGCAAATCTGCTCTCGTAGCACATGACACCTTCTAGGTATGCAAAGGGGGCAAGATGAGCCAGTGGCTCCTGCAAGAGTTCCAAGAAAAGAGCGAAACCCCTGCGCTGCCTGTTCACAGCCGTCCCGGTGTCTGCACAGGGGAAATCTAGTGCCATTCCCCTGCCATCTTGCTTCCCATGAGTACCTGGCAAAGAATGCCTGATGCCAAAAATAAACCATGGCAAATGCTGTTTGTTTCCATTACTGTATGGGGAATGACTGGCTTATGTAACATGCAGTGCGAAACCACTGCAGGGATCAAATATAAATATTGCCCTATTGTGGAATGCACTGGCAGCATAGGTGATATTTTTGTGGCTGATGAAAAATCAAAGCTCATTATCACTCCGGAGGTTTGCCCTCTCTGTGTTGGTGTGTGGGTCTGTCTATTTCTGTGTATTAAAGGCTCTGGGTCGAATCCTGATAATTCTGAGTCTATTTTTACTTTGTCGCTACTCAGGCAAAACTTTCATTGACACTAATTGGAAAGCTGCCTAAGTAAAGGGTGATGAGGGAATTGAGAAGGTGGCTGTAACTTGGCTTGATTTTAGTTTCTGAAAATCCCTTTCTTGAGATTTACTTTATATACATATACTTGTTAATGCAAGTTTTAAGCTGGTGCAGATTTATACTGCACCGCTGGAGCCATATATTGATTTTTTGGAACTGGGGTCTCTTTTGCTCTGCATGTAGGATATGGGTGTCCTGCGTGTCTGTGGATCTGCCCTTTGTAGGACTTTCCCCATGGAAGGGGTGAGGGTCTGTTTGAGGTGATCCACATGAGAGTGGAGCAGTGCTGACTTTCACTGGCTGTAGTTCTGTCATACAGAGTATTTATCTTTTTTCTTTTCCCCCTTTCATTGCTGGAGGCACTTAGAGTTTGATGGAATGGATTCAGACAAGTCCCCTTCAATCTCAAAGCTTTTCCTGCTCTTTTCCTTCCAACCTGCTGCTTCCAAGCTTGTTCTCTCTGAACTGCTGCCACTATCTCACACAAAGGTGGCAGTTTGTCATTTGGCAGGGAAGACTCCACGTGAAAGATACCTGGGGAAGAACTGGCTTGTGGAGTGAAATGCATATCCAGCAGATGAGACATGGAATGCATTTCCAGCAGATGAAACAATCCTCTGGCAGTGAGTTAAAAATGTCTGCCAGGTGGGAACTCTGAATGAGGGGCAGTCAGAAAGATGAATTTCCTTTTATCATTAGCCTGGGTTTTTATTTTGGACTCGCTCAAGTTGTGTACTTACTTCTCAGGAAGAATTTGGGTTGAGGAAAAACAGACAAGTCCATTCTGGACAGATGGTGCTGCAAAAAAGGGTGGCAGAGAGGTGTTGTGAAAGCAAAGGGAGGAGTGGGTGTGAAAGGGGGATGGAGAGAGGGAGGATGTCTGATACAGGCTCGAGTAAGTCTGCGGGAAATGATGTAAACCAGCCCCTGAAGTGAGCCAGGGAGCTCGTGCTATGTGAAAATCGTATCAACAAGGAGCAACTTGTGTGAGTGCACAGGGGCTTTCTTTTTCTTTCAGTGGCACTAATGAGAGTTGTCAAGTTGCAGCTCCTTACTGGGCACAGTCACAGGCTTTGTTCTGGTCTTTCTCTCCACATTCTGAGCTTCCCTTTTTTGGTGCTACCACTCAAACTAGTTCCCAAACTCCCCTGGAGGATGGAAACTTGGGAAAACCCCACCCAGTTCCTTTCTTACCACCCTATGACCCAGCCTGTGTTTTAACCAGTTTGGTTATTTTCTAACTATTCCTAGAGAGTGTGGGTGAGACCATGCTTTGGGCCACAGTGCTGGTCATGGAAAATAAGCGTGAAAAATATTCTGATTAGTTCTGTGTTTTTCTATTAGGGAACCAGTGGTGGAAGAGTTGTGGGCAGTTAGTGCTGTCCCTGAAGAGAAGAGATTCCCAAATGGCACTGTGGCATTTAGTGGTACCCACAGCCCTCTCTGCTGGTGTCAGGCCTCTGAATCTCTCCAGAAAAGGGGTAAATCCAGCCTGTGACACCACATGTACAGAAAGGTGACATCCTGCAAGAACAGCCTTTGAGAAGAGGTGGTGAACAGATCAGGAAATTAACAGGTTGGTTATTCTCAATGGCACATGAAGCTGTCTAGAGACAGAAGGCGGATCTCTCATCTCAAAAGAGATGATTTTACTTTGGTGATATCCACAGAACAAGAAATTTCTTCTTTGTCAATCTGCTTTACCATCAGACTTCAAGTTTCTTACCCTTTGACTTGACATATTGTCCCTGCTATTGGCCCAGACAGCTGATTCATCTGCAAAAAAGGTAAATTAGGCTTCAAACACAGCCCTGGGATATCTGAAGAAACAGCCCTGGGACAGCTTCCTTTCCTGGGATATCTGAAGAAACAATAAAATGCAACAATCCCTTACATTACAAGCCTTTTGCATGAGGTTGCTGGCTGACTGTTTGGAAAACCAAAAGGACTGTGTAATTTGGATAATTTTGCATGTGAAGGATCTCATGTTTCTCATCTTCATTCATTACTATCCTTAATATGCAATTACAGTCAGTTCTTAGCCATTAGCAGTTAATTCCCTGTTACTGATGAAGATGGAATTGAGTTGCCATTTCCAAGTGTCTTATTTCATGCTTCTTAGTGTCTGAGCCTCCAGAGGAGCATCTCTGAAATATCTCTGCAGAGCAGGCAAAGCAGGACTTTCCTAGAGTTGGGCTGGAGTTGTGTTGCAATCTGAACAGTCAGAATTCAGGATTTTCCTTCAGTTTTTCATTTCACAGCATTTGAAAATGTTTTGGAGCCCTCCAGAAGGCTTCTAGGATTAAAAGAGCTCCCCAAGCAGGTGGTTTTCCTGGTGTGGGGATGGTCAGCACGAATTTCCATGTTTAGAAACATCTGTGTGTGACTCCAGCTTCAAATCCAGATTTTCTTGTCCCTATAAGACATGCTTTCCATGTCTTATAGGGACATGACTGGATTAATCACTCCCAAGGAATGACTTTGCTTTCTTAGATTACCCTGTTAAAAGGGCATCCAGATACAATGCCAGGGAGAATTTTGCTGAGTGGTGCTAGAGGAAGAGACTCAATAAATATGCATACATCCCTGATCAACTTCACACATTCAGGCGTGAGGAGCCCCACAGAGTTTTGGCATCCAGTGAGGCTGAGTGCCTGTGAGTTCCTATTCCTTAGGATTTATCAAAAGAACTCACAGCTGTGACCACAGAGAGTTAAATCTGATATATTTGACATGAGTTACTATAAACCTGAGGCACAGCCCTTAATGGGTACAGCAGCTTCCTCCAGGTCTGGTGTTCAGACAGAGCAACCTCACCGTGCTGCAAGGTCACAGCTCTTCAGCAAGGTACAAACTGACACTGGAGCTCAACAAATCCACTTCATCCAGGACTGGAAAAACTACCAGTTGCCTTTGGATAATGAGATGTACTTGAAAATAGGCCTGTGACAGCCTCTCCACTGTTTCATGGTGTTCCTGTTGTAATTTTCTGTTCCTCCCATGCTCCAAGGCATGCTGGACCCCTTGCTTTGTTATGAAAAGAGCTAGTGCCACAGTGGAGACCAGATCACAGGACTAAATGAAATTATTAATAGATTAATAGATGTTAGGGCCAGAAGGGACCATTATGGCCAAATCCTCTGACCTCCATGACATGGGCCAATCAATCACATCCAAAAATTCCTGGGGAAAGTCCTCTATTTATATGGGAGCTATGAAGATACATGTTAAAAGAAGGGCTGTAATTTAAATTACCACAAGTGATGGAAAGTGTCTCTGATAGTGATAATTGCCATGAAGCCGTGACATCCCTCTGCCCCCAGACAAAGTACTGAGGGGTCAACCATAACATGATAATTTAGCACTTCATCCTTTCAGGAGGAGAAGCTCAGAGCAAACCCAGCAGAGTTTCAGAAAGGAGCTGGCTATGGATTGACTATACCTCAAGAAATCAATACAAACTGCCTGTGGAAAGGAAGGAAATGAGATGGATTAAGGCAGATTTTGCTGAGATTCAGGAGACTTTGAAGTTACCTAAACAGGGCTCTGATATAAGTAGAGGAGCCTGTTGGTCTTGAGCTGAAGGCAGTGCAAGGAGCACTGTGAGGTTTTTCCAGCCCACAGTGTGAATGTGACCCACAGGAGTGCACTGAAGAGCAAACACATAGCACAGCTCGCTGCACAGAGAAAACCTCCTAAGGGTGCTTTTCCCTGGAGTGAGGTTGACCCTTTTTTAAACAGGTATGTGACATGTTTAAAGGCAAAGAAAGGACTGGACATGGAATGCTTTAGAGTCTGACCCTGCCAGGGAATATGTTCCTGCAAAATACTGGATGACCTCGAGTCACTGATGAGTGTGAAAGCCACAGCTCTTTAACACGTAGCAAGATCACCTCCTTAGTAAGAGTATTGTGATGTGTGTTGAGCAAACTTCCCCTTTCTGAGCCAAGAAGGAAAGGAAGCATCTTCTCCAGGCATCTCTTGCACTTGGAGACACTCATTCTGTATTTCTTTATGCACCTATTTTGATCCTCTGGACAAGAAGTTTCTGACTTAAAAAACCTGAGCCTGTGTTCCCAGTCTGGTTCCTTCGCAAAATGCCCCTTCCTCTCAGGCTGCTTGGAAGAGTGGCTTTTCTGATCACTCATTCCCTGGGATCGTGCCAGCCCTTTGAAGGGTTCACGTTCAATTACTCTTCTGTGCCACTTTCTGGTCACCAAGGAAATGCCTCCAACAATCAAGGAGGCAGTGCAGCTGATGAGGATATTTCCAGCCAAATCCCTCAGCAGGAGGGTAAAAAGACACACAGGAATTTCTCAGAAAGCCACACGCAAAGTAAGAAGTGATCAGTTTAAGAGTATCCATTTACACCTCCCCTCCAGCTTGCCTGTAGATCATAACACCCTTTAAATTTTTTTTATTACCACTACTACTGTGGTTTGGGGAATCTAGCAACAATGGAATCTCTAAGGGGAAAAAAAATCTAAATATACTTATCAACCCCACTGGTTATTTTCATACATAGCTTGCAAAGATATTATATGAATAATTAATGGTGTGGTTAATATTGTGCCATTGATTAGCTAGACATTGACTGAACTATCCACCCCACCCTTTGAGGACGAAGTGCTGAATATTTTTATTGTCATTATCATAATTCTGGCTTTCAGTTCCATGGAGAAAGTCCAGCACTGAAACTCCAGCTCCAGCCACCACAAACATGGGTGGTGTTAGGAAGCTGACCCACAACCGAGTTCCAAGTTTAGGAAATCTTTATCATGGCAGAAAACCCCAGGTGTGACCATCTTTTGGTCAGCCTCTGGCCTTGTTTGGATCAGTGGGGTTTTGCCAGTGGCTAGATTTGGAGACAGGAGTGCTGGCTTGTGAAGTTCAAGGGAGGATTGTATTTACAACTTGATCTTACCTTGAACTGGGACAGGAAGAGAAATGTTCTTCAGTTTGTACCCTATCCTAAGGACTTAGGTAGAAGTAGCTAATTAAAAATGCTGCCTTAAGTGTCTTGTTCTCAGCCATTGGGGAAAATGTTATGATCTTGTCCATGGTGGTCCAACTTCCACCCCCCAGTGGGATACACATCCCTGTTATTAGACGTTCTAACTGGAAGTGGTTTAGCAGGTTAGCCCATCATTTCTGGAAACTTGCAATGAATTTTATGCTCTGAAGGACATTTATCCCTTTAGCCATTAATGTTCCTCTGAGAGCAGGCTTTCACTCTTTTGGGAAATGATTGAGATGAGGGTGGAAGTCCTGAAAGTGAACGTGTTTGAGGACCTCTGCCAGAACCAGTGTTGTCTACAGCTGGTTGCAGACAATCTAATCTGGCAGCATTGTCCTGCCCAGGGACAGGTCATGTTTCTCTGAAGAGCAGCCTTGTATTAAGGCGATGATTTACTCTTCATGTCAAAACACAGAGGTTGGAGGTGGAAAGAAAAAAGAGCAGCTTCTTGCAGTCACCTCTGTTCCCTTTGCACTTGCGCTGTGGCCAAACTTGAGTGACTGTGAGCCACACACGCTGCCAAACACACTCTGAGTGGCTGTGCTTGGGAGTGTGTGGAGCCAGAGCCAGCCCTGCACCAGCTGTGGAGCAGCTGCTGCCCTGGGGTGCTGTGTCCCTGCTGTGTGACAAAGCTCAATGTGTCCCTGCTGTGTGACAATGCTGCCAGTGACTGCAGCGCTGGGCTCTGACATCCAGCACTGAACCACATTAGTCTGACCCTTTCCAAATTTGCACCCCATTTCTAAAGGCTGTAATCTTCTGATGAATTCTGAGCTTGAGGATTAATTTCTTTGGGCAGAGGTAAAGAAGGAGTAACATGCTGAAAAATGAACATGTTATGAAAGTGTCTGTACTGCTTGTGGAGAAGATGAACTGTCAGCAGACAGGTAGACAGGGAACTTTCTGCTGTCTGGGACGGGGCAGGATATTGGGCAAATACTGGAAAGCAAAACAGCTGTGGGGCAAGGAAAAGTTAGTGATCTATATTTTGCTCTGGCAAACACTTCCAGGCCATATCAGTATATCTCATCATGAGCTTTACTTTTTCCTTGCTCTAAAAGGATCACGTTGTGAACATCAGGAAAAGAATGCTTAACACTCATATTTCACTGTCTCCTTGCACAGAATCCATTGCCAAGTGCAAAAGACACGGTGAGTTGAGGCACTTAAGAGTGTGAACTTTGGGGATTAAGGATGCAATGTGGGAAAATGTTGGGCAGGTTTCCCTTGAGAGGCTCTCAGGGCATTCCTGTGAATGCAAACATCCCTGCATAGCTCCAGGGCTGAGACAAGCAGTTATGCCAGAAGAGTAGTTAACCAGATGAGAAATCCACCTCAGTCCACAGGCATGAACCCTGAAGCCACTTGGATCTTGTGTTCACTGCAGTCTGAGATAAAAGCCTTCCTCCTTGTCCTTGTTTAACCAAACCCTGCACATCCATGTAGGAGCAGAGAGGTGGGCAGTGTTACTAGGCTTTGTTTAGTGCTGAAGATTTATTCCAAGACTCATGTTGTCTGTTTACTTTAAAATTCAGTGTTTAAGGCAGCTTCCTTCTGTAGCCAGCAGAGAACAATGAGCACTTTTACTGGTTCCCATCTGAAGAGACGTGTTTAAGACGGATTCGATGATTTGCTCTCTGGCTCTCTACCCTTCCTAGTGTTTAATGGGTGTGATCCAGCCTGTTTCAATTTTGACATATGCAGTCAGAGGCTCTAGGCATTACTCATCTGGGTTAGCAGTGCTCACAGCTTACACTTCCCCCTTTATCTGTGAAAAGCAAAGATTTATGTAGCTCAGCTGATGTGCAGTAGCTCAGTAAACCAGAGCAACTCAATTGAGTGTCTGAGAATGAGAAATGCAGTTAACTGCAATTTATAAAATACCCAAGGATATACCTCTAGCTGCTTATACTTCATTACTTTCAGAAATTGGGTAGTCAATGTTTATCATAGCTAATTAACAAATTGTGGAGTGGGAAAGCAGCTCTAAAAGCCTTTTCATCCATCCTCTGCTGTGTCTAGATGTTTATGCCTGCAAAGATCTCCATTATAAGAGGCATGCTGACCTAACGTTTCATTATCTCTATAGTCTGAAAGCTCTTTCTAAGCTGAAGCCCAATTTACCATGTCTTTCTGGATGCTTGCTGGCATTTCAACATAAGTAATTAAATTAATGTATTAATGAACAACAAGATAAAGCAAGAAATCTCAAAGGATGTTTAAGTGGACGAGGAGAAGGGAGGTTGCAGTACATCTTCAGGCATAACTAGGTTTTGACAGTGAGAAGAGAGTGACTGTTTACAGTGTTAAAGAGGTGTTTTAGGAAGTGCTCTGTTTGTGGAAGTAAGGTTGGAACATTTGCCCTTTTTTTAAGTCACTTTGCTTGGAAAATCTGCTAGTGACTTTGAGGGCTCTTCCAGTTCAAGTTAACAAAGTAGATTTGATTATATAGTAATTTGAAAAGGAAGGAGAGCTTCTGCAAGATCTTGTTTGCACCTGTGCAAGGCTCTGTCTGGTACTTGTGACCTGCCATTTTTTTAGTCAGAGTGATAGTCTGTATTATAGTATTACAGATGGGAAGGAAGTTGTTTTAAAGCTCATTCCCAGCCAGAGTTTTCTGGAAGGGTGCAAATTCTTCAAAGGCTCATTAAATTATTACCTTCATCCTGGAGTGCACACTGCAAAACCTTTACCCCTGGTCTTAATGTCACTGTCCCCTCAGGCTTGTTATTCCAGGGCAGGTCACGGGTTGTAATGTACCACTGACAGCGCTCCACGGGCTCCACACACCCCACAAATATGGAAAGCTCAGGCCTCACATGCCTATTATGGCTCCCATTACTCCAAACCACTTTGCTGCCAGGTCGGAGCTTCCAGGCAGGGCAGGGCAGGGCAGTGTCCATTCACCAGGGTCTGTCTCTCGTGGCACAGGAGAATGTGAAGCACGTGGTGCTCAGCACATTGGTTCTCCTCAGCAGCTTGGCTCTCCACGCAGAGAAACCTGTTTGTCTGTCATTTCAAGGACTCTGGTTTTTTGCTTAGCACACAGATACATAAATAGATCTTGTCTTAAGATATCAACGCTGGTTTGGGTCCTATTTGTGGCAGAAGCTAGCTGCTAATGGAATAAAAATCCATAAATGTTATCAGCAGATTTTTTCACCCAAGTGTTTAAGAAAGCTTTATCACAAGCTATGCTCAGTTGTTAACTGTAATTATCCTGGTAGCATGCATAAAAAGACTGAGGCACAGGAGACTACAACGCTGCTCAAACTAGCAGCACGTGCAAATGTAAGCTTTGCTTTGCCTCCTCCAAACTTGCTTTTTCAACAGCTGGGCTGTGCTGCCTCTGAAGTGCCCAGCACTGCCAATCTCCTTCATAGGGAGTCATATTGAAGCTTTTGGTAAACAGATTGGAGAGCTACTTAGCATATATCATGTGCTGTGGCTGCTCATTGTTTCTGAACCAGAAGGGCTCTGCACCTGATACAAACCTCTCACTGCTGATACAGGCAAGCTGTGGTTCTCCATGCATCTGGGGTGTGTAGAGGGCTGAGAAATATTGTAGGTACAGGTCCTTGAAATGCCAGGGCATGTGATGGTTACTCTCAGCCATGCTGGTGTGAGACTTGGAGGCAGCACGTGAGTTGTGCACCCATGCACATTCTGCATTCAGGAACTGAGATTTTCCCCACACCAAATGAGTGGTGGTACACAAGCAAGCATTTTCCCTTTGTTCAGGCTGCAAATGAAAGGAAAAGCTAAGATCTCCTAGATTTGTATTTGTCTCTGACCTTGTAATGCTACATATAAACTTGCATTTAACCAGATTTCTAAGCTACTTTGAGTATCTGGGTTTGTCATGTCAGGATGAGATCTCTTTGCATGGCAGGGTATATGAGTACTGCAAATTAGAGTCTGAGCCTGGAAAGACGTTCCTCATTATTAGGGGGAAGGGACTAGAGAAAAAGAGGTTACAGAACAATGAAAAGTGATACAATCTAGGTGTTACAGAGTTTTTTTCTGCTCGGAGTCTTCTATAGCAATGTCTGCAGCTTTGAGTGAGTTAATTAGAGCTCCTTGTGTCTCAGTTTCCTTAATGCACCACAAGAGAAGTGCAGCCTAAGTTGGAAAGGGAGATCTATGTGTATTTTTTAGCCAAGTATCCCCAAAGTCTCTCACAAATAGAAAGTCAGTTTCAAAACAAGCTCGGCCGGTCTGGGTAGAAGGAAACACACAGAAATAGTGTCTCCTGCTCCTGGAATGTACCCATGTCTGGGACTGAATGTTACAGCAGTGCTTTTTTCACAGCCTGGCACAGCAGTTCACAGCAGGATAGAAGGATCATGCACTGCATACCTTTGAAGAAGAAATGGTGATGCAAATTTGAAGAATGCAACCCACCCAGGCTGGAGCTCGGAGGTCATCTGTGTAAGGAACTTCTTTCCTTCAGTTTGCACCCATGCTTGACAGCCCTTCTCTCACAGTGTCTTTTGGCTTTGTGCTGGTGGCAGAAGAATGCTTGCAGGGATGCTGTGTGGTGGTGGCAGGGCAGCTCCAGAAGCAGCTGTGAGTGCAGTGTCTGCCTGCATCCAGCTGTTTTCTGCACATCGGGCTGCAGCTCCTGCATCGCCTCGCTGCATGGCACTGAATTTGCACCCGCGGGAAATACATGCACAAAATTACTTTGAAGTGTGCATCCCCTCAAATGATTTTAGGCAGTGTTTCTAAACTTGCTGTTTAGATGGGAACATGCCCTTGAATTTGGCCTCAAAAGGCAGAAGTGATCTTATTACAGTGTCCCAGGACAGGGGCTGATGGCTGCAGTGCAAAGCATCAAATGTATTCAAACACTAATTTCCTTTTCAAATATAAAATAAGGACTCGGCAAAACCTTGAAAATTGCTGTATTCCTTTTCTCTTCACTGTACAATTCTAAGTCTGGATCTTCTGACAGATTGAGAATAAACTATCCCCTCTCTAACCAGTAAACAATTATGCTATTGGACTCCACGCTGTGGAGGATTGGACCTGGAAATAGGATAAGTGTAGTAGCTAATGCTGAAATAGAGCCCAACAAGTCACCAAACCCAATACCACCAGGGTTAATCTGCTGGGAGCACTTTCTATTAAATATAGAAACTACTTTTCCATCTCACAAGCAAGTTATAAATAAATACCTTTTCCTTTTTTTTTTTTTTTTTTTCAGGAGAGGCTGGCACAGCCCCAGAGAGCCTGATCACCCTCTGTTGTGGAGCTGAGTAACAGGCAGCTGCAAACCTACTTAATATTTGAGCAGGCTGACATGCTGCAGCCCAGCTGCAAGAAGGGACACAAGTTTTCCCCCTCATTTCTCTCTGCCTGTGGGCGACAGGCTCTAAACAGGGCTGCAGAGGCTGAGGATGAGCAAGATCCCTTTCTCCTGCCTGTGTAGAACACATTGATGGGGAAAAGAAACTGAGTGCTGTGCTTAGTGTGTGGGAGAAAAAGGAGAAAAGTCATGACTGAAACAGAACTGAAAGTGCTGAAAAAGTTGCTGCTGACAGTTTTCAGTGAGGAGAGTTTGTTAGATTAGGATTTGCACGAATAAATGATACCGTGAGCAGAAATTTGCAGGTGTGCAGTACCAAGTGAGTGCACGGTAATTGATGGGGAGAAAAACCCTCAGTACTTGTACTTTGAAGGGGACTCAGTCTGGCTCCATAACCTGCCTTTTTGGGCCTAATAACAGCAGCATCAGGACATTTATGTAATATTTATCATCTTTCCAGAGTACTACTTAACCAATAAATCTGCTTGAGGAAGCTCATAAATTGCTCAAGGATCCTTGGAGGAAATACGACTCCGTTATTCTCGTGCTGCTAAAATGTCTTCCCTGCCACCCAACCCACAAGCAGATTCTGCTCTTAGAAGGTGATCTGTATTTGTCAGAGGTGTGTGCCCAGACCTTGGTGCCTCCCTTGCTTTTCAAAAGGTCTCAGTGCTGGCTTATGTGAGTTTTGCGTTGAGATGTTTGGAGATTAAATACATTTGCATAGTAACTACGTGCAGTTTGCATATTGATTTGGCAAGTCTTGAGGCAGGGTGCACAAACTGCTTCGGCCTTGTTAGACTATTCCTTTGAAAAGGTGTTCCCTGAAAGCCTATGGTTGTAACTGTTCTTTTTAAGAGCCTATTTTTGAATGAATGTGTCCGTGATCAGCCTTCATAGTCCTGTTTAAGTCCTGAGTTTTCTGCCAAGGCTGCCAAGCTTGTGGCCATTTCTTATGGTGATCCTTGGGACACTTTCAGTGCATATTTTATTTTGCTAAACAATATTGTTTGGACTTCCCAGATCCTTTCTCAAGAAAGATTCAGCTTTTCTGGAAAGAGTTCAGAGAGGAAAGTTTGTTGCCATTTGCAGCAGCAAACAGCTAAGAAATCAAAGGCAACAATTCACAATACAGATCACAAAAGGTAAGAATGAAGGAGTTTCCTGAGGAAATATCCTAACAAACCAGACATTTCAAAATGATCCTTTGTAAATCACTTAATAAAATTCATTTCAGTACAACTGTGCCCTAAGGAATAAGCATCTATATTTAATTCCTCTTAAGCAAGAGGCGTTTATCTGTAGGGAAAGGTTGCTTTGTTCGTCTTCCTTGGGGGCAGTGACACAGCTCCAAAGATATTCAGTAGTGTCCAAGTTTCTGCAAAACTGAGTGGTTTTGAAAGATGGTTTATTTTAAGAGCTATAAAAAAAAAAATCGAGTAGAAGTATCACTGCCTTACTTTAACGTATCAGTTCCAGGCAGAACTGAATGGAAGAAATTATGCTCTTGTTACCTACTTTTGGAGCTGCTACAACCCAGCAGAAAGATTTCCTACTGCCACCTCCATCATACTCAGAGCACCTAAAAAACCCATCATGAGGCCAAACCCATCCTGTACCAAGGCACTGCAAGTTTAAGTGCTCTTGAATGGTTCTACAAGGTCTTAAAGTGATCACTACAAACTGGGAACCTGAGAAATGCCAAGTACAGCTTTTACTTCATGCTCTGGTATGAACTACAGGGAGCTAATTGTAGTGCTTTGCATAAATACAGCCATCTTGTTCCTGAGCAAAGGTACAGTTATGCTAAATTAAACATGGTGAGATGACTAAGCGTAATTATTCATCATGATATCTTACTGAATTTTCAGGGGTCAGGAAGCTGACTCCCTTTTTAATACTAAAAATAGCATTAATGGAGCAGAGCATATTTGGTGTTGCCATGAGTAAATTTGAGAGATGAAGCAGACTGAGTAACTATGTTTTGGTAGCTAGAAAAAAACTCCGCCCATGGCAAGGGGGGCTGGAAATAGATGATCTTTATGATTCCTTCCAACTCAAACCATTATGTGATTCTATGAAAACACTGATTTTATTTTTTTCTCTCCTTCTTACTCAGTAGCCTGAGCCGTCAGTGGTGGTGAGAAACGGACCCTGCAGGGGCAGCAAAGTACAGGTATGTTCCAGGAGAACGGGAAAAAAGCTGTGCTATGTGTCACAGTTTGTGAGAGTGTCATTACTCAAAATAATGGAAGAGCTCAGAGGTGACTCATGAATGAAAATAACTGGGTAATTAACACGAGTGAACATTTATTTAGGAAAAACAGGTCCCTTCAAATTAATCCAGTTTGGCTGATGGGGTACAGGCAGTGATCTTTTATTGATTGGCTGAATTGACACTGTAACACACTGACAGTCTCCTGCTGCATAGGCAAACTACCAGCACTTTAGTTATGAAAATCCACGGGCCAATGTGCCAGTCTTTAAAGGTCTAGCAGGGCTAAAATGGTCACTGGATGGACAAAGTCTGCTGCTGCTGCAGATAGTTCAGTTCTCTCTGATTTCAGCACTACTGCCCAATATTGGGCCCTGTTGTTCAGCACAGTATTTGGAAAGTTTTTAGTTGATTGGGGTAAGTTTTGGGGAGAGCCGCATGAGAGACTGGAAGCTGATTGCTTGCCCTAACGTGAGGGACTCAAGGAGAATGACAAGAAGGAAAAAGGCAGCTTGGAAATGAGCTTATGTAGTCATAAAGATATAACTGTGTTCAGGGGCTGAGAGCTGAAACGGCTCAAATCTAGCTTCATGAAGAAATTCTAACAGAATTTCTAACAAAAATGCTCCAGTTCAACCAGGAGCTGTATTGCTCATGATACTTGCGAGAGCCCCATGACGTAAACACACCCAGGTGTGGGAAACACACCCTTGGCCTCATCTGCCACCCTGCCCTGGGCGTGCTGTGAAGCATTTCCATTCTGGGGTACCAGTTTCCGTGGGGAGGGGGCTGTTTGGGAGAAAAACAACCACGTGTGAAATGGGCCTGGGTGCGTGTCCTTGGAATGAGGCAGCTGGATCCCATCCCTGGCTCACACTGGCATTTTCTGTTGTGTGGTGGCACAGGCACCATGAAATGTCAGGTCTCAAAATGGAAATGGCTGGCATTGTTTAGGACCGATTCCAGGAAATGCCTTTTGGATAGAAGCGCTCTTTTGCTGCCCCTTCTCCGTGACCTCGTGAGGAGAAGTATCTAAAATAGGTCATTGTTATGCATGGAGAGAACCCTGTTCCCTAAGCTCCCTTGGTTTCCAAGTAAACGAGCTTTGGAGGTAAGTTAGCAAAAGAGGCTGATTCATTAGCAGCAAGGGAAATCTGTGTGCTGGAGGGGAGCCCAGCTGCCCAGAGGGATTTACGTAGTGACATGCTTCTCAAATCTTTATAGAACAAGCTGAGTGATACACACAGGCTTGAACTGTATCACAATCACATGCTTGCTAGGCTCAGTTCTTATCTCATGGGTTTCTCTGGAGAGTATCAGTTGCTGCAGTCCTTCACAGGGCTTTAAATTTGTAAGGGAAGAAGTCACAGTGAGGTATCCTCTAATGTGAGAAAATTGTGTGTCTGTTTTCTTTTCCAAATTAGGTCACCTTGTAAAGCAGTGCTGGATGGAGTTTGTCCCCGCAGTTATGGAGGCTGTAAATAACATAGCTGTTACAGCATCTTTGACAGGGTTTCATTGCACCATCACGACTCTACCCAAATATCATATCTCAAATTAATAACAAATTAATTTTATCTGCTGAAAGACCCCAACTGTCACCCTCCTGTCCGCAATGAGATAATTTTGGGCAGTTACTCGCTTAGAGCAGGAATGGGGCCAGCACATTCTTCTGGCATCATTACCGAGGGCAGGCTTGTGCACAGGGATGAGTGCTCCCCTTTGTCCAATCATATGGAGTTCAGGGAGGAGAATTCAGTCTCTTTGGAGCATCTTCTGCCCCTTTGTTGGTGTGTCAAGCACTGGTGCCAATTAGTGCCAGTGATGAGAAGGGCACTCGCCCACAAGATCAGAAGCGGAAACCCACAAACTGCTCTCACAGAGGACGCAGAGCAGCTGTCGGATTATAAAGATCTCTGGCCCCTCCTGACCGGAGCCAGATTTGAACCATTGACCTAGAAGTGAAAAGCTTGAAATCCCTGCGCAAACCACGGGATAAAAAGGACTTGCAGAGCCTCATTCGCATTCGGTTGCTGCCATCTAATGGCAGATGGAGAGTGGAAAGGCCTCAAGCAATGGAAAGCAACATAAATATCACCCTTGGGACTCTAGCAGGTGGGAGAAGCTGCACAGATAGTTCTCATCAGAGTGCTAGGGCAGTGTGGTGATTTAGGCTGGTTTTATTCCTCTAAAGCATGGTTTGACGAAGGACTGTTGTGCTGCAGGTCAACACAGATGTGTCCCACTACAAACACCAGGTCTTCACACTGCTTTTTCTCTTCTCTTCTCTGCTGGGTTATTTCCAAATGTGAAACCTGAGAGAAAATCTGTGGTTGTAGCCTGGCTTAACAACTGCCCCAAGGGCAGTGGCAACTGAGTGGTGAGTGCCTGTGACAAGGGGAGGTGATGAGAGAAAGAAGGTAGAAGATGGCACTTTTAATTTCTCTTAGTACCGCTGGTGCACACAAAACATCTGGACTTCCCAGAACTCCGTAACAGAAGGAGAAGGAGGTGAAGATTGGAAGAAAATTAACTCAACTGTCTAGAAATTATTTGGCCTGGCTTGCAGACAGTAAATCTCACTTTCCTTCAAATATTACATAAAGGAAAAAACAAAAAGAAGACATGTCTGCTTCTTCCCCTTTACCAGCTCAAGGAAGTTCCTGCTGCCTCCTGTCTCTAAACCCTCAGATTTATAAAGTATTGATCATATATCAGTTTTGCACTGCCTGTTTCTGTCTGTGCACACATATCCAAATAATTCTTTTAAGCCATGCTAGTTACCACTGTCTCACAGGGGACAAAGGTTAGAGAATGCGTATTTCTTTATGCATCCCTGAACTGCAGCTCTAGGGTATCCAGAGGCAGGTCCCATGATGGGAGTGCAGCCCAGTGAGCCATGGAAAAGTCTCCAGCAGCCCTAACACAGCCCCAGTGGTGACACGGGAGCTTACATGGCCCAGCAGACCAACTAAGTCTGTCACCAGGGCTAACTGAAGCCATAGATCAAAATTTATATTTGAGAAATGTGTCCAGTTGTCCCTAGTCACCCAAGAAATGTCATTTTATAGGAGAAAATGGGGAAGGAAAAAAAGGCACGTCTTTAGACAGAACACTGGAAAAAGCTGTAAAATTCCACTCTACTTGGGTGAGGGAATAATTGCCGAAAAGAAAGTCCAGTTGTGAAGCAACATGGAGGAGACGAAGGGAACACCAATCTCATTCTTTTTTTCCTGCTGAAGGAAACTCTTCAAAATCACTGTGGAGAGAAACAGAAATTACTGTATCGAGTCCTCAAACACCCTTGCAACTGCTGGTGCTACCTGCGCATCTGTGAGAGAGCAGAGAAAAGAAGCACATGTGAATTGTAACTCAGCTGGGAGATAAAACCTTGTAGCATGAAGTTACCCAGCTTTGTGCCAGCAGGCACTGCCCAGGCTGCAAGGACCAGCTGAGCTGCCCTATCTAAAGAGTCACCGGAGCTCTGTTTGCAATCAAGGTGCAGCCGCTGTTCCCTTACGTCAAAGCCAGGATCTATCCAAACAGTGCTGCTGATCTTCCGAGAAAGTGCAGCTTTGTGCCGCTGCTGAAAGGCAGCCTACTCAAATAAATACCCACTGGGGATGCTCCAGGGGCTGCAGCCTGGTACATCAGGTCACAGCACAGGAGCCAGACAGCTCCTGCACACTGAGTGAGGTCTGGCAGGGAGATGGGAGCTCTTCTTGTGGCTGCTGCTCAGACCCAGGTGGCAGACCCCTTGTAGAACAGTTGTATTCCTGATCTGGAAGCATTACCAAAATGCCCTTGTCAGTCAAGTTCCCCAGGAGACTTTCTGCTTGCTCTGTGGATATTTTACTTTGAAGCTCAGTGGTAAAATGATAGGAGAATACATTTAACAGGTCTAAAACTGTCTTGGCAACGTTGTTACCTTTTTAAACAGCGTTCCTTCCCCTCTTATTTCTAACACCAAGACACTGTCTTCTGACCACTCTCAGGGAAGCATGTTGCAAAGTAAAGACGTAAAATTACACCAAGTGAACTGAAATTTAAGCCTTGCCCTTATAGAGTGACGTTCAACAGTCACCGCGCACCCTCGACACACAGCAGCTGCAGGGTTTCGTTACTGCCACTTACAAAAACCTTCAACTCCTTTTGGTGTGCCCTGCTTTGAGCCAGAGGCACCATTTTATCTGTAAGAGCTCTTTAGGGTAGCATGACATCTGAGAGACTTCAGCAGGATATAAATTTGCTCTGGCACTGAGGTATGATTTAATATCCTCAATTGTTCTGGAAATTTGAGCTGCATGATTCAGGAGACTTGCATGAGTATGGTTACTCCAGTGCTTAATGAGATTTATGTGCTTAAATGTGATGGATGCTGTAATCACATTTCTAACACGCTGATTCGGAACGGGAGGGGGAAAAAAACCAAATCAACAGGAGTTTTGCTGTGCCGGAGGCAGGCTTTCGCACAGGAAGCTTGCAACACGAGCTCTTGCAAATGCCAAAATAAGGAGGAAAAAAAAAACCCACCAACCAACCCAACAAAAAATACCCAGCAAACCCAAACAGAGGAAACGTCTTTCCGCAGCTCTTAATCGCAGCCTCCTGTTTACGCTGCCCACGCTGGAAGCGGTCACCCTTTCCCTTCCATCCTCCCCGGGCTCCGGGAGCGCCGCGCGGGGACGGGGCCGCGCTTCCTCCTCCCGCGGAGCGGGACTTTGTCTTGCCCATCCTTCCTCCCTCCCCTCCCCAGCCGTGACTGGGGCCTCCCAGCTGTTTGCTCTGCTCCCCAGATGTTGGGCAAGAACAGGGTTGGTCCTGCTTGGAGTAACGCAAGGCCTCGGGTGTTAGGGGTCAGTCCTGAAAATGAGCGCATCAGAGAACATCTGTCAGAGGTTAATCCAGATGAGGGCTGGTGGGAGGTGATGGGTGAAACATTTGGGGCACTGCCTGGGCCAGCAGTAGGACAGGGAGGATGAATGACAGTTCTATCAAGAAATGAGATCTGATGGCAGCAAAAGGGCTACTGGTAAGAATTTTGCATGTTTATGTTTTTCTTATAAGATGCTGTGGGGTCATGGCAACTTCCCTGTAGATAGATGAGTCATGTAGAGCATGCGTGTCAACTAAGGCACAAAAGGAAGAAAAGTATCCAGATTAGAATGAAGACCAAAGATTTGTCTTGTTATTGAGGAGTGCGGACAGCTGTGCTAGGTAGTATGCACAGTACTCACCTGGATGCTACTCTTTGCTGGACTGTGGGATGCTAGGACGTAAGGATGTCACCTGCTCCCATTTCTTGGCTAGGGGTCAGATCCTGGAAAGGGTTGGATTCTGCTGGCCTCATAAGTTCTTGTGACTCCCAGTGTGAGAGCTGGTGGGTCAAGAGATGAGGCCATGTGCAGCACCTTCTGCATTCTTCCAGGCATTCTCAGGGGGAGAGCCGGGCTGCACAGCAAGCACTGCAGTGTGAACACAGGCCTAGAAAGAGATGCAACTGCAGAAAGGGAGAATGGTTTGACACGGTACAAAGCTGAAGGTAAACTGAGTACTAGTGTTTGGGCTGGCAGAGTGTCTTGGGTTTGGGGAGCAGGTGGTAGTTTGCCTTCAGGTTAATGGAGTGCACAAAATGCCAAAGGATTTCCTGTCTCTCACCTACCTGATACTTCTTTTTGTTACCTTGTTGTTTCTGACTTTGTTTTTCAGAAAAGCTGTGATTCAAGAAAGCCACCATGAAAGGTGAGGAAGTTCGGCAGAGGAGAAAAGAGGGCAAGTCTAGGAATGGAGAGCGATCCAGGCACAAAGGAAAGAGCAAGGGTAAACACAGAGAGAGCCGGCTGGGCAGCCAGGAAGCAGAGGCTGTCTCTCTGCATGCACAGCAGAAGCTGCTGGCTGAGGAGAAAGTGGCCGTGGCAAAGTCACAGGAAGAGTCAGCCATCTCAATTTGCCTGCAAGTGCTCCTGCCATACCTCCTGGCTGGGCTTGGCATGGTCTTGGCAGGCATGGTTTTGGATTATGTTCAGGTAAGGGAAAGAAACTCATCTGACATACCTGATATGGGATCACTGGGGGATTTTTCTTGAGAGGCAGGGGATTTGCTCTGGGAAGGGCATAGTAAGGGAGGATTTGCAAATGTTTCACATGCCAGCATGTCCCTCAAAGTCAGCTGTTATGCAGTTCTGTGCAGCTCTCAAGAGACAACACGTGGAGCTTTTCTGGTGCCTTTCCTCCTCTGGATAAAGAGAGCCTGCTACTAAAGAGTACACGAAGGATGATTAGGAACGTGCAGTCCTGTGCAAAGATGTCCCCTTGGTCCTGGGAAGAGGCTGGGTGAGCTGTAACCCCAAGGCTGGTGTGGCACAGTGCTTTCCTGCGGTATTTAGAGTGGTGATATCACTCATGGATGTAGCTCTGGACAGTCCTGCATCAGCTGCTTCCTTGAACAGGGCGCCAGCCAGCCCAGCACTGTTAACACTTCATACAGCAGCTCAGCCCTGCCTGTGCATCACATCCTTTTCTAAGGCCTCATAGCAGATGACTTGAATTCTTTAAGTCCCATTTCTGACTCTGTGATGGTCAGGGTGAGACCTTTCCTCCTATGGTGCAGCAACACAGACCTTTAAGGTAATGACAAGCACCTAATTTTAGACAGTTTAAAGCCGTAGTTAATATCCAGATTATCAGCTACTGTGTCTTTGCACTCTGGGTGGCTCTCGCTACTTGCCTTTTTGTTAACCTTGTTATTTGACTAACTAGCTGTGAGGTCAAACTACCCTGACCTATCTGATACAGTGACACTGAAACTGCTGTGCTTACCTTGACATCTTTCACAAATCTGGAGCTGTGTTTCTTTGTCATTAACCCAGGGCTGATCTCCCTGAGCTAGAAGAGCTATAAAGGCTTAGGAGTGACACAGTATCCTTAACTGACCTTAGCATGTACTTGATACCCAGCAGAATGTCTAGTCAGAACACCAGGGAAAATCCAGAACCCAGTGTCAAGCTACATTTTATCTCCTTAGACATTATTCCCAAGAGTCTTGAGCACTGAGCAGACGCTTCCATTCTTTTTCTTTAGACTTTTTAGACCTGCCCTTTCCTATGGATCTTGACATTAAGTGTGTGTTTCTTCCTACTGTGAGCTATTAAAGCGTGAAATGGATTGCAGATGGGTTTATGATGTTGGAGGAGGACTTTTCTTTCAATGTTTCTTCCCTGGCAGTTTCTTTTTCTAGGAAGAGCTGAGACACTAATACGAACAGAATGTGAGTCAAACCTCACTCTCATCTGAAACTGCAAAAGTCTGGTTTCTGTTTTTGCAAATAAACAGCTCACTAAAAGCCATCGTGTTGGTGTTTAAAGTCTGGGAAGTCAACCCATGCAACATCTCATAGGAAACGTGGCTTTTGGCAAACAGCACAGAGGCTGTTCGTGCATGACCACGGACTGCTTGAGCACATCTCATCCTGGACTCGCTGCTGCCCCTCCTTTCTGAGCCAGTCCTAGCCTTTGCCTGGCTGCTGCTGTTGTTTCTGTGGGACAGCAGAGGATCCCAGAGAGTTCTTGGGCCCCAGGTGCTCTCCATCTGCCTGCTTTCCATCTCTGCACACAAATTCTCTTCTCTGCCCTCTCCTAAAGCGGGGAAGAGCAAGGTTAGGAACAAAAATACACTGCTTGATGTAACAGGGAGCTCACAGAGCCAGGAGTGGTAGTGCTCGAGCAACTTGGACGTACAGTCCTTGAAAAGCATCGTGCTCCTGTGGGTCAAAGGTGTTGGAATAGCGCTGCCTGTTGCTAACACATTGCGAGAGTGTTCATTGGCATTCCTGGCTCTTCTTTGCAGGGATGATAAGGTATGTATGGAGCTGTGCTCTCAGACACTTGTCATCTTTCTGGTCTGTTTTTTGTACCGTGGCAGTGGGTGGAGGCTCTAGATCAGGGTCAGGACTTGGGGAAGCGGCTGTTTCTGCTTGGACTCCTCCAGGGCCGAGCTACTTGTTGACTGGTCAGCAGCATGGGGATAGAGTGTATCTGTGCAGAGAAGGGCAGCAGTGCACCTCCCCAGATTTTGCCATCTTGAGTGGTACATCCACGAGCTGTTGGGGTTTTTTTAGCTTTTTCCACTAGCTAGTTACAATCTCTCTCCCACTGTTGAGCAATGCTCTCTTCTCAAACCTGATGCATCTCTTTCTGGACAAATAAGGTATATTCCTTTGCCAGGAAAATGTGATGCATCTCTCTGCTGACAAATATGGTGTGGATCTTTATCAGAGGCTCCTTAAATGCATAATAAAATGACCCGGTGTACACACATGGGTCACCTGAGCCAATTACCTTCTCTGCATACTGATTTATTGGTTGAGGGCTTTTTATGGTGCTTGCTTAGAAGCAGAGAGATGGAGCGTGATAAACTCATAAACCCTATCAGGCTGACGCTTTAGTATAGGAGGTGTTGCGGCTGTGTTTTTAATGTCATTTGAGTCATTTAGGCTCATTGATATTTCCTTTACATTAATGTTTCTGCCTGTCATCAATCCACCTGGCTGATACAGTGGCATATGGAGCTAGGTAGGCACATTATTAGAACTTGAAAACCTATGGTAGTTGTCCAGAAATTGTCTTTTATTTCCTTGAAGCCTCTGTGAATGACTAACCAGAACTGGGCCTTCATACTGTCATTTCTCTGTTCCCACCTGGTGTAAGGAGCTTGGGTCATATGTGGTTATTACAGGATTTTTTATTAACCTCCCTCTTCCAGCTATTGTGGGACTTTTTTTTTCCCAGTTAGATTAGCTGAAATATACTCTCCTGCTAGCTTTTAGCTAACTGGGCCATTGTTAGGTGGTGGAGACACATGTACACACCAAGACAGCTGGGAGTGGAGGAGGTTTTAGGGGCTGTACCAAAATAACAGCCTAGAAAGCAGCAAAGGATAAAGCCTCTATAGCTTGTGTTTGCCATGATTCCAGGGAGATTTGCCCTGTCACCTCAGCATGTCAGGCTCTGTGCTTTGGTTAGTGTGATTTCAGACCGAAGATACACTGTCTAAACAGCTGAGAGCTTCCTCAGTTCCCTATTTTGCTGCAAGGCAGAAAGCACTTCTCTCCAACTCCCCCCCAATGCTGGGGACCCTGGCACAAGGACAGAGTCCACAAACCATTAATCTTTTTGTCTCTCTGCAGAGAGTATGAGGGAAGGGGTTGGTCAATCCTACATAGTTTTTTTTAAGCTTTTTGACTCTGATTCAATGACTTTGCCCAAAATAATTATTAGGAAGGAGCCCCAGCATAATACCATGACTCTTTTCCCTACATGTGTGACTTTGAGCTCAAGCCTTTACGGAGCAGGATACAAATTTTTTTCCATATGTGGCCATGGTGCAGCTCTGTTTTTTTGACCTGGTATCAGCTTCTTGACCATGAAGGCTGTGGGGTGAGACCCCCTCTCTCAAAGCCAGTGCCTTCCTGGGAGCATGCAGGAGCAGTGTTTCACTTTAGAACAGGAAGGGAGACCAGCTCACAGCGTGCCCTTTCTCTGCCTTGCCTGTGGTGCAGAGAGATTATGGAGCTACCTTAAATAAGCTCTGGCTGTGACTCTTATCTTGGCCTTTGCAAACTAGCAGAAAGTTGAAGTGATGACAGCAGATAAGGGTGTTCGCTTTTGAAGCTCATTGGCTGCTTCTCTGAACTTTTTTCTCCCTGAGAGCCAGTCATTCAGAGGTACAGCTGGCATAGCCCGATTGTTCTGCCCCGCCGAGACCATGGAGGGGACACGAGGGGCCAGGGTCTAGAAGGGCAGATCTTGTGTCACCAGGCGGCTCAGCTGTGTCACCTGCCCGGGGATGAGACCTGCGTGACACTGTCAGCTGAGAGAAACTGCTCCTGCTTTCCTTGACCTTTCTTCACCTTGAAGAAGTGCAGGATGGATCGTAGTTGGTGACTCCCCACCTCCTCGGCCTTGGGACAGCAAGAAAAGTTCAGCAGTGCTGGCGGCGGGAGCGAGGGAGCTGGGCTGGTTTCTGCAGATTACACATTAAACCATCGTATCAAACGCGCGCCGCGCTCTGACGAGAAATGTAACCCGAGGAGAAAGGACACCAGTGCGTTTGAGCACGCTGAGGGATTCTTGCATGACCTGTCACTCTTTCAGTGCTGTAGCCTGAGCAGGTCTTACTGGTTTTTACCGAAGTGGTGGGAGCTGAATGGGGTGTGGGCTCGTTTCTATTCGTCTACAGACATCTCTGCAGTCTTCTCTTCTCTTTTTTAATTCCCCCCTGGATATAAATCAGAGAAATTGTGTCCATCAAGTTTGCTGCCACCTGGGCTCACCCCAGCTGAATCAATTTTGGAGGATACCCTTGCTGCAATCGTCTGGACGTGCTCCTAGGAGGAGAAGAAACTGAAGCAATTTGGCATCCTAGCTGTAGCTTGAGGAAAAGCTTTCCTTCTGACTTCAGAGAGAGCTACAAGGAGGATCTGTGTGATGTCCTGATCTCCCTCCATTTTCCCTGCTGAGCATGGGGTAACAGTGTGTGATCATGGTGGTGACCCAGTTACAACTGGAACTGTGCTTCCACGGCAGGAAGCTGAGAGGTTTCACCTGCAAGCTGACCAGGTCAGCCAGTGGATTTCTCCCAGAGACTTCATTCTCCATTGCCTCCCAGACTTTTGTGCCATTCCTTCTGGCTGGCTTGGGAATGGTAGCTGCTGGTCTCTTGATGGATGTTGTTCAAGTAGGTACCTGTGATTAGGCAACTTGTAGTGAGAGGGTGGGCTAAGGCACTGACCTTGAGTGTTTGTTCTTGTTTGTTTTTGATGGCTGTGGTCCTAGCAGTAGGGCTGTAAGCTTTTGCTGTGCTGGAGGGACACTATCCATCTTCTTTAGATCAGTAGCTGGGCTCCTTGCAATGTGGGATAGTGCCTTTCAGACTGGCTGCCTAACACTGCCCTGGCTGCATTAGACTGGGTACTCCCTTTCCTGTATCGAGCTAAACTCTTTGGTAAAGACTCTTCTGAAGCAACTGGATCAGACTGCAGCGTATTCCCCTGTTGCATGATATAATTTCTTTCCTTCAAAAATTGCTGATAAGGAGATCTAGGTCAGGGTTGTAATTTACCTGTTTTACTTAGAGGCAAGTTCATGCTTTCAGTCCTTTGCAAACAACCTAATGTAATCTTTGGTCTAGAAAGCATTTAGATACTGTGATGAGAGGCATGCCACCATAAAATGATTAGTATTGCCTACAAACTGAGTGCTTCTCAGGCAGTTTCTTGGGTGGGTATAAATTTGGAATAACTTCCACTGGCTTCCAGGGAGTGCTGCTGCGTTTACACCATTGTGCCCACAACCAGAACCTATCCCATCTGTCTTTCCTTTGTACCAATGGCACAAATAGAAATGCAAAATGTGATCTAGTTTGGGCATCTCATGCCGGTGGATTTACAAATCAAAAGGCTGGCAGAGTTTCCCAAGGATATATCCTGCACTCTGAGCTCACTGGAATACATTGGCTTCTCTGGCATTAATACCACAGGAGGAGCTAAATATGGATACTCAAATGTTTGGAAAGACAATACCTTGCTTGTTTTTTTCTTGCACTGGAAGAAACAAAGAGGGCAGAGAAGTTGAATTAAAGGGAACACGAGGAATATCAAGAAGGGTTAACTGAGTGGCACAGGCTGTTGCTGTGCTGCGTTTGTCATCTCCACCTTGTGCCGTGCTTAGGCACAGACCTGTCTTGCAGCATTACAGAAGTTCTCAAACTACCCAAGATGTTATGTTAATAGTTAGCAGTTGTCTCAGAGAAGGATAAAGACATAGTGCATACCCACTCCGTACCATGGAGTGAATAGGTCTTTGTCTAGAAGAAATCAATTCACCTGCTAAGAACTGGGCTGTGTTCAAAAATGTAACTGTATCCAAAGTGATGGAAAACACAAGCCATGTATCTGTACATTGCATGTGTCCTTTAAATCCCACTGCGCAGTCTGGTTTGTGTGTTTGCTCACCAGGCTCCTGGAAGTGGGGTCAGGTGCAAAGCACAACCACAAGAAGTGTATTTTTGGGTGAACTGTATTGAAATAGAAGCCGTCAGCCCATGGGTTCAGCTCCCAGAGGAGAGAGCCCAGTGCATTAAGAGTCACAAGTGGCACTGGAGAGATGTTAGTGAGGTGAGCTGCCATGGTATCAACAGCCCCATTGCTAAAAACAAAAGCAATAGCTGGGAAAATGCAGAGATCTTAGCCTTTTAAGGTTTGGGATATTCTTCTTTGCTTCTTTGAGCTGTTTATTTTCAACTTCCTGCAAGTGTGAGAGCTAGAAACTCGCTGTCCTGTCCAACCTGACACTAAGTTTGTTTGGGGCCAGGTACCATAGGACTTATATTGCCAATCATGAGGGCTCACATACTGAAACTACAGGTTTTTCAAGTCCAGGAGTCTGTGATTTTCCCATCTTTTAGTGGTTTGTCTGGCTGAGGAATGTTTTGCCCTATTTGTATTGACTGCAAAACATTCTTAGGAAACTCTGCATTTGCCTTGGACAGGGAGATCTATGGGCAAGCTTAAGGATGGTATCTAGAGCATAGATAATATTGAGTTTAATCCTTCTGCCCTTCTTTTATTGCATACAAAATATCTTGGAATAACTTGGTTCTGTGTTACGAGTCCAGCTGATGCTGTCTTTTACAGGGCTCGTGTTGCTGTAAAGAGAACAAAGTAGAAATTGTTCGTTTGTATCCTATCAAACTTCTCAGGATTTTAGCAGTTTCTTATCTGCCCTGGGATGAAACCAAGAACTGCTCATGTTACTGTTCAAAAGAAAAATCAACAAAAGATATTTATCTAGCCCAGTTGACTCTAGGGCTCAAATCTGGTCTCCCATGCTGTAGGAAAAAGGTGCCAAAAGCAGTAGATGTTGGCATTTTCTCTTCCTGTTTGTGCAGGTGATGCAGTCTCTCTGCAGGGCATGTCACAGGTTTTTTCCTTCTGGACATTTCTCTCTGTGCTCCAGTGATCCTTGGCCAGCTGGTTGATCTGGATTCTGGGCATTGCTGGAGACCTTGGAGGGTCCTGCCAATGTTTGGCCCATTATTTTACAGTAAGGTGAAGAATCAGATTGGAGCTGGACGATCAGATTTCAAACTGGAGAATTCCGGAGGAAAGCTTCCCTTTCATTATCCCTTTCCATGCCACTGGAGTGGGACACAGTCCAAATAAAAGTCCCAGACGTAAGATATCTCTGTCCTCTGTTGATAAAAGCCCATGAGATGATTAGCATTGAAAAGGATTTTGAATTGGCCTGCGTTTTGTACTCTGGGATATTTTGATTTCTGTTTACTTGTTCTGAGCAATGGGAAACCTCTGAGGCTTCTGAGCTGCTGCCATGAGAGATGGATGTCCTGGAGAGGCAACAGGATATGGTTGGGACTGTGGGGACAGCGTGAGGAGCTACAGCAGGGCTGCTCTGCAGCTGGGGAGCCTGGCTTGGTGCATCCAGCACAGCCTCTCTTCCTCTGAGGGACCCCACGAGCAGATCCAGCTGCCATGGGCAATCACAGGGTTAGCCAAGCTTCTTCAGTGCTGGGTTTTAGGGCTGAAACTCCATTATGGAAATGTGAAGTGGGAAAGAGTCTTTCTGGCTTTGTGTCCCTATGTGGGTTTGCAATGCTGCATGGAATGTTCCTGTTCCTTCTAGGCCAATTTTCATCTCAAAGGACAGAGGCATTTCCTAGACTTAGGTCAAGTGTCTTCATTCAGGTAGCTTCTTGCCTGAATAGCTCCAACCTGCCCCCCTCAACCCATTCCTCCAGCTCCAGTCCTGCAAGTTGACAGCGCAGGCATCATCTGTTTGTTCTGTATTCCTGCAGTCACTAACACAATGGAGTCCTGGCTGCTGTGGTGTAAATCATTATGAATCTGTCCTTAGGCTCTCGGTGAGTCACTAATGAGACTCAAATAGAGGCAATTAAGCCAGCTTTTTTTATTAGTACAGTTGTGTGATTATTAATTGTTCAGAGCTTTTAGGTGTAATTATATGTAAGGCAGAGTCCCAAAAAATCCTACCTCATATGCTGAAACTTCTGTTCTGATGGCTTGAGACCTGCAAAATCTGTTATAACACAAGGATTGGAACTTACCTAGAGATATCAAAGTCATATTTCCCAAAGGCGGCATGCACATAAAATAGGAACAGTTGAGTTTTTCTCATGCTTTTTTATGTCATTTTATGTGCAAAATATGCAAGGTCTGAAGCACAAATGTGTGCACACCTCTGTGCTTTAAATGATTGGGGGTTTTTACGTTGTGACTATGAAGTCTGTTTTTTCCCCTCTTTCTTTTGAAGGTGTCAAAGATGTGTTTGGATCTTTATTCTTAATTAAAGAGAGAAGAGAGAGGGGGATATGAATCTTTAAAAGAGATATCCGCCCCTAGCTTTTCACAGGTACTTAAGTTCCATGTTAACAAATTTTAACAAAATTTTAGTGTGTCAAATAAGGTGACTATTTTTGTGTTGTTGGTAGTTTATTCAACGGTAACTTACCTTTAACATTTTGAAATGTGCCTGTTTCCAGGAAATGTGCCTTTTTTATATTGATGATAATGTTTTGCCTGTTATCTGCCCTTCTGAGAGGTGCCTTGCACCCCGTACTCACGACTGGCTCAGCCCCAGTTTCATTCATCCTGACTGAGAAGGAAGCTGTGAGGTCTTCCCAGGTCTTCCCAGCAGACAGACACCACCACCTTCCCACAGCTTCCCACAGCTTCCATCCCCACAGCCAGAGAAAAACACCAAGCTGTTGCACCCTGTAAATATTTCCTAACGGGCTGGCGGCTGAATGTGTCAACATTTATTGAGTCTGTCCAACCGCCTGGATTTTCAGGTTTATAGAATCCCAGTGGATGTGAAAAAGGTGGGCAGGGATGTGTTGTTTGTTTTGTTCTCAAGTGCCAGAATTCAGGACCATCATGGGATTCTGGCCAGTGACAAGTTGGAAATAATGAACAAATTGATCCTTCATGTGATGTGTAATTAAACTATGGAAATTTTTGCCACAGGATGGCACATGGGATGGAGGGGGGAGTTTGGATGGGCACCTGAAAGAGAAACCCTTTCAACACTGTTAAGTGTGCAGAAAAATCCCCACCAGCTCAGTACCCTGTGGCAGATAGTTATAGGCTAGAAAATACACAAGAGAATTATCCCATTTATTTGTCATTTTTGTAGATTATTGTTTTATTATTTGTTTGATTATTGGCTGAGCTAAGGATGGGTTAGATGGACCTTTGACCCGACTCATTTCAGCCTCCTTTTTTTCCTTTTATTCCGCTCTTAGATGTTGGGCTCATCACTTTTCCTTCATGCTGAACTGCCCCATTCTGGCATTTCACCCTGATTTAAACCTCTCTGGCTACAGCAGGACTTTGCCAACACCCTTGAGTGCACAGAGGAGGAATTAATTATATTCCAAGGCACTGTATGGTATAGAAATTAGAGAAGACATGTCAGTCAACAAAGTTTCTTAAGTTTTCAGATTGTGTCTAGAGTTGCAGCTGAGCCAATAGCTTTGTACAGTCAGAGGAGCAACAACAGTCAGGATACTGGCCCAGCAGTCTGAGTTACGAGATATTTTAATTCAAAACCTTTTTCCAGCAATGCTGGGAATGTACTTGGTAACAGGAAGATTTAAGAACTGCCTATGGAAAAGAGGGGTAAAAATCTCGTTCCCACTCACCACCAGTCTTAGATGCTTGACTAGAAGTTTGGTAAGCAAAAACAGATAGAACCTCTTGTTGTTAAAACATTTTACAGATCTTTGTTTTTGTTCTTATGAGTCTGGTTAGCAATAGATGTTCCTGTATCTAGTGTCAGTGCAAAAGATGGAGAGCATGCTCTGTTTTATTTGGCTTTATTTTTAATTTTTTTAAAAAAAATAATTTATTTTATTTTTATTGAACCTTTATTTTTCACATTGTTCTTGGCTAATGCTAAAGGTACATTTAAATTTTTGGGTTCTCAAAATCTTCTGTTGCACCCAGGAAGAAAGATCCTTCCCCATGAGGGTAGTGCTTTGTTGTGCATGAGATGAGAAAGAATACTGCAAGCTGAAAATTCCTCCCTTCACTCCCAAAATGCAACAACAAAAAGCACCAGGGCAACATCTGCCCCCACGTGCACGGCAGAAACCTGGAGGTGGCGAGACAAGAACCTGATGCCCTGGGGTGCAACAGCATTGGACTGGTCAGCATCACAACCTGGTCATTGCCTTTGCTTTGTTCCAGCACTGGGATGTGTTTCGGACGATTACAGAGGTGTTTATCCTGGTTCCTGCCTTGGTTGGCCTGAAGGGTAATCTGGAGATGACGCTGGCATCCAGGCTCTCCACTGCTGTGAGTGTGAACAAGCTGGTGGGGGCTGTGGGGAGGGGGGTGATTAGCAGGAGACATCAGGAGAATCTTCATTTATGTAATCACAAAGTGTATGAGAGATGCCCTTTTCTGCTATGTAGAAACTATTGAGGTGTGAGTGTTAAAATAATGTGTTTGCCCTCATTTGTAACTAGAACAGAGAATTTCCATCTGCACTTTGAAGGTGAATTAATCCCTGGGTAGCCAGTTCCTGATATTTGGGGCCCTGTGACACATGAAGGAGACAAAGCCAGGACTCCACAGCTGTCAGCTTCAGTATTGGATTGCTTTTCTGTGGGTATTGATCCTTGAGGTCTTCCCAGCAATCCTACCTCGGGGGGAGCAGACTGAGGCTTCTTGGAACCTGCAGGAGCTTTTGCTATTCTGTATTTGATCTCTTCTATCTCCCTAAGCAATTTTGTTTACTTTGGGCTTTTTATATTACATGTCTCAGGAGAAATTGGAGCTTACCTGAGCAATTTAGGGGAAACTAAGGGCGAAAAATGATTTAATTTGTTCAGCTTTTTGTCTGCGTGGGGTGGGGTGGATATGCCCACTCCACCTTTATGTGGGTGCCCTGCAAATGTGAGCCTCTGATGGCCCTGGGACACTGGGCTGGAGCATGGTAGAGAAGTTTAAGAAGGAAGCGCAGGGAAGGCTGGGAGATGACCTGCACTTGCCTCTCTCTGATTTTAACAGCCCCTTTCCCCCAGGGACCAGGTGAAACTGCCTTCAGCAGCCACCTGTGCCACCGAAACAGCTATTCGGGTGTCTCTCTTGACTCTTAGGCTAACACTGGACAGATGGATGATGCCCAGAAGCAATGGAAAATGGCCACCTGCAATTTAGCCCTTATCCAGGTGAGTCACTTCAGCTGGGACATGAAAAAGTCCCTTTTCTCTTGCTGTGCTGCAGACCAGCAGCATCTGTTCCAGCAGTGCTGAATGCAGAGCCGGTGATTTGGGGCAGGTATCCTCAACACAGCCAAGCAGAGCCAGGGCTTGACCTCCAATAAAGCTCTGTGTGGCCCCAGAGCTTGTAGTTTAGCTGTAAAACACATCTCGACATTCATTGCCTTTGAGGACAAACTGAGAGAATAAAAACCCCTCCTTTTGCAGCAGGAGCTACGACACAATCCCTGTTTCACAGCAGGCCCTGGATAAAGCCTGTTGTTTACGGGCAGTGTTTGGGAATCAGCCTTGGGCGGGAGGGGAGAGAGGGGAGAAATTGCCTCTTGTAGGTCCTTCTGCTTGTTAAAACCCAGGAACCAGCCTAGAGTTTGCACATGGCAACACCACAGGGCTCACAACATGTGTCTGTGTGCTTTCCCTTATCTTCCTCCACAGCTCCCAGCTTCCTAGGAGAGCTGTGTTGATGGGGAGCCCATTTTTGTGATGACCAGGGCTATTCTTTTGCCAATGGATTCGGTGTCCTTTGCTGAAATGTTATCTGCCCTTTCCAGGCCTCCAGAGTTTTTCTTCAAACTTTGTCAGGATTTTTTTATTTTTAATCTAGTGGAGCCTTGCAGGGATGCTGCTTAAATACATAAACAATCAGCATCTGTGCCAGGCTTTGCCCTCCAAGCTGTGGCAGTGCTGCAGTCGTGTGAGTCAGGGCTGCCTGGGAGCAGATGCGGGCGAGTGCTCACCAGCTGTCCTTTGGTCCCCAGGTCCAGGCCACTGTGGTGGGACTTCTGGCTGCCATTGCTGCTGTGATCCTGGGAGCCATCTCCAAGGGCTCTGTGGAGCTGAGCCAGGCTGCTGTGCTGTGTGCCAGCAGCGTCACCACAGCCTTCATAGCTGCACTTTCCCTCGGTGAGTCCTTCTGCTTCCTCAGATCAAAGATGCAGCACTCAGGTGGGGAATGAACTGTCCCTTCCTCCAGGGAGGCTCAGCTGGCATCCCTCTGGTCTGGCAGAGGGAGGAGGGATGCAGGGAACATCGGTCCTGTGTCTGCCGCTTTCATTCCCTCTGCATCCTGTCTTTGCTCCTCTTCCCCCATGACTGACTGTGGGCTCTCAGCATCCACAGGCAGCAGTCAAAATGTCCTTCACCTGACACACGAAAAATGCCACACGCTGTGCATGGGTGCACACACACACACCCTGCCCTGCTCTGTGTCTCCTGGGTGCCACACGAGCCATCTGCACCAGCGCTTCCCAGGGAAACATTAGCTAATGTCCTGCACAAAGCAGGGACAAAAAAGCAGACGTATCCAGACCACACTCAAGATGGATTTGGGTCACCCCACACCCAGCGCAGGGTTGTGGCCAGTCCTGTGGTTTTCCTGCTGTGAGCTGGGAGCCTGGCAGTTCTCTCCCCTGGCTCTTCCTCCTCCAGAGGAGGACGATGGGCTGGACAGCAGGAACTGTTCTGTGTGGCCTGAAGATCCCGGTTTGTAGGTCTGCCATACGAGGGCAGCATGATACCCTGAATGGAGGCAGCTGGCACTGTCGGAAACAGCGAGCTTTCTAAATGAAAGGGACAAGTTAGAACAAGTGCATATCCCGGAGCTGGAGTCAAAGGGTGATTGTAGATGCCTTTGATGAAAAACGTGGGATGAGGCAGTTGTTAAAAAACAGCAGCTCAGCTTTCATTACTCTTCCCTGCAATGTCCCTGCTTGGTGTGGTACAGAGAGGCTTTGCTGCTGCGCTGTCTCAGGTTTGCTGCTGACATTGGTTTTGTCTCTGGACATGGTCACAGGCAGCCTGAGTGTGGGTGTGCACAAGGGGAAGCTGCTATTTTTATGGCCAGGGAGGGAAGCAGCATGAACTGTGCTGTGGGGAGGGCAGCGTGGGTGTCTGGGAGGGCTGCTGTGGAAATGTCACGTTGTGAGAGGATGTGTTTCTGTCTAAGGGATGTTGTTTTGTATCGGGGAGGGTGCACACGTGGCATTTCTTGGGGGAGAGCTGAGGGTCCTGTGCATGCTCTGCACTGTCCTGTGTGGACAGGCACAGAGAGGTGTGAACTAGAGGGAATCTCCATTTCCCAGGCTTCCTTTGGCACATCCTGTCAGCCATGGGAGGACTTTGAAGAGATGTCCTATGTCTTGTCTCAAGGCTGCCCTTTCTTGTTACACAGCAGTGGAGCCTGGCCAGGCAGGGTTTATTCCAGCTGCCTCTTCCACACCAGGCCTGTGAGAGGTGTGATAGCTGAGGGATTCCCAAGTGCTCATCAGGCTTTGGGGGTTGTGCTCCTAAACTTACCTGAGTGAGCAAAACTCCCCTCCTCCCCAACAATGCTGAAAAGCAGCTCAATTTTCCAGGTGCACCTCAGGGGACAAGAGAAAAGATGTGGGCCACCTCCATAACCCCTTGACTCTAGAGCTGCTCACAGCATCATTATCCACCCAGTGCAAATTAAAGCAGCCCCAAAGACTCTGGGACATGAGGGGTCAGTCATGGCTGGGCTAATGCAGGTTCCTGTAAGGAAGCTCACTGCTCCTTGGTAATTCAAACTTTGAGAAATTTTGGTCTAATATGGAAAATATCTTTGTGCTGTGGAATCCAGAGCAGGGGATGGCACCAGGAGGCTGCTGCATGCCTGCTGTGTGCTTATCTATGAGCGTGCTTCATGCCTGGTGCTGCTTCAAGGCAGCAAAGATTAGGCTGCTCAGGAGGGGAGCTTCTACATTCGGGCTGCCTGCTGGTATCTCCTTTGATCCCTGGAATCTGCCTGAGTGCCTCTGGGCCCTTGGTGCAGTTCATAAGGGCAGAGTCATGCCCTTCAGGTTGGTGAAAGCAAGAGGATGAATTCCTGGGGGTGTCCAGTCCCCAGCTGTGTGATGTTGCCGTGGATAATCTGCTTCTTGCTTCTCATAGACCCCCACATCCCTCTGGGGACCAGAACAGCAGCTCTGGGGTGAAACACAGCAGAATGCTTTCTCTGATGCCTGCTCTGTGTCTTCTCTAGGCCTGGTGATGATTGGCGTGATCATTGGAGCAAGGAAAGTTGGGATCAACCCAGACAATGTCGCCACACCCATAGCAGCGAGCCTGGGAGACTTGATAACCCTTTCCCTGCTGGCGGGAATCAGCAGCACACTCTTCAAATACATAGGTACGGTGCTCAGCAGGGAATTGCAGCTCAGCGAGGGAGCTCACAAATCCTTGTGAAATTATTGCAGGCTGCCTAAGCATTTCCAGCATGGTGCAGAATGGAGGCTGTCATGCCACTGGGGTACAAAAACGACCAAAGAGGCTTTTTCCAGGCTCTCTTTTAGTTGCAAACTGGAAGGCAAAGCCTAATAAATACAATTGGGATTTGTCAAAGAAATGACCAACATGTATTGTGCAGCTTTGGAACAGAAGGCTGACACATGTGACACTGACTCTGTTCCTGGTTCTGTCACTAGCCTAGCAAAACTACTTCCTGAGCATGAGGAGCAGCAGGTCCTTCTTCACAAGGCAATTCCAGGATTTTGGCACTTGGAAAATATTCTTGTATCCTCTCACATGGCAAGTCAGGGGGCAATCTGCAGTGTTTTGTGCTTGCAGGACTCTGAGCAGGAGTTGTGGCTCTGGGGTTAGCTGTGCTGCTGGTTGCCAAAGACTGCTGACCCTCAGAAGCTCAAAACATGGGTGATATATGTCTGACTATTGCTTTTAAGGTGTTAGGCTACTTACTGTGAGCCTAACCTAGAACAGAAATGGGAAAATAAGAAGATCCAGCAAACTCAATACCATTTGAAACCCAAACTGTTGCTTCAGACTGTGAGCAGAAGCAACGAGGCAGCTGTTCTCAGTTTGCATAACTCATTCCATGTGCAAGCACAAGTGAGGGAGTGAAGCAGCACACACTGCAGGGAGAGGCCTATGAATCGCTTCCATCCAGTCCTCCTTCAGCCTCAGAGATGCCTTTTTTTTAATAGGATTTTTCCATGATGCCATTGCACCTGCCTCTGTAAAGCTAATCTGTCTTTCAGTTGCTGTGCCTCAGATAACATCTCCCAGGGTGCACAGGGCAGAACAGCATGATAACCTCTGTGGCTGTGACCAGACAGCACTGGTGGAGCTGCCAGAGTAGTTTAAAGACCCTCTTGAGATGGAAAATAGTCAGTGCCCAGACACCAAGTCATTGGGAGCAGGAAGTGAAGCAGGTAGGAGGATGGCACTGCTGATGGTGCTTGAACAAATCCATTTCTCTCCCCAGTGTGTAGTAAGGTACAGGTCATGCTCTGAAAACTCCTGGGTCCTACCCAAATGCATCCTTCAAAAATACTGATGAGACTGTAAAGTTTGAAGTACTGTGTGCCTCCTGATGCAGCACCTTCTGCAGAATATCATCTTGCCAGAGAAGATTCCCAATTTTTTTTTTTTTTTAATTGACTCTGGTCCTTCTCAGTCCTGCATAATGGAGATACAAACTGTGCCAAAGGGTTTCAGCTTCCTTATGGGCTGCCTGTGAGAGAAAATGTGGCAGAACTGGAATGTGGAGCCTGAAGACCATTCATCCTACCAGAAGTCTTTCTGTGGGCTCTGATAAGGTTTGATAGACTCCAGTGCTCTGTGTCTGCATTATTTAAGATGGAATTAATTGCTCAAAACAACAAGGGGTGTAGGTAGGAGACCTAGTACAGCAGCTAAGTCTGTCATGCAACCCACCTGTCCTGGATGACTCCAATGGTAAAGTGCACTGACAAAACTGTTTATACCCCAGAGGGGCTGCATTTCAGTGCCCACTGAAGCCACTCATAAAGAGTGGCACCTCTTTGTGTAAGAGCCTTTGATTCACAGAAGATGCCTTCACGTCAGTGCTGTCGCATCCAGGTAGCCCAAGGCCCTGGCAATGATGTTTTTAAAAGTGCACACTTTGAGCTGCTTCATCTCCCAGATTACCTGCCAAGTCAGCCTCACATCCCACTGCCCTTGGCCCCAGCTCAGAGACCAGATGGAGAGCTTCGATGAAGAAGCATTTTTGTATCAAAAGGCTTGGCATCAACCCCAGTGCTCGAAGGTGTTTCTCATGCTTCTGAGTCATGTTTATTTTCTTTTAGTGCTGCACAGCTACTTATTTTTTAATTTCTTTGCTTCTAAAGATCACTCCAAGTTTATGCCTCTGCCGAATGGAAAAAGCACCTAATGGAAACATATGTAAGCTAGCACAAAAGAAATCCCAGATCTTAACTGGCTTATTCGTGCCAGAGAACATTTGTTCCTATAGGGCAGACCAGCTGCTCAGCAATTCTGCTAGCTTGCCTCCTAAAGTACCTCTTACCTCTTGTTTTAGGTGAAGGCGTGAGGTGTCTGCCTTAAGTCAGATACAGCTTCCATATGGGAGTTTCCCCCTTGCCCTGCTGTTTGATTTGTACCCTGAAGCCAGAGATTTTGTAACTTTTTGTCTTTCTTAGTTGGAGTTGGAATTGGAGAATTGTTAGCCTTCAAATATAACTTGCTTTGAATCCTGCTGATTTTCAAACAGCATCCTCTAGCAGTGAATTTCAGGGATTAATTATGGATTTCTGTGGTGGAATGAAGTGGTTTTGTGGGGACTATCATGGTTCATGTGATTTTTCCTCTAACAAAACTTGGTTGGAACAAGAGTCCTGCTGCTTTTTCTTCCCATCTTTACGCAAAACAATTTTGGCCACCTGCGAAACTTCGGGCACTTAATTCAAGATTTCTTTTCCTTGCCAGATGTGAAGTACCTTTCTCCTCTGATCTGTGCTGTCTTCATTGTCATGATCCCTCTCTGGGTTGCTATTGCCAAGCAAAGTCCTTCACTGGCTGAAGTCCTGAAATCCGGGTGGCAGCCGGTGATTGTTGCCATGAGCATCAGCAGGTAAAGGAGGCACTGCCCCAGCCCGCCCCTGTGTGCACTCTGACAGGGATCCTGTGCTCTCTTAGAAGGCCATCAAAAGGGAAACTGGAAGGGACAGCAGAAGGGTATTTGTCCAGAGTTTCTTAGCCATGGGTGACTCTCCAGCAGGCTGAGACGGCAGATAAGGAGCCCCCAAAGGACTGGAGAAAGCAAATCATTCTAAGTCTCACTCGCACATCCAGGGACCATGTGGGTGAGAGCTGGGAAACTGAAAGCACAGATGATGACCAGCACAAATTGTCAGGCTTCAGCCTCATTCTTATCCAGCTGTAAAAAGAAGATACTGGTAAATAGAGACCCAGGTAGTTTATTCCTCCTGTGCTACATCTTTCACAACCAGCTGAGGTCTGGGAGAGAATTTTTAAAAACTGCTAGGTCCAGTATAGAAGTGTAACAAAACTATGAGGGGTGATGATAAAGCTTTCCTAACTACTACAGTTTTGCTTCGGGGTGGGCAAGGAGTCTCTCCTGAGCTCATTATGCCATTAACAAAATCTGTAAGGCTTTCTGTTGGTGAAAACTGAGCTGTAAAAGGAGTATATGGTGAAGAGCCCAGCCCTGGTGATGGGGAAGATGCAGTAACCCAGTCAATGTGCTGTTTTCACAGTGTAGGAATTGCCCAGGGAAAAGGTTGATCCACCCTCATTCCCTGTCCCTTTTTTAACAGCATTGGTGGGCTCATCCTGGACAAAACTGTAACTGACCCAAACTTTGAAGGCATGGCAGTTTTCACACCTGTGATTAACGGTAGGTTGGGCATGGGGGGTTCTATGCATGCTTTTATTTATACCTCCCCCTCCTCCAGGGTTATGGGATCCACTGTTGCCCCTACACAGAGATCAGTGTTCAAGTCCCTGCTCCTGTCATGAGTGGAAGTGAAGCTACTGGTCCCCATCACATCCCTGCTCATGATTAAAAGTGTCTCTGGAGCAAAATAGCTGCAAGGACAGAGCTATGGAAAAAGGTTAACAGCATCTCTGAGAGCTATGTTGACACTTTCATAACATCAGACCTACTGGGATGTCACAATAAATCCATTTTCCCTTGTTTTCTTCTCTCCACTCAGTAATTTGAATTGTGCAATCATCCCCTACAGAGATTGTTGATAAATATTAATATAATAAGATGATATATGTGTATGTATACAAGAGATTATATGTATGGATTGGATATAATGGGATTTTTTATATATGCATATCTCAACATATTTTGTGTGCATATTTATGTTTAATTGAATCCTCACAGTACTTTTATACCCACACCTATCAGTACAAACTGCTGGGGATCCTGGTGACCCCTTTGGCACAGTTTTGCAGTGTTCTGTGTATTTGCTCAGGCAGCTCTTCATTTTGCATGTGCAAAGTGTGGCAGTGCATGGCTCAGACAGCTCCCATTTTGAGCTATGAGATAGCCCTAGTACTTTCACTTTGTTTCCCATCTGGAAAATCTCATATTTAATGAGGATTTCTTCTTCAAGGAATGCAAGACATGAGAAGCCTGTAGCATTTGTCTTACTGTTATCTTTTCTGTGGCATTTCCACCCTGAAAATACTTAGGGTAGTGAAGGTTTGCTCCACAGATCATTATCCCTTGATTTTCTACCGGAAAATATAGCTGCTTTTTCATGTTTGCTAGAATTAATCAGTCTGGAAGGAATTAATTTACTTTTAATTACCTAATATTTGGGTTCTAATTCATTCTCATGATTCCTTCTCATTTAACAAGAGTGTTAGGTACCTTCAGACAGACATATAATCACTCTCTGTGATGTTTGTTGTCTTTTAGACAGTAATGGTTCTCTGAGTGAGTAAATCCAAGAAGTGGCCCTGAGCAGCACCTGCACTGCTTTCCCCAAGTGTTGTTCACAGACGGTGACAAACCAGGTGCAACTACAACACCTTCAGAGGTCACGTGGCATTTACACCCAGTGCTGTGGAGAAACGGAAAATATTTTCAATACAGCAGTCAGGTGGATAAAATTACTGGAGCCTTCCTGATGTTTAAGAGCTGTTCCTGCAAAGTGAATAATGCAGGGATCAGGTTTTCTACTTCTCTCACCGCTGCTCTCAGTGAATGCAGATTGACTCACCTTGGACTGGGTTTTAGACTGATATTTCCTGCTGTGGTGAAGGTGGTTTACAGGTTTTCTGTGTTTTGTTCTCACAGGTGTTGGAGGGAACCTGGTTGCCATCCAGGCCAGCCGTATTTCTACATTCCTGCACTTCTGGAGCATGCCTGGAGTTCTGCCGTACAAGATGAGGCAGAATTGGCCCAACCCATGCACCACATTCTTCTCATCAGGTAGACCCTGAGCCCTTGGTGTCCATGTCTCAAGGCCTGCCATCACTGATAGCTCCTTTCCCAAGCCTGGTTGGTGAAGGACTAGGCAGGTTTCAAAGGCAGAACTTCCCCCTTCCAAGGAGGATTCCCAGATAAGAGAGGAAGCATCTTTGCAGTGGGCAGTGTGAAAAAAAAGGCTTATGGCGTATTCGCTCACTGGCATGCAAAGAAAGTGGCCTTCAGGGAGCACTAAAGACAGTAATTGAAAAAGAATCTTAGATTTGATCTAACAGAAAGTCATTTTAATGGCCAGCCTAGAGCCATCACCTGTAGACAAAGGGGTGAATAGACCATAATCTTGCTGAAAATCAGAAATTCCTCCATCTTCAGCAGTGGAAACACATGAGCATCAGCAAAACTTAATTTTGGGTCTGCTGTCTTTATAGAGTTCATCTTGATTTTCCCTGTTAGGATGAGAGTTAGTGCTAGATGAAACTACAAACTGGGAAAATCTGTTGCAGCAAGGCAGAGCAGAAGTTGTGGGAGGCAGAGAGCAGCTGAGAGGAGTGTCTGCAAGAATCAGAGTGGATCAGCATGGAGCACAAAGTCTTTGGCATATAGTTGTAGTGCTAGACGAAGCTGCTGGGCAGATCCTGCAGATGCTTCCTGTGTTTGTGTGATCTGGAGAAGGCATCAGCAACGTGGTCGGTGAGAGGGGACAGCCCCAGGTTTACACATTAAAATGTGGAGCTGTATCCTGTCCCCCCCCACCTCCTGTTTTTGTCTCTGTCCTCTGCAGGGGTGAATTCCAAGTCAGCCCGGGTCCTGTTCCTCCTGGTTGTCCCAGGGCACCTCGTGTTCCTCTACACCATCCATCTGCTGCAGGGAGGCCACACATCTCTGTCCTTCACCTTTGTGATGTTCTACCTGACCGCTGCTTTGCTGCAGGTAAACCCCAGACTCTCGTCCAGAAGGAACCTATCAGATACCATGAAAAATGTATTCTCCAGGTTAAACAGGAGCCACAGTGAAACATCCAACAGCAGCCTCTGTTTCCTGTCATTTCGGGTGTGCTTCTCCCAAACATCAGGTACCTTCTGTAGGTCCAGTAATACTTCACTCAAACTGCCAGGCTCTATTTTCCCACAGAGTATGACTGTGCTTTAGGGTCAGTGAGAGATCAGGCATGAGAGGAAGAACAAGTTCTCAGCATCCACTGAGCTGCAGTGAGTGTGCAGAGACACACTCAGCAGGGAAGTACCTTGTTTTAAAGTGTTCATTCCTTGAGTCTCTGAGCTCCAAGTATTTCTAGAGTGCCACTGGTCATCCAAGTGAGGGGCAAGTGAGAAGCAGTGAATTCCAGGCAGCCCCCCTCTTTTTGGGAACCAGTGTCACATATTATGGTGAAGACCTAGGGAATCCCTCTGGGCAGGGCCATGTGGGTCAAAAACAGAGGGAAAACCCAGGCCCTGAGAAGTTCATCTTCAAAAACAAAAGTTCCTGGTAGGCAATGGGCAGAACATCTGATTTGTCCTGCTTGTTCCCTTTTGCTGTTTTTCCTACCTTGTAAACTTTATCATCTCACTCAGAAATGCATGTAGCTGTTGTCCGAACTCACAGAGGCTCTGGCTTCACTTGCCCTTTTAAATCAGTGATTCATTAATTTGCACGGTGAGGTGGCTGACTCTGACTTTGCCCTCCAAGCAGCCTCATGTCTGAGGGTGAATTCCTTGTGTGTGTAAACAATCAGTTTTTCTCAACCTTTGCACAACCCTGAGCCCATCAGCACAGCCACAGTTGTAAAGGAAAATATTTATTCTTCTCTTTATGCATTGAGGTAACTCCTCGACCAAAGCCAAGCATGAAAATACAAAGAATAAATGACAGCATAAAGAGCAGCATCCCAGCAACACCACTGACCCTGAAAGATTCCCATGGACGCCACTGGAGGAGAATATGCTCAGCCTGGTCCTTTTTTCCCCTCTGTTATACTTTATAAAGAAAGACATAAAGAAAGAGGGGGGGAAAGTTTGGGTCAGTTGGAGGAAGCCCAGAGAGAAAGATCAGAGGCCCAGAAAACGTGACCTCCAAGGAGTGATAGAATGGGCTGGGGTTAACTAGTCCAAAGTAGAGACGCTTGAGAAAAACCTGGTTAACAGCGTTTATACTACCAAATTTCTGTAGGGAGGGACAGAATAACATTTGCTATGTGGTCACTAGGGAGGAAACATGAAATCATGGATTTAAAATGGAAAAAGGCAGATTTATATTAGGCCTTGGGAAGAACAAAAATGGGGGGAAAAATCCATAGGGCTGATTACTTAGAGTGTGGCATCTCCATCTCTGAGGGTTGTTTAGCACAAGTTAAACAAATTTTCCATCAGGACATGTGGATGTATTTGACCCTGAATTGAGGCAGAAGAATGATCTATGTAAAACTCTTGAGTTTCCAGCCAGCTTTAGTTGCTGTGATTCTGTTATTTCATTTGCTTCCCCCATCTCTCCTCCTCCCTTTCTCCCAACCCAGCTTTCAGTTTTCACCTTTAGAAATGCTGCCTCAGGCTTTGGTTCCTGATGTGCTGTGGTCTTCCATGGAGGGAACACAGATGTGGGGTGCAAACTCTCTCCTGTCTTAATTCAATTAACTAGACAGTCTTCTTAACTGAACTATTTTTTTCCTCCATCTGTTTATCAGAATTGGGAATGAAATAAGAATTGAAAGAAATCACAACAAAGATTTTTAAACTGTTGAGATGAAAAAAACCCAGAAATTATTTTATTTTTGTAGCATGTCAGTTCTGCTTGGGATAGCTTTGATGTTAAAAAGTGCCTGAAACTCCAGTTGTCCACTGAGACGTTTAGGAAAAACAAAGTAGACATGATCTGAATTTCTAATGAAAAAAAGAAGGGTGAAGAGAAAAAAATCTGCTTACAAACATGTCCTTTGGGGTTGCCTGCATGGGAAGTCGGAACAGCCCATTTGGGAGATGCTTTTGGTGTGGCCAGGCTCTGGCTTGGGCAGGTGATGCTGGTGAGCAGCTCAAGCAGGGTCTCCACATTTGTGGCTGGCAGCACAGGGCTGTGGCACTGTGGGCAATGCCGTGCCAAAGGGCAGGAGCCAGCTGCACCCATCCCATCCCATCCCATCCCATCCCATCCCATCCCATCCCATCCCATCCCATCCCATCCCATCCCATCCCACTGAGGAACGTGGCTCTCTGGGGAAGGTGTGGGTGTTCTGTGATCCCTGTTAGCTCTGATCTCCTTGCCCTGGCTGTGAGCTGAGGTTTCTGTGCCTCCTTCTCGCTGCCTCACAGCAGGGCCTGTCTTGCCTCTGCCAGGTGGGGATCCTGCTCTATGTGGCTGACCTGATTGTGCGCCTGATGTGGAGGAAGGCTCTGGACCCCGATAATTTCTCCATCCCCTACCTCACTGCCCTGGGCGATCTCCTGGGCACTGGATTCCTGGCCATCTGTTTCCGCCTGGTGTGGCTCATCCACGGCACAGACATGAACCTGGGGAACTGAGCGTCCGTGTGCTGCTCTCATCACTCGTGCCATGCGGTGCTTTCCTCCGGGACAACGGGGTGCCTGGCCATGGGCGCTGGGTCACCCAGCTGGGCTGGGCCTCCCCTGCCACCCCACACCCCACCTGCCCTCTCCATCGTGCCTTAAAGCCGGGCTCGCCGCCCCAAGGAATCAGCACCCACGGAACCGTGCCCTTGCAAGTGAGCGAGACGGTTTTAAGGAGCACCGGCTGCTCACACCTGCACCCGGCAAACGAGGCATAGAGGAGCATTTGGGCCACGGGGAAGGAAGGAGCATTTGGGCCGTGGTTTCTGTCCCCAGCACTGCCACAGCCCCGAGGCTGCTCTGGATTCTGTCGAGGTCACTGCGTCTGATCCTGCAAGTGGATGTTGCAGCCCCTCTGTCAGACTCTGACTTTCCATCAAGGGAGATTCTTTATTCACCCTGCTTTTCTCCTGCTGAATCCCTGGAGGAGGAGAGCAACCAGGTCTTTAAAGTTGTTTCCTCTCTGTGGCTCAGAGGCTCAGGATCTGAGGCAGTGAGCTGCTGGCTCACACCCAGCAGGAGGTTACCTAGGGATACCACCTACCTGCCCTGGCAGCATCGCTGGTGTCTGACTGAAAAGCTGGTTACATTGTATTTTGGGGGCAGGAAAGTTTGTTTTTACGGTTTATGAAATGTCCAGTAGTTAAAATGTTTATAGAAACACACATAAATAAAGAGGGTAAAAAAAAAAAACTAATGCTGTGGATTTGCAGGTTGGTCCTCGCCTGCCATGGCTCTGCCTGTTTCTAGTTCTAACTTGTCAGGAAGAACGTCTTGCTTTTTTCTCATCCATTCAGGGTTGGCCAACCCAATTTCAATAGGGCTTTAGAAAAATCAGTGCTTCCTAACCAAGAACTTTTTGCCACCCTCATGTTTCAGGTTAGAATTAAAGCCCATTCCCTCTCCCACGGTCACCATCCACTCATTAACAATTGCTCTGGGATGAGTGCAGAAGCTGCCTGTGTTGGGCTGGGTGATGATCAGGCACGAGGATGTGGCCAGTGACTCCTCAGGTCCTCGCTGTAGGGTGGCAATCTGGTGCTACCAGGGGCCTGAAAACAGCCAATTCTCACTGAAATTGAAGAAGCAATAGAGTGCTACAGATAATACAATGCTGAAGAGTGGGGAGTTGAGGACATGGATAAAACCTTTGAAAAATGTCACTAGGCTTCACCATTATTAATGATTTGCCTCTTGTTGGAGAAGGGACGAGGGGAGGTCAAATCCCCTAGTCTGCTGGCAGACAGATGCCTTATCTCAAGGATCTGCCAGCTCTAAAACACTGACAACTGAGCTGTGTTGGGCACCTGCTGGCCTTGGGTGTTTCTTTGCTCCCAGTTCTGCTCTGGTCTCCCAGAGCTGCTGCAAAGCTGAGGCCCCTGCGTGGGTTCAACACATGGCTGAAGGTCCCTAACAGCAAAAGCTGTTCAGCTCTGGGCTGTCAGGGATGGGGAAAAGCACTCCCTGGAAAGAAAATAAGCTGCTGCCTCCCCTTTCTCCAAGCTTCCTCTTCCTTTTTTTGTCAAGAAGGCCAAATTGCCCCACACTGCTGAGCTGGAGAGGCTGCTCACAGCATCTCTGCGGTGGGGAGGTTTCAGCATGAGAGGCACACGCTGCCCTGGCTCGGGTCTGGCTGCTTTATCTCCTGCTGCAGCCTCTGTGCTGGCGGCTCTGCTCACCCAGAGCATCCAGAGGTGAGAGCTGCAGCAGCAGTGGCAGCTGAGGGGGCCTGGGGGAAAAGCAAAGCAATGGTCTGAATGCCAGCCCCAGTTTGAGGGTCTGACTGCCAGTCCCAGTTTATATTTTATATATTTATTTTTTATATTTTATATATTTTATATATTTTATATATAAAATATAGCTCCCGTATACATTTTAATAACTTGAGCTTAGTGCTTTACTTGGTAAACCTTTATTAGCTCTGCTTTGGCACTGGCTTGAGCTGACCTGGAAAATAACTCCTCCTGCCTCAGCACCACTTTTCCTCCTCTTTGCTGCATTGTCCCCTCCACCTCAGAGAGGTCCTCTCTGGAGCTTGGTGCTTTTGCTGGTCTTGTGAATCAGAATTGGTGCTAAAGCCAAGCTGCTGGAGACACCCCAGCCTTCTACAGGATCCTGAACATATGAAACTTTCTGCTTTTCTCTTAATAAGGCAAATTTTACCCACTTCCTCCCATCATGCAAAAGCCCTAGACTGGTGCAGAGTACAAGGGACCCCAGTCAAACTCCTCCAGCATCAAATCCCAGTGCCCAACACACGGCTGCTTCTCTGCTGTGTGCTTGCAGCAAAGCCCTGGCACTAGTATGTCCCTTCATTGGGGGATTTCTGGGCAAACTCAGCTAATCTCCTTGTCACTATTGACAGAGGACATGGATGGGAACACGTAATGGATGCCATCTGTGTCCTACTTGTGGCACTCAGCTGGGCCAAGGTGACCCATGCTGCACCTTGCCCATGCTGGGCTTGGGGTTCCCCCCTTGCAGGGGGCACTGGGGCTCGGAGGTGACACGGGGAGATGACAGAGGGCACAGCAAGAAGTGCTGCTCTCCAGGGCACCCCTTGTGGGCAGCCAAGCATCAGCCTTGTGCCCGTGCACTTAGCACGGGGAATGCACTTAAGACTTAAAATTGCTTCCAGCCTTGAGAGAAATGATATAACCAAAGGAAATGGTTTCAATAAAAGGGGATTTTTTTTCCTTTTTTTTTCAAGGGCAGTGAGAGGCTAGTTATTTGGCTGCTCAGCCTGTTTACTCTTTCCTCCTTTTCTCTTCTCTGTTCAAATGAGAAAGGGCTGCCACTAACAAAGGTTATATGTAACCCCAGAGCACAGCTTGGATCAGCATTCCTGTAACTCCATCTGAACATGCTCCTCTAAGAAGGCATCCCCAGCCCTTCCAGTGAGTGAGCAGCACAGCTCTGTCCCCTGGCAGCAGGTGCTCTGGCTGTCCCAGCAGGGCCAGAAGCCCCTGAGCTGTCCAGGCATCCTCCCCCTTCCCTCCCCTTAAAAGCAGAGATTTGATGTTTAAGTATCTGCAGACTCCTCAGTTTTAAGAGCTTTTAGTAGATCAAAGCAGGCCCTACCTGGTTTTATGCTCCCTGTAGTGTTGTGTCAGAGTGATTTTGTCAGGGAGGAGATTTGGGGAGGGGGTTGTTTTCCTCCTTTTTCCTCCACAAAATTCTGTTTCAGAGCAGACTTGTGTGGGTAGCAGTGCCCAGACAGGGTGGGGACATTTCATAGTGATTTCTGTCTTCAATCTAACCCAGCAGGGAACTCACTGCCAGCAGTGGGCCTGGTTTCTCTGCTCCTGTGTCTGTGTCATTACTGTGCCCAGCTTTTCCCTGGGCTGGACCCACCCTGCCAGAGGCACCAGCACCTCAGTTTGAGCCAACAGTGACTTCTATTTGTATTTAGTTCTCACAGCTCCCAAATAAGCAATAACCTTAAAAAATGAGGAGGTGGGAGAAGGGAGCTTCTTTCTTGCTGCTCTTTAGTCCTTGCCTGCTGACCTGCCCCTTTGGGCTCAGTGCTGACCTTGGACTGAGAACCCCATCCAATGCTGTGAGATGCTAGGGGAAGGCTTACCTTTGTTGTAATCTTTAGGGGGAATAAAGGAAAATGTGGAGTGTTGGCAGAGAATGAGATCAGCTGGTTTTGAGCCCTGTGCAGCCCTCAGGCAGCTGATACAGGCTGTAGGAGTGGGCAGTGAAAAAATATTTTTTTACTCTCCCATTGTTTATTACCCACTGTCTCAGCAGTGCAGGTAGGCTCAGTCCTGACATCAGCCACTACTTGTCCCCCAATAACCTGAGTCTCAGGTTCGTGTCAGCGCTGTGGGATGGGGCCTAGGAAGAGCACAGGAGTTTGGGAGGAGGTGGGTGCCTGCCCTGCACCACCACATGTGTTGGGGTGCTGGGGTGGCTGCTGGGACCTTGGGGACATCCCAGCTGAACCAGGGAAGAAGGTTGGTCAGGGGTTCCCCTCTTCCTGGGTGCATAAGGGCTTCTCTTTGCAGGCAAAGATGTGGCTGTCACCATATGTAGATGCAGATGGGAACATGGAATTGTTTTCAGGGATAGTCAAACCATTTATTTTTCTCCCCCCACTGATTCCTCTCACTGCCTCCATCCTAACACAACAATTTTCCAGAAAATCTCTGTGAAATGCAGCATCTTTACCAGGGACAAGTGAAGTGCCAGCCAGCAAACACAGTAAGTCTGAAAAGCCTCCTTCAAGGGAGACACTGCTTCCAAGACATACTTGAAAACAAGTTTTTTTTTCCCCTTCAATGAAAGTCTATTTAATCCTCCAGCTGGTAAACAACCCAATCTGTGGAGCACAGCAAGCTCTGGAAGGAAACCTCCTGGTCACTGAAGCTCCATTTTGTTCCTCTGGAAGAAGAAACTCAATAGCTTCACACGTGCCACGAGGGATGGGGCCAGCAGCTCCATGGCAAGGCATACCCGCAGCCTGAGGCCAGAATGTGAAATTACAGGGGGCTGGGGGGGCGACGACATTACTGCCACAGTGCTCGCCCCAGCGAGGCCAGGACTGGCACCTTTCTCCTCTAAAAAGAGACGCAGTGAAACAGTTAAAAAAGCCACAACCAACCAGGAGCCCCCAGAGAAATTGTTCCCAGCGTCCGTACAGGGAACGACACCACTTGTAGTTGGGATCGCCGGTCACACGGGGTCCTCCTACCTCCGTCCTGCTCCCGTCCTCCAGCGCTTTCCGTCGGACCGGGAAGGGTCCGACCGTGCCTGTGCGGAGAGCGGCGGCCGCCCAGCGCCGGCCCTGGCCCCGCAGCATCCCTGCCCCGCAGCAGTCCTGCCCCGCAGCATCCCGACCCCGCAGCATCCCGGCCCCGCAGCATCCCTGCCCCGCAGCATCCCGACCCCGCAGCATCCCTGCCCCGCCGCAGTCCTGCCCCGCAGCATCCCTGCCCCGCAGCATCCCGACGCCAGGCCTGGCCCCGGAGCATCCCGGTCCCAGCAATTCGAATTTGGCACGGGCAGAGCGATTCCAGGCCCGGAAAGCTCCAGCCCAGGCTGAAGCTGCTCGCTTCAGAAATACAAAGTGCCTCTTCTGTTTGCAAGGGTAGGTTTTGCTTTGGAAAGCGGGGTTTAGGCAGAGAGGAAGCCAAGGGTATGACCTAAGTGGGTTGGACTGTGGATGCTGGCTGTTGGGTTTTTACAGAAACAGCCCAAAGGTGGGTATTTCACCTTTACAGAGTAAAATGCATTTGCTCCATTTGTGTGTGGCTGGGCTGTTGATTGGGTCAGTGGTCAGGTCCACTGGGGATGCCAGGGACAGGCTGCCAGTCAAACAGCCATTCACAACTGGGACCATGTCCCCATTGCCACCACTGCAGGAAAGATTAGAAACCACCTGGTTGAAGAACAGAGCCCAGAGGCTGCTATTCCCTCACTTTCACACCAAAGAAAGCCCAAAGTGGCTCTCAGACAGACAGATATTGTCTACACACCCACACACAGCACAGCAGGGAGTGAATGTATCTGTCCTTGCCATTCACTGTGCCATCATCTCTTTAGGGGTACCTGCAGAGAACAGTGTTAAGGAAAAGAAAAAAAAAACCAACCATCCAAAAATCCATCCCTTTATGACTCTGCATCTGACCCCAAATTATGATTCATGACCAAATGCGATGAAAAGATCTTGTGGTGACTTGAACAATGATTTTTCCAAGCAGAGGCAGCTCTAAGCAGGGAACACGAGACTCCTGAGAAAGCAGGAGGAATGCACTCAAAGCTTGAAAGCTGTAGATGAAATTTGTTGCATCATATAATCTGTTTTTGTGCTTTGTGTTTCAGCTAGGCAGGAAGACACTGAGATAGCAGGAGAAAGGCCATTTCTGCAAGATCTCCAGTCCAGATTGGGAGAATCAGTCACACTTCCAGGATCGCCAGCAGCTTCATTTACTTTTCTTTTTCATTGCTTTGCTAAACCCAAGGAGGCAGTGTCTGCATATAGGTGCCAGTCAGAGGCAGAGAAGGAAAAGGTTAAGATATAACAGCTGAAAGTTGTTAGATGGAAACATCATTTTTTCACAGAGCCTGAGAGCACTGTGGTTTTATAAAACCTCCCATTGTATTGCACTAATAAGTCAAGTGTTTGCAGCCGAGCCAGCAGACACACTCTACAGCATCTATTACCAGTGTGTTTATTTACAAAGGCAGCCAGCAAGCCAAAGCCAAACAGAAAAGAGGAAAGACTGAAATACGGACTGGTTTTAATTTAGAATCCTAGGGCTCGGTTTGTCATTTTCTTTTGTGTTTCACCCCCTCCTCCCTGTTTTTAGTTCAAGGAATGATTGCCCAAAGGCAGTCAGGCAAAGGGCTGATTCCCTCTAGGTGTCTCTCTCCCTGCTTTTATTCTCAGTTTTTCCTCATCCACCAACACACACAGACACAGACACATACACACACACTTCTCTGGCCTCCCAGTCCGACATTACCTTTCCATTACCACAGCAATCTCCCACATCCCAGCCCAGTGCCCCCCAAACACTTCATAACTTTCATAAAGGGGCTGCACACAGGAGCAGCCCATGCTGTCAGGGCCAGGGCCACCAGCAGGGCCCTGCCTGACCAGCAGGGCTGTGGGCAGGACACTGTGGATGATGTGATTTCATCTGAGGAGACACCTGCACCCGTGCTGTACATATGGCTTTACAACAGTTATCACCTGATTTAAGAAATGGGAGGTGTGGGGCCTGGGTTTAATGGATTTGACCAGAAATCCAGAGACATGCACACAGAGGCACAGGGCAAAACACAGAGCAATTTATGCTCTGATTTATGATTTATCTATGTGTTATATCCCCATCAGTGGGGGGTGGCATGGGAAGTGGGATGAGGATGGAGGAGAACAAGACAAAAAGAAAAGGTGGGAGCACTTTTAAATAAAAGGGAAAAGTTACATTAAATTATTGCTTTATTTCTGGTTCTATGCAAGTCTCTGATACACTTCACTCTGACCCCTGAGACTCCACTTCTGCCCCCAACCAGCCCAGTAAGGAGGAGAAAGACCTGAAGGGATCCTGCCCGAAAAAAAGGAGCCTTCCCAAGACTTGGATCTACAGAGGAGTCTCTTAGTTAAAAGAAAGTCCCCAACCAAGGCAAGCAGTGTCCAGTCCCACCACCATTCCCTGTAGATATTGAAGGCTGGGAGGGAAAGGGAGGGAAAAGCTCCAGCCCCAGTGTTTTGAGAGGTGTTCTTCCTGCAGACCATGCACGAACAAGGCATCAGGATGTGGAGCAGACCCTAATAAAAGGGCGCAGGGAAGAACTCAACCAAGAGATGAGCACAAGGTGGGAGGAGAGGAATTGTGGCAAGATGAGAGTTATCCAGCTCTCCCTCACCTCTTTCCCCCCCAGCCCCGGCCTCATCGGAGGCGGAGGTATGAGGGGATGGAGTAATTGAAGAGCAAGTAGTCCATTTTGTATAAATTAAAGAGTCTCCTTTGGTAGAAGGGGCTAATGTCCTGGAAGAACTGGGCCGTCATGTCATCCGTCGTCCTGGTGGTCTTGGACGAGGCCGGGAACTTGACGCTCGTGTCGGCCCCCACCAGCTGCAGGATGTAGTTGGCATCTTCAGCCAAGGTCTCATACTTGCCCACCACGTCGTAGTGGATGATGCAGGGGTGGCAGAGCGAGTGCACCCGCTCCCAGTGCTCGTTGAAGGGCTCCTCCTGCTGCGTGCGCGGATCCAGCAGGTAGTACACGAACTCCTCGAAGCGCACGTCGTCCCCGCGCTCCAGGGCCCTGTCGCTGGGCTCCTGCCGGTGCCGCCGGATGATCTTGGTCCCGTAGCGCTTGTGGAAGGCCGTGTTGTAGCTGAGGGTGAACTTGTTGCGATAGGCCGAGACCAGGCGCTCGAAGGGCTCCCGCACGAAGAGGAACTTGAGGTAGCTGCGCAGGCGGTAGTTGATCTCGGGAACGCTGTACTCGGACAGCGTGCGCAGGTTGGAGGGGACGTGGGCCTCGTGGGCGGGGATTTCCAGAGGGTCCTGGTACTTGCCCTGCCCCGTCAGGACCATCATCACCCGCTTCCAGTTAGTGCAGGCCACCTTGGGCACGTAGCAGTAGAGCAGCCCATGTGTGTCATCCACCAGCAAGTGCCGCAAGTCATCCGGCTGCAGGAGACGCCGCTTGCGGGTGTAACGGCTGCAGACATTGCTCAACAGCTCCCGTCTCTGCTGGTGAACTGCCTGCAGTGATGACTGCTCAAACTGGGGAGAAAAAGCCAACAGAGATGGTCACCAGCTTGCCCAAGCTGACTGTGGCCTACACACAACACTTGGCCCACAACTGTCCCCACTGCCTCCCCTCTACTGGGTTGGTCAGTCACCTGTGAGGGATTTTTGGAGACAGCACTGACTTTGAACATGACTTGATTTGGTGCATTTAATCCCTGGACAGGGTGGGGTCAAAAGAAAGGAGAAAATGTGATGAGGAGCTGGATTAGGAGAAAAATCAAAAGGGGTGAGGGAAGAACAGCCAGTGCAGAGAGGGTCAATAACAGAACATTTTTTAAAAGCAGACACACACACACACACCCACACACGCATGCTGGGCTAATGTGCTGTCCTTTACACCAGTCCAGGGGGGATACATGGCCTCAGGGACAGAAAGAGCAGACCATTCCTGTCATGGGTTTCATCAGAAATCCCAAAATGTCATTAGATCATCTTAGGGAGGAAACCATTTCCAAGAAGTCAGAAGGGGAAGCTCTCCTCCACCTCCTGCCCACTCTGTCCTGGTTTTGCTCACAAGGGTTGGGAGGTTTCAGGTTCATCATTACTGGGAACATCCAGTCTCGTCTGGGAACAGCTGCACCAAGCCCCCTTTAAACCAGGATGGCCTTGACCCTGCAGGGCTGTGGCTCTGATGCCATACAGTGACCACCATGTCACAACATCCCGGTGGGTCCCACTTTGGGGTTGTGAAGACAGTCCTGCCAGTGTCACAGGGTGCCGTGGCAAACAGCTCTGCCACCGCACAGATGTGGCCCTCCAGATGAAGGGCAAGGGCGGGCCTGGATCCCTTCATTGCTGCTGACAGCTGTCACTGCCTGTCACTGTCACAAAGGACACCCTTGGCCAGGCTTCAGGCGTTCCCTAATGGCTCCCTAGGGGCTAACCATGTGTTTGAGGGGCAGCATTGTAAGGGCTTGTAAAGCTCCTGCCAGGAGCTGGGATGCTGAGACAAACTGTCCATGGATGATCCAGCAGACCTGTCACCATTAGAGAGACACTAACCGATGGGCAAAAAGCTCCTCCTGCAAGGGATGAACCACACTCAGACCCTTTTGGATGTCCTTTCCACAAAAGAAATAACCTCGTCCAGGTCACCTCAATGACCACTTTCTCCAGGAACCTGCATGGGTAGTAACCTGAGACAGGGACAGGAGAAAGCATTCCATCCCTGCTCCTTCCAACAGGGAGATGAGAGGGAAAATGCCCAGATGAAGGAAAAAATTTAAAAAAAATGCTAACTGCCACCAAGATATGGCTTTGACATTGCTGGCTACTTGGCTATGAAGAAAATATAGCACCTAGGGAGGTGATAACCACAGCTGAAGAGGATTCTAATGCTGCCTTGCAACACAGACAAACCTTTCAGCAGAAATTTCTTTTGTTTGGAGCCTCCCCATCAGCTTTTAGAATTGGAAAACCTTTTTGCAAGGGCTTAAAAAAAGAGGCATTTTAATAATGTGATTTTTTTTAAGGTGTGTTTCCCTGCAGTTGCATAATTCAAAACTATTGGACCAGAGAAACAGACAGACAGACAGTGTCTGCAGGCATGGCAACAAATAAATGTGACTACTTTTCAGCAGCCGCCCACTGGAATAAATGCATGTCTTGCAGTTATTTCAGAGCAAAATCACTCCCTTCATTTCCTTCTCTTTAAAAGAGAGGGAAATTAAGCATCACTTTTAAGGAAATAACACCATGACATTCAAGCAGTGTTAGGGTTTGCTGGCATCATGGCCAAGGAAGTCCATATTTGCCATTTTTCAGAGAGCAAACGTACTTTGGCTGCTTACAGACGTAAGAACATCAACCTAGACAGTAACACAAAGCGTCACACATGGAAAGATCTGGCTCTGGCTGCACTGGGCACTGCCCATGGGCAGTGAGGAGGCAGCAGGGATGGCAACCCACCAAGGGAGCACCAGCACTGCCCTCTGCTCTTGGGGCTGCAGCAGGTGACAGCCCCATGGACACGGGGAGATGCAGGGCACGTTTGGTGGCTGGGGCACGTGGCACGGCATCTGTTGAAGGGTGGTTTCCCACAAGACTTCCTGCAGGGAAGTTGTGGGTGAAGATCGCTCTGCAAAGGCAAGTGTGGCTGCATGAGGGGAAAACTGCCTGCCCAAGGCAAAACGCAGCAGAGAGAAACAAACTCTTTTTGCAGCTCAAACCACAAACCCCGCTGTGAAGGGCAAGTGGGACACCTTCCCTGATTCCTGTGCAGGGAGGGACCCACAAAGCCCACCTGGAGGGGAGCAATTCTCTGCCCAGGCTGTGCCTGGCTGCTCATTCTTCAGCAGGGCTAGCTGGCACAGCTCAGAGTGATGGAGAAGCCTGAGACATCCCAGGATTATAAATCCCTCATGGCTGAGTCCAGCTATACATATGTTTAAAATTAAATTTAAAAAAAAAATATATACACATATATGCACATACCTATGTATGTGTGTATATATGCAGAACCCAACAGAGAAACATCTGTCAATTACTAGCTCAGGAAGTGCAGCAACGATGCTCTTGCCCTGCTATGACGGCCCAGAGTTGGCTTTGAAATCTTCAGATGGTCTCCCAGGTTTGTCTGGTTCTGGGTCAGCCCACTGGGAATTAAACCATTTGCCCAAGTACCAGCAAGGGCCATAAGCAGTTTTATCAAGCTACTGCCCCAAGCAGTGTGGTCTTGTCTTTTAGACACAGCCAGAGGTTCAGCCACAAGGACTTTGGGGGTGGCTGGACACGCCACAGTGCCCCAGCACCCTAGAGGGGTGGAAGAAAGGGTCAGCACTCAGTGCTTCACCCCATCTTCACCCCACCACTTCTCTGTCCCTGTCCTCTTACCTGGTCACTCTCATACAGGGCCTGCAGTGGGCTGCGACCGGCCTTCCCCTGCCAGGTGGATCTCATCTCTTCGGAGGCTGAAAAAGGAGTGAGGAAAATCAGAGGAGTTGGAAGGGTCTGCTTCCCTCACATTCTCTGGAGATGCCCAAGTTAGGGTAAGACAACATCTCCCGAACAGAGAAAACCCATTTGGCTCTGAAGCGATGCTCAAACAATGCTCGTCTCTCCCTCTTTCTTTTAAACAAAATCTGCAGTTAGCATTCAAAAGGTCCAGACCTATTTTTTAACAAATAGAAGACCACAAATAAAGGCAACAGCTTGTTACAATTTCAAGAGCAACAGGGCACAGTTTGATCCATATGCTTTTGGGAAATGCCACTACATCCAGATACATATTTGAGAGAACGATCCAGGAGGAGACAGGACCCCAACCAGCACTGTCACAGCCCTGTGAGGGGTGAGATGGCCTCTGTGCCTGGCAGAGGTAAGGGGCAGATCCAACAGCTCTGTGCTGAGCCCCCACAGGCTCAGAGTTTGCACTTCCCAGCTCAGAGACACAGAGAGTAGCACACATATTGGTCAGGTGCTTTGTTGACTGGTAAATCAATTGAAGTTCTTATTTGCTTTTTTTTTCTTCCCTTCTAAACCAGCAGCATCCCCTCTGGTGTTTGAAGCTCAGGACAGCCAGCCAGGCAGCCCTTGCCCCCTCCCTGCCCTGCCCTTCATTTCGGAGGTCCGTTTGTAGCAGCACCAAACCCAAGGCTGGATATGACCAGCCACGAGTGCAGCACCAGACACCCAGTCAGTGACAGCTGCTCAAGTTCTCCGGCTCATAAATTATTTAGGGATGCAACCACCTTCCAGGCTAGGAAGCATCTGCTTCAGCTGCCATTGCTCAGCCCCAGGGATCTGCTTCCAGCACAGTGGGGGCAGAACCATGTGGTCTGGATATCTCAAACCCAACATATGGAGCCAGCCATGGCAGGGGCACAGGAACTTGCTTGCAGCAACACCTCCAAGCAGCTCTCCCACCACTCACCCACCCTCTGCTTTTTGGCTCTGACTCTCTCCATTGGCAGAGGACGACACGACAGTTTTCCCATAAGAAGGTTTGTAACCATGGGGGTTGTGCAGCCCCGGAGCTGGCTTCCACAGAAGAAATCACACCATGAGTTTTAAAATGGAGAAGGATGTTTTTGCTGAAGGGGAAGATAGGACACATTGTTCAGGAGACTGTGGCCTGGGAGGATCTTCCAGTCCTCCAAGTTCCTGGAAAAAGCATCTGCCACAAGCCATTTCTGGCAATGTGAAGGTTTCTAACAGAAGCTTTTTGCATGACAGTTTGGGGCTCTGGATCTTTTCATTCACTGACCGTCACCAAACAACCCCAAAATTGTTATAGAAGTCCCAGATGGCATCTGTATAACCAAAATAACCAGAAGGAAAAATCCAGATCCTGTATTCATTTCCACATGCTTGTATTTTGCTTAAGTGAAAGCTGCTCCAAAACACAAAGTCACCAGGGTCTCAGCTAAACATTATTCATTCCTGGAGCTGTAATTAGGAGGAAATGACTGCCTGACCTCACAAGATTTCATCAGCAGTGCCTGTACGCTTGTGCGGCCATGGGAAATGACACTTCCTGCAGCACTGGATTGATCAAGATGTGACTCAATGAGAAGGTACAGCTTCTTCCTCAATCCTCTATATCAGTTACCCCACAGGAGGGTGAAATGGCATCTGTGCCAGTGGGAGATACCAGAAAATCCAACGTACAGTGCTGGGCTGAGATGCTCATCCCAGCGGAGCCCCGTTTCATGTTTCTAGGCTCAGCTCTCTGCAAATGACAGGGAATGAGATTGACCTTGAAAACTCAACCCACTGCAGCTCAAATCTGGAAACAGAGAACGTTAAACTGGAGCCCCTTTCCCTTTTGGCTGGGGCTGATAAACTGCTGTTGGATGTAGGACTGTGACCCCGCTGAGGGCTGTCAGCAGTGCCCTGCAGCAGACACTGCTCCTATATTTAGTAAAAACAATGTGGAGGCGTTTGTTTTCAAGATTAACACGTGCATCAACCAGAACCTTTCTCACCGGGACAGAAGCAAACCCTGGGTGGTTCAGGCTGACTTAAGACTACTGGAAATGCAAATAGCTCGTGCTGGTGCTGCACAGGGCGGTGTGGAAATGTCCCAAAGAGAGACTTCAGTGCCCGGTGCAGCGTCAGGTCATGGCTCCGGAGGAGTGCTGGCTCGGCAGGAGGCTCTTTTGGCTCAAACAAAAGGCAAATCTGCAGTAAAGTGGGGAGGGAGCAGAGGTCAGGCAGGTCACAGCCATGCTCTGACCTCTTCAGCCCTCTTTCTTTCAGAGGGACCAGCCTGGCCAGCTGCTGCTGCACCTCGCAGCACTCCTGCCAACAGCCCCAGCAGAAACATTGCAAAATGGATTTCCTCCAGCCCTTCCCCAGTGCAAGATCTGGCAGAGAACAAGGCATCTTCTCTGGATAGCAGCAAACCCCCTGGGATCCCTGCTACACTCTTGCTGTACAGGATTCCAGAAAAAAAAAAGGAAAAGATTAAAAAAACCCAGAAAAAAAAAACCCCTGCCACGCTGCTCCCGTGCAGCTGGAGGAGGCTGGGAGTGCTGAGCTGGCAGGGGAAGACACCGGCACTCGGCACTGCTGCATCCTGATGGGCTGTGTGCTCCAAGACGATGACACCATCCCTGCCCCAGCACTGCCAAATCCTTCAGAGCACAGCCTGGCCCCGCAGCAGGGTTTGGGCTTGTCCAAGGCTCCGCTGCAGGATGTCTCCCTACTCAGGAACTGTCTGCTCACACTGCACGTGGCATTCCGAGGAGAAAAGCAGCTGGGATCCCAGCTGGGCCATGATGGTGAATTTTGGAGCCAGGGTTAAGCCCCATGGAAGAGGGGCAGATGCAGCTGTGGCCCTGCACAGCTCCATGAGGCACCAGTGCATGAGGAGAGCAGCATTCCGTGTGTCCCAAGGGATGGAGTGTCCATTCTCCATGTGGCTGGATCAGAGCGGCTGCAGGTGCATCAACAGAGACAATCCAGAGTGCCTGTGCCCAAAGCATCCCCAAAATATCTGGGATCCCCTGGCTGTCACAGTGGTAGGCAGGCCAGGGCTGCTGCAACCCGTTTGAGCAAGCAGCAGGCTGTGGACAGTGATTGAAGGGAGTCCAGTTCCCTTAAGATCAGCGTTTCCCACCCAACACAGCCCTGCCCCATGACCCCAAGCTGTGGCCACCCCCTGGTCACCGTCCCTCAGCCCCAGCACCTGCAGCACGGCTCACACACTGCTGTCCCAGCCCTCCCTGTCAGCAGACCCTGGCTGGCATTTACACATCCCTCCTATTCCACTCATTCCTGCTGAGAGGGAGTCAAGAGCCCCATTCCCTGTACCATTGGTTTACCCGTCCCTTGAATGCACCTGGGACTCCCAAGAAGCTTGGGAAGGCCAAGGAATACTGAAATAAATGTCAGTCTTGAGGAGGGAGTATCATGTGAGTGAATTAATGGTTTATGCTGCATTTTGGCACCATGGCCCTGAGTACAGCAGGATATTCCATCATGGAGGAGCTGCCAAGACCTTCACATCCTGGCTTTTCTCCTGGCTTTATAGCTTGTTACCGAGGTTCCCAGATTCCAGCACATGCACTGGCAATCCTTGGGAATTTAGCATTGCCACAATTGCATCTGAAAGCAGGGACGTCACTTAGCCAAGGCATATCAGCTTTCTAAAGGGGAAAAAACACCAACCCTTGGCAATTGCAGGATCACTATTTGGGTGCGAAGCATCATAGGGCATGTCTATGATCCAAATCCAAAGTGTTTTTCACTGAGACAGACAGAAGGAAGTGTCACATTTATCCTCTGAGTCTTCAAATGATGAGGCAAGGGAATAGGAGTGATGCAGAGCAGGACAGCAAACCCGCTGTGCTGAGGCAGAGACACTGACCAGAAATCACCGAATAAGATGAGCCTGAAAGGAAGCTCAGGCACCTTTTTGAGTCTCCTGTGCTACAAGGGCTTTCAGACTTTCTTTTGGAGCTTAAAAAGGTATCACACTTCTGCCCTCCTTTCCTCCTGCAGCCCAGATTTCAGTGTTGTCCCATCACAGCTGAAGCTACTCTCTTGCACTGTGTGACATCAACACCACAAAAAGATCCAGGGCTTCAATGTCTTGCCAGCTCTCCTTGGAAAAGGGAATAGACTTTAAAGCTGTGAATATTTAGGTGTACTAGCTGATTTCAAAGACAGCCAGACATGTGTGAGGTGAGGGAAAGACTGGATCATGCCTATTCCAGACTTCTGGAAGCACCAGTGAAAGAATTTGCTGTTTTGGCTGCAGAGACTCTTAATAAGGGAGGGAGGTTCTCTGCAACCACAACAGCAAATCCAGCGCGTGAACTGAAGAGTTTGGCTTGGAGACAGGATTCAGGCAGCAACAAGCCTGCTAGGCTGACATCAGCATTACCCAGGCTTTAGAAAACAGTCTGAAGGAAAGAAAGCAATTAAAAGATGTGGGTGCAACTGGATAATAAATAACTTAAAATGAAAATCAACATGGAATTTACCAGGCACAGCTCATACCCATGCAAACTTGTCTGTAAATAAAGTAAGGTGTTTCTGTAGATCAAGCCTGTGTGGTAGATTCTCACCCAGATACACACAGAGCAAGAGAGACAGCACAGCACAGGAAACAAGGACTTCAGTCAGAGAAGATGAAGTTTAGAAGGCGAACTGTAAAGGTCACAAGCAACTAGAGAGCAGGTGGCACTTAAATGAGAAATACTGGGCAGAGGGCAGATTTCTAGAAAAATATCACCCAGATTATTTTAGGGATTAATACTTTGAGAAGGAGTTGACATAAAAACAAAAATATACTGATGATGGACAAAACATTGAGAAAGGCTGCTAAGGCAGGGAGAGACTGAATAACCAACAGGGAAAATGAAGTTCATCCTGGATGAGGGGAGTGGAAATTTAATAGGATTTAATTTCACAATGTTGGAATTCAGCAGTTTTTGCTACTTTGCTGCTGGAAGTGGCAGGAAGTCCCAGATGCATTAGTTCTGGGCCATCAGCTGCCAGTGCGACAGTCATAAAAAAAAGCAAATGAAGCCCTGAAACAAATCAGGTGAGATATTTGCCATCACAGCAAAAAAAAGCATTACCCATATGCTATTATCAATAGCATTGGTGACCCTCACCTGCAGTACTGACACCTCTGCTCTCTTGGGACCAAGGCAGACCCAGAGCTGCTGAGAAGGGCTGCAGGTGCCCAGGTGATGCCAGGACTCGCTGTGCCACGGCAGGCTGCAGGGGCTGGGCGTGTGCATGAGCTGAGCCAAGATGCGATTGCCCCTTGGGAATAGGCCAGCAGAGAGGGATGGGAGGTGTCTCACATGCAGAACATCTTCATGCTCAGGTGCCAGACAGGAAGAGGTTTGGGAACCCCAGAGCAGTGGGAGTCAGGGGCTGGGATGCAACAGGAGGAATCCCAGCTCATTTTGGGCTGGAGGATGAAGCTTTCAGACATTTTCCAGGCTGGACCCTGGGGCACAAGGAGCCAAAACCTCCACATGTGGTCTCCAATACGAAACACTGGAGAGGGTTAACACCTGGAGGAGATCAGTGGGCTCCAGCCAAGGGAAGTGAAGAGACAGCACATGTCCTTGCACATGAGCAGGCACCCCAGAGGCCCTGAGGAGCTAATCTTGACCCCACCACTGCCTCCCCGCTGCTGTCTTACAGCCCCAGCTTTGCTTCCTGTTGTGTCTGTGCAAAACCTAAAAAAAGAGAAAAAAAAAATTGTGGTGCCTGAAATGATCAGTGTAAATTACAGCCTGCAAATGCCAGCAGGTCAGTGGGACAGGTGCTGCTCTGTTCTGTAGGAAGGCTCAGTTCTCAGGGCAGACCCTCTTGGAAGGGGATGTGCTCTCTCTGACCAAAAAAAGTTCTGAAATTGGAGGTGTTATTTTTGATGGATTCTGACTTGAACAAAGGAAAAAGGATTGGTGACAAGAGCTGTCTGCCTGGCACACACAGCACTGCGTGCAGCTGAACTTCATTCATAGGAGAAGGATGAGTGTACAGTGGGAAACAAATAACTATATTATCAGAAGGGTAAGCAACGCTCAGAGCTCTATGGTGTAAAGGGAATGGCACTTGTTTTAAGTCACTCATGGAAGAGCCAGAAATTAGGACCTGGATCTCTTCATGGGTGCAGCAATGAGCATCTCCAGACCTTGCTGACTCCTCTCCAGCACCTGCCAGGGGCAATAAGTGAGTGTTTCAGCCAGAGCAGTGACAGCTCACTCACCCCTGACCACAAAGTCACTGCTTTGCAAAGACAGGCTCCTCGCTACTGAAATAATGCACCCAAGAGACACAGAGAACAATCTTGCCATCGAATTTCTGAGAGGATATTGTGACCATGCTAGTCAAAGCCAAACCCTAAGTCAAAGCTGCAGCCACTGGCTGCTGAATCTGTCCAATTTTCGATTTTAACATCCAAGCAGGCCAGAAAAAACCAAAACCCCAAAAAAACCCAAAAAAACCCAAAAAACAAAACAAAGCAAAGCAAAACAAACAAAACAAAACCAAAAAAAAACCAAAACAAACAAACCAAAACCTCCCAAACCCCTCCCCCAAAGAAAACCACCACCACCGCCAAAAGAAACCAAAAAAACAACAAAAACCCCAAAATCCACACAAAAAAAAAAAAAGAAAAAAAAAAAGAAAATGAAAAAAAAAGGAGAGAGAGAGAAATAAAATTGAGCTTGGCAGCAGCAGTAATGAATCCAGACAGTTCCTGCAGTCTGAGCTCAGTTTTCCCTCCCGGTTTGATAGCAAAGGCTGGGACATGCAGCTAGACACACAGACTGTGTGAGGATGATCCAGGACATGGGAGCCAAGAAATCCCACATGGAAGCACCATTTGAACCCCTGGGCAGTGGCCAGTGGTCCACGTGAAGAGCCCTGCCTGGAAGGATCAGAGCTATAGGGTCAAACAGTGCTGTCCCCAGAAAACAGCTTAATTCTAGGAAGCTCTGGCTTTTATGCTTGGGCTCCTACTGGTGGAGAACACATTTCCTCAATTTCTGCCTAAGCACAAAGGCTGATTGTTGTTTGTTGTTTTGGTTTTTTTTTAAAGACAGATACTTTTCAAAACAATGGTGATGTCAGAGTCCAACACCAAAATCCCACAGAGAACTCCAGACTCACTCACTGCCCTAATGTTGTGGAAGGCAGTGACCCCTCTTTGATAGACAAAATGACCAAATAAGCGACCATTTTCTTTCTCACATCATACACTTGGCTGTGAAGAACTGTAGCATTTCTGGTGTTCACAGACATAAGGGAGGACCTCTGGGAATTAAAACCAAACACCATTTCTATTTTAATTCTTGCTGAAAGGTTTTGATTTGGGAATGGGAATACTTTGGCTCCAAAAGCAAATCAAACTTTTGGCTTCAAAGAGGCAATCAAATCTCCTTAAAGTCTTGTGACTGCTCATTTTCACTGAATCTAGAAAGTCAAGGATATAGACAACAGAGGCTTAATTAAAAAGCTTAAGAAAGGAAAAGCCACATGATTGATTTGCTTAAATACATCCTTCAGCTTTGTGAATTCAGACACAAGCACCTCTGCTGGGGAGCTGCAAGTGCAAGGAGGTATAAGTGGCTGGCTCATCCAGGTGTCTGCACCCAGAACACACAGAGGGAGTGGGCAGCATCGATGTCCCTTTCTGGCAGGTGACTGGCAGCAGAGCACATACACAAGAGAGAAACTTGGGGACAGAGAACATGTCACAGCAATATTCAGACAAGAACAAGCAATGGCAAGATGTAACCAGCCTTGTGGAGAACAAACAGAAGAGATGATTTCTGGTCTTTTCCCTGAGCCTCTCCCAGGCACAGCATGGCTCCCCAAGAAGAGGAAAGATCAGATATCAACCCACGACAGCCCCCACCTTGCACAGCTTCTACATGGCAGCCAACAGATCCCTGTGGAGCAAACGCTGTACTTGACCTCTTCAGCTCATCCTGGGGCCGTGCCTGCCAGTGGTGAGCAGGAGGAGCTTTGGAGGGGAGCTGGAATCAACTCCCAAACTCTGTAACTCTAATATTTACAGTACAAACATGCATTTCTTATTCCAGACCAACATCCTCTGCTGCTCAGGAAATGCCCCTGCAGCTCTTCCCACTGTTGCTTCTCTTTTCATGGTGCTTCTCTCCCCAGTTATGCCTCGTTCAGCCTGTTCTGCCTCCTGACAATGTCCTCTTGTAGATGCTCAGCACTGGCACAGCTAACAGGTTACCACCTAACACAGCCCCATGCAGTGTTTTCCAGTGTTTTCCTTGCTGAACAAACCAGCAACGTATAACCCAGGCTATTCCTGACAGCCTGCCCTCAGCTCTGTTGGCCAAGCCTTGGAAAGGGCTGGCTGCTCCACATGTCTCTCTGCTGAGATACAGGCGGCGGAGAGTCTGTTGGAGACGTCTGTCTCGGCTCACTTGTTAGGGAACAGGAATAATTCTCCATCAGACCTTCCCCTGCCAGCTCCCCTCCTGTTCCTGACAGCAGACTGACAGCCTGGACCATCCTGCGGAGCAGCAGGACCTTCCTCATGCTTGCTCCAGAGCATTTTCAGACACTAGAGCAGAGCCAAGGGCCAGGACCCTGCAAGGGTCCTGGAGCAGGTCCTCCCCAGATAACCCAACCAGGCTATTGCAGTGTATCAGAAGGGCAGGACCTTTGTGACTCTGCTTCCCTGAGCAGATCAGCAGGCAGGCACATCCCTGTGCCCTGCAGAGCCATCATGTGATTCAGTGGCATTCCTCCATGTCACCAGTTGAGCCACAACCCTCAGGCATTGGCGTGGCACCAGGAAGCTCAGCTCTCCCTCTAAAGCCACTGGGTGTCTTTCACCAGCACTGCACCCTAACTCTCAGGCTCAGAAATTGCCCCAGGTAGCTTGGTTTTGGGCCATACAACTCTATTTTGAAGCAGAACCAGCACCTGGATGTTGTCAACCCAGTTATCCCCATGGCAAAGGGGGTCCATGTGGTGCCTCCTGACTTAATGATATTTCATTTAGCAGAAATTAAACCAAGTGACTCGAACTTGGCTGGGTCAGACAGAACCGAGTCCCAGCAACATGGAGATGCTTGAAAGCTTAGCTCAGGCTTTTTTTCCCAGAGCTGCACATTTTCTCCCATCCCCCCAGTCCTTCTGAAACAGCCAAACCAAGCAATTAAACCCCCCCACCTCCCAGTACTTGGATATAGAGATGCACTGGGAGGAGGTTACCCACAAAGCTAAGGGAAAAACCACAAGGAAAGCAGCTCAGGGCAAAGCCAAGCAGGGCAAGACAGGACGTGCACATGAGTAGGTTTACACAGAGAACAGCCCACATACAATGGGACAATGACCTGCAGCAAGGGATAACAAATCTTCTCTCCCATCAGTTTGCACGGGTGAACCCACATGTTTGCATATGGAAGAAGGGCTCCATGGGCACGGGGGTCACTTAGAAATGATGCTTTAGCCACAATGATAAAGTACCATTTCAGGGCTTTCAGATGAGGGGTGGGGTGCATAAGAGGAATGAAGGCTGCACAATGGTCCATCATCTTTCTCTTCTCCAGCAGCTGGCTAAAACATGCACCATTCCTGCGGGGATCCCTGGACCTCGCCACTACCAGGTGTGCATGGGCAAGATGTCCTAGATTGCTTCCTTTGGGAAGGAGATGAAAGGAGGTGTCACCCACTAAAAATAATACCCTTGCTTTCAGCAATCACCCCCTTGCAGCATCTCCAGAGTGCCAGGGCTGTGTGGCACAGCTGGGTGGCAATGGCAGCCAGGCTCCCTGGCACTGGCAACAGTCTTCCTCCAGCCAAGAAACACACTCCAAAGAGGGGACAATGAGTCACTGTTTTACATGGGATAACTCGATGGACTGCACCGCCTCTAACAGGAAAAGTCACTCCCTCTTCCAGGGATGTGCCCTCTGGGCTGGAAGGCAGCAGTCCATGGGCAAGAGAGGAACAGGGGGTGTGCTGCCTTCAGGAAATGTTAATGCAGGGCGCGGTTGAAGGTTCTAAGCTATTCTTTCTGGAAAGTGATGGATGGGAAGAGCCACGCAGAGGGGTGAGTACATGTCCTGCTCCTGTTCCAGCCAGACAGGGAACAGCCAGGCCTGCCAGGAGCAGCAGTGGTTGTGGTGGATGTCCGGGGGTGGAAACACACGCATCAGGGAACTGAAGCAGGACCAAAAATCCAAGCACACCTGCCTCCACTTGGGCCCAAGGTCCCTGATATCTGGGCACAGTCATCTGCAGGCAGCATCCCTGTAAATGGGGCTCATGGGACTGGAGTTCCTCTGGTAAGTCTTTTGGGGGATGCAGAGGCAGCAGAGCTGCATCACCTCTCTATCTGATATTAGGGCACTTATCCTACTCACACAGTGCAAATTACTCAGAGCACAGGGCTCTCACACAGAAATCTGAGGGTAAACAGGCACAGGGACAGCCCTAAAGCCCCAGGCATATTAAATGCACTCACATGGTTTCCAGCCTGCAAAAGGCAGATGGATGCTCCCTGCTTCTTCAGTCTGGGGTTGCAGTGACCTGTGCTCATGACTGTCACCTACCCACAACCATTTCCACACTCACTGACTCATGCCAGATGCAATAAAACTGCAGACGGCAGACACGGGTCAGTGGCCAGCAGCACAAGGTGCCACTGGCACCAAGTGCCACCAGACTTCAGGTTTCTCCATCTGGACCCCGTTCAACACAGACACATTGACTTTCATTGGAAAATGCCTCAGCCCAGCCTCTCAAGTGCTGTGGCAACCTTTGTGGGGCAGGCAATGTCCCTGAGCCAAGAACAGCCTCCTGAGCGGGTGGTGTGACAGGCAGCAGCCCCACAGCTGACCTGACCCCCTTCCCAACCACAGGCTCCTGTCCTTGCCACCAACTTTTCAGTTTCTTCTTTTAGCTCGAACATGCCCCAGCCACGTTCCTTGTGATTCACCCCAAGCAGCCCCAGAGACGCTTCAGAGACAAAGTCAAAGAAGTTGGTATTTGCTTTATTCGGCGTGCTGGGTGTGGGGGATTCATTCCTCCAAACACACATCGGCACTTCCAAAACCACAATATTATGGGTAACAGTCATGAATATTCATCACATTTCCTGGGATAGGAGCGGTTATACTAATCATTTCTCAGAAGTCATTAATATCATTAGCATGTGTGCCACACATGCGCTGTGTGTCCTGGTGGTCTTTAGGGGTCTTTTTGTGATGAAGATCTGGTAGTCTTCATCACAATGCACTTTTCACCTTTCTCCCTGGAGCATGCACAGTCCTTACTGGGATGATTCAGTGGTTTCTGTGCTGGCTTCAAACAGATCCTTGTCCCTCTTATCTTGACAAGATAAAGAGGATTCTGTTTTTCTAGTTTTTAGAATTCACATATTCTGTCTCTCAACAGTTAACTTGAGTTACCTATTGACGACTCCTTTTTCACTTGCCAAGAGTCACACCTGAAGAGAGCCCTCTGACAGGTCACACATGGGGCTGGCACTGCCATCACTACAGAAACGTGACAATTAGATCCTATTCCATATCACCACTCCCTCTTCCACTGAAAGAATCCAGAAACTGCCTCTCCGAGGGGCAACTTCTCCATTCCCAATCCCCAGGGTCTGCTGTGCCTTTGGCACAGTTCATGGCTGGAAATAGGACGCTGGGTGAGATCAGCCCCTGCTGCACCACAGCCTGCGTGTCCCATTCAGCACCACGTGGGATGTGGGATGGGAGGGAGGGAGGCAGTGGTCCAGTGTTCAGAGCTATTTGGGTTTTTCTCCAAACCACTAAATAAGAGGGATCTCTGCTGAAAGTGCTCCAAAGAAACACAGCAAGCACTGCTGACAGGATAATCTCCACTGTCCATTTCTATTAATGCTCTTACAGGTTTAGCAGGAACTGGAAGGCTTGGAGCTGACTTTTCACCGTCCAAGGCGTGCAAGAACTCCCAGATGAGCAAAGCCAGTGCTACCCTGCGTGCAGCCCCCACCAGCGCCCTTTGGAGGGGCATTTCCCAGCAGGCTGCTGGAGCACTTGCCTGGCAAAAGAGACAATGGACTTGTGTGTGTTTTGCTGCTCGTGCCTGGCTGTCAAACCCAGCCCACAGAGCTTCATATTTGCAGTGCACACTCAGCACTCTGCAGCTAACATGAGCTGAGGGACAATCCAGTGCTGAGGGGTTTGCAGCCAGCTCTGCCTCTCTGCCTTCCATCTGCTGCACACAAGGCTCAGGCAGCACCACAGAGGTAGCTGAGAGGTTTGTGGGGGTGTCATCAGATGGATGTTTTTTTAGGCTGCTACAAAAAGAACATTAAACTCCTGATGTGAGATGGGGTCAGAACATCCTGCACTAGTTTAGATTTCTACTGCATGTCTCACACATTGGGCAGGAAAATAATTATCTTTCTGACTTTTTTTTTTTTTTTTTTCTCCTAACACGAGGCTGCTCAGTGTTTAACTGCCTGGAAGAGAATTCTGAAACCTGAAATCCCTGGTCTGTCCAGGCTTCAGCCAGATGCCTACTGTTTAGGGAGTGCTGGCTGTACCCAAGCCAGCGCAGGGACTGGCTGCCACTGGTTCCAAAAGCGACTGTGATTCAGAGATCTGGCTTCTGGACATGCTTTAAAACCACTTGTGCATTACTCTTGATGGTCAAGATCCTGGAAGGTTTACTTAGGAAGAAATTATTGCCATTGCTATTAGGAAGATATTAAAATTACATAAAGGAACTCCTTGTTTTCTATAAAGCTTCATGTAAGCTCTTTCTTTTTTTGGCTCCTGCTTTCTTGCATGGCTTACTTTGCCTTTATGTTTCTGAAGATAATTTTTCTTCATTTCTCACCACTGACACCTCTTGGACCATCACAGTGCCACAGCCCTACCCAGGCACAGGGTCTGGCACAGCTGGGCCTTGGCTGTGTGGCTCCCTCCTCCCCACAGGTGGGGAAGGCTCAAGCTCTGTTTTTCAAGGAAGGACTTCTTATTCCCATTTAGTCAACTTGAGTCAAAGATCAGCCAGGGAAACTCTAATCAAGTGATGGAAAATGGTGACAGTTATAGGATTAGCTCATGATAAATCATGCAGAAAGGGAAAGAAGGAATCCAGCTGCTTCAAGGAGCCTGCCAAATGCCCCAGAATCGTCTGTGGGGATCATATTAGGAACAGAGCCAATGGCAGCTGGTCTGGACACACTGACCCATTCAGTGGTTCTTCCTAAACCTTCATGTCTCCACAGCAGCAGGAGGCTCTGGTCACCTGGTACCAGCCTAAGGCAGATGCCAGGAAGGTTTAATAGAAAGATCACAGGCATTTGAGGTGGAGGGATGTATTTTGCTGGGGCAATGTCCCTAGCTCTGTGCTGTCACAAGGACTGCAATTAAGATCTTTATAGGAAACAGAAAATGAACAATATCCAGCAGGAACACGGCCTCTGTGAGCAAATAAAGTATTTGTGTGTAAGTACCATGCAATATTCTGTTTCCAAATGGTTAATTCCTCCTATAAGCCAAGCTAGAAGCTTTCCAAGAGCAATTTCTATTCCCCATTACGCCTGTCATTCCTCCTGGCCCCAGCTGGCTGCTTGCATTTATAATACAAGCCTGAACTGCCAGCATTTCCATTCCTTGTCAATAAACTCCTCCTTTGCAGCCTGCTGCCTGAAGGAACTGCAGAAGAAGGGCTTGTACCAGCAGTGCCAAGGCAGGGATCCCTGCCAGGATGGACAGGGGCTGATTTCCCCTGGGCAAGGCTGTACCAGAGACCCACCTCTCCCTAAAATCCCACTCGTGTGGTGTCCATACCGCTGCAGACCCCCATCTCTGGGCAGGCTCAGGCAGCCCACAGCTGCTCACACAGCACAACAGAGCTGCCAAGCCCAGAGCCCATCTGCAGCAGCCTGCTGCCTCCTGCTCAGCTGCTGAGGCCACGGCAGGCCAGCGTGCAGGGGACCAGGCTGGGCTTGCTCCAAACCTGCCCGCACTCAGCTCTGGTTGGGGCAGATGCTGTTTGCGCCCTCTGCACACAGGCCACCTGCACAGGTACAACCAAGAGGAGTCCCTCTAATGCTGGATGGCTCAGCTTGCCTGCTGAATATGTTTCAAGACATCTTGTCAGCTCTGTGTGTCTGGGACTGATGAGAGCCTCACCAAGCTGATCTGGGAAAAAAATGCAGGCTCAGCAAACCCTTCCCAGTGCAGCACCTTGCACACAGCCATCCCTCCTTGGCTTTCTTTGCTTCATGGCTCTAACCCCTCTGCTCCTAGCAGAGGCAGCTGAGGGGCTGTGCTCTGCCTTTCTAAATGACACACGTTATTAGCTGGTGAGACTCGGGGTCACAAGATACACAGCCAGAGGCTTTACAAAGCATTGAGATGCATGAGCTCGCAGAGGAGGAGAGTGAAATACAGCCTGCTGGAGAGTAGGGAGAACCATCTCCAAGAACCATTTCCAGCACATAAGGTCCCACAATAAAGCCCCTTGTGACTACTTCTGCTGCATTTAGTAGTGGCCACTGCCTGAGGCCACCAAAGAGCCCTGTCTTCCCAGCAGAGAACACAAACATCTCCAGTGCCATCACAGCTCTGAGACACAACACCTCCAGCATCACTGGTAGCTGCTTGTCTGAGTGGCTGTAGGATTTAACCCTCCCGGAGAGTGGCTGTTGGCTCTGGGAACATCTCATTCCTTTTTACAGGGAGTGAGCAAGTTCTGATGGGGACCTCAGGAAGAAGAGAACTGGGAGGTTTGTGTCTACAGCACCCAGCAGCAGCTGTGGGCTACTGATGCAAAACTCCACCAGCACCAAGTCAGCCTTGTCTGAGTCCAACACTGCCTGTGTCTGCTGATCCTATTAAGCTAAAGAGAAATCAATCTCCCTGATACCGCCAGGAGTAAACTTGGAAGGGACCCAGCTGTGAATATGCTACCCCTGCACCCTTGCCAAAAGGAAGGGCCTGGCTCTGTAGATATGTGCAGGACTGAACTCGCTACCTTCTCCTGCCATGGGGAAATCTGCCTGTGCAGAGACGCTCCCGTGGCAGGCAGAGCCACACTCTTGCAGGGCAAAACGGTACAAATGGGGGTGGGGAACTGCTGAGGAGCTTCTGACCTCCAGCTAGTTTGTGCTGATTTCTCAGGTCCCTGCTTTGAAGAAAGCCCTCTGGATCAGGCAAGCCAGCCTCAGAGACATCCACACTCAGCAGCTCCAAACAAACATCACCTTTGAACCTCATGTCGATATTACCCACCTTCCTGCGAGGTCAGTGAAGCAACATCCGGCCAGAGAGCAGGCTTGGATTGGGTTCCACGTTAGCAGTGAGGCTGCAAATTCATAGGGAGAGAGTGCACTGCAAGGGATGGCTCAAACACACTGCTGCTCCCTCCCTGGAAGAGCTGGGAAAGCAGCCAGGAGATGGAGGGCTATAAATCAAGTGGCTTTTACATGGAGAAGGAAAGGCTGTGAGCATGCTGTGACTGGAGACCAGGACTCATGGCCTCAGCATCCCTCCATCTCACAGGTGACAAGCTGATAGGAAGGGACCCACGGGCCCTGTGCTCTTGTGTGAAGATCCAAAACATTTCATGGCACACCTCCTTGCACAAGCACCATGGGTAGATGCCAGCACCTGCCCATCTGCCATGCCCAGCCTAGAGACTTTCTGATCTGTCACTCGAGCCACTGCAGAGACAGCAACACCTTCAGAGACACTCTTTGGGGAGAAAACAACTTCAAGTCCAGTTGGATAACGCTCTGAGAGAGTCTATGAAAATTAATTCCAATTATGAAAAAGCTGGGTCTCATGAGCATCGGGTGCTTCTCCAGCGCAGCAGGTCTCAGCACCTGTGCTCAGCACGGTTTATGTCCACAGCCACATCACAGACTCACCTGAGCACAACACGGCACACAGAGCTGGGGCACTGTGGTTTGCAGCATCTCACAGCTGCCAGAACAGCTTCACAGTGTGACACCACCCTGAGGGTTCAGTGACAGGGTTTGGTGACAGCGACAAGGGATGCAGCACTGCTGGGAGCACTGAACACCTTTGTCATTCATTGTCCCAGCATATCAGGGATCAGCGGTAAGGTGGAGGGAAGGCAGGATATGCCGACAGGGGGGCAACCAGGACTCCAAAGAGCCAGTCTGGTGCTTGGAGAGCCCAGCTGTAGGTGAGGAAGCTCACGCCACTGCACAGGGAAGGACCTGAGGTGGCACAGGACAATGTTCAACTGGGACAGGAAAATCGGCCGACATTGAATCCACACGAACTCACACCCTCAAAGCCAGGTTCTCAACCATTTCCAACAATGAACGGTGATTTTTTTTTCCTCTCAGCACAGAGCTGCCAAAGGATGTGGGGTTGTGGCCAGGCCTTCCTGCACTGGTAGACAGTGATGAGACACCTCAGCTGCAGATGTAGCTGCTGAACCCAAGGGTGGTGGAGCTGCTGCAGTCCTAACCAGTGAGGAGAAACCCTGCTTCTCCTAGGAAAGACCAGCTCCAAGCCCTTCCCAGCCAAATTCCCATCAGTCTGCCTGCCCATAAATTTACAACTATTTATCTAGTCAAAGCGCATCCAGATATTAAGAGCTCAGGCGCACTGTGGGGTAGACATGAGCATGCAGGGCAGCCAGCCTGTTTCTCCAACAGGCTGCAGGAATTCCCCACTGGCTGGTTCAAGGCTGGACACCTCTGTGCCCTGAAGCTAAATGTGTTCAGTGCCACCCCAGCAAGCTAAAGGGAGAGGATTTGTGCAAGGATGTCTGAGGCAAGGATCACCAGGTCTAGAAAAAAAATTCAGGCACATCTTAGCCTCTGAGATTTCAAAAGGTGGGAGCTGAAAAGGGTTACAAGGCAGGGACCTTCAGGAAGTGTATAGACCCCAGACATCCCAGTAAGCACTGCTGCAAAGGCTCTGCTAAAAAATGAAACCTGCTCAATAGCATTCAAAAGAAATGCTGGGAGAGAACTCAGCTCCTTCCCATTTCCCCTCTCCCTGTCCGCCAGAAGCCAGCATAAAGGTGTCCCCACATGCACAGGTCCTGCCAGGATGGCAGGTCAGGACAGCACCAGGTCCAAGATGGAGCTCCTATGGCATGGCTGTGGTCCTGATCTCATACAGCCCTTCATCAGCTTTTCAGATTGAAAATGCATCCTTTAGGCAGCTGCCCAGAGCGAGTCACAACAATGTGTGGGGCTGATGCAGAGACCAACTTGCCAGTGACAGGGAAGCGTGTGTGTACAGGGCAGTGTGTGTGTGTGTTTGCTTTTTGCAATTGCTGTCCTGTCTGAGGGGCTCAGACTGAAAGCACACTCAGGGCTCTGCTGAGCTCTGACAGATTCAGCCCAGCGAGAGGGGAGCAGAGATACGTGGGCTGTGAAGTGCTGGGGTGACAGTCCAGGGTGTTGGCCACTGCAGGTTCCTCTGGCTACTGGGTGGCCTGGGCTTGCTCAGCTCCATGCAGAGGGGAACTGGCACTGGTCGCTGCAGGAACCACCCCTGCAAACCACCCCTGCAAACTCTGCAGAGGTCCCAGTGCCTGGCTGGTGCTGCTGCAGTCCCTGTGTGCTGTGCCAGCACACATCTCCTGACAGCATGAGCCTTGCAGTAGCAATGTTGGCATTGTTTGTGCATAGGGTCCAAGTGACACAGAGCCATTTCTCACACTGGCTCCCCTTCCCTGTCCCCATGCACACTGGGTGTCTCTCAGAGCATCACACTCTGCTTCCAACGCAATGAATGAAGCATCATCTCTGCTCCCCAGCTCATTAAAGCCATAAGAGAAGCAAAACAAGCCCCGTGGCCCAGTGCTATCTCCTAAGCTGGATGATCTTCTGTGAAGACATGTAGGAAGAGTTTATCCAAGCAGTGGCTATCCAGCTCCTGGGGATACAGAGCAATTCTTTCTTCCCATCTTTGCCCATCTAGGGCTTTGACTTAGACTGAAAATTTGGCTTGACCCCTATTTATCAGAACTCTACAACTGACTTCAATGGATTATTTACTAGAATGACATGGGGTACAAACCTGCAACAGAGCAAAAACTGGCATAGCCAGAATCAACCGCAACAGCCAGCCATGAAACAAGGATCCCAGCACCTGGAAATGAGTATCAGGGATGGGGACAACTTCAAAGGGCAGCAGCACATGTAGAGTGCATTTAGCAATACCTCCAGCCTTCCAGACCTGCTGGAAGGATTTTACTGCCAAGGGGGGAGTTGCATTTGAAGGAGGGAAAAATTAAAAGAGCTACATCAATCAGTGGGGAAATTGCAGAGAGCTTGTGGTTGAATATAGACCTGTCCCATAGCTGCAGATCCAGACAGGAGACAGAGACAAGGTATCACAGTGAACAGCACTGCAAGCTCTGGAGGTACAGGTGCACGTATGGGAGAGAGCAGACTGGTCTGAACTGGGCAGAGACTGGGAATATGGGGTTCAATTCTCCGTTGACACCAGTCACTCCCCTCCATCCATGAATAATTTTACTGGGGAAAAAAGCATCCCCAGCTCCCAGGGTAGGTCCATTTGTCCCTGTTTTCACTCCCAGTGCTTGCCGCACAGGCAGGACCAAGGCACAGCAGGGTCAAACTCAGGCATTTCAGGCCACCAGAGCTGCTCAGTGAGATGCTTCCCCCTTCTCAGATTGATAATAGTCCTTAACTGCCTTTGAACAAGGAAAGTTTTGGGCTTTTGCCCAGCTGCGCCTCAAAGCCTCAAAGTGAAACATCCCCCTTTAGCCCCTCAGAAGTATTCCGGGAGTTAAGCTCTTCTCTGGGTACTCAGCTCCAAGGGAGGGTACTGGGAGTTAAATACCTAATGCCTTTGTAGTTTCTTGGCTCCTGATATCAAGTCCTGGGAAAGACAGCTGTGTTTGCACTGGCATTAAGATGGAGGCTTTGTCATGCTCTCTGCTCAGATGCTTGCGGGAAGCGATGACCAAGAAAGAAAACCCAGCACACAACAAACCCCAGCAGCCCCAGGAGAGCCCTGGCCACTGAATGAGCACTCATCTCCCAGCCTCAGACCTCACCGACCTGCACCAACACAGGCAAAATCCTACTGCTGATGTTTTCTTAGAATTCTTGTTGTGGCATATTGGAGTTTTGTGAGTGGGAACAAAATGCAGGTGCCACATGTCGCAGGTGCCACATGCTGCCAGAGAGGAACAGCCAGGTTGAGATGGCAGAGGGCTGCGGGACCAGCAGAGCCTGGATCCAGCTGGCAGAGCCATCAGGACATGAATCCCTCCTGCAGGGACAGAGTTAACTCTGGGTGTGCTAAGGCCACTCCTTTCCCCTCCAAAACCTCTCGCACGTATCAGAGATTCTCAGGAAACTGTATAAAGCCAAGAAGGACTAGAGAAAGCATTCCTCATGAAAAGCCTGGCTCTCGGGAGCAGATGGGCTTCATTACTGTCCTGCTCTCAGCACTGGACTGGGTGGATTTTTCTACCCTGACAGGTCATGGATGGAGCATTTCAAGTCTTTTGCAAACATGGCAGATCTGAGGGCTTCTAGCCTGTGTTTACCAATATCTTGGCTGACAAATGTAGCTGTACTTAGAGCACTGGCTCCTCAAAGGGCAGTGGCTGCATCCTGGGCATCACAGCACTTGGACTGGGAATCTGAGCCAGGCAAAATTGCCTCACAACCAAAACAAAGAAAAGAAAAATCAACACCACTGGAGAGTGTCTTAGATTTGTCATCCCTGCCTGCGCTTGCAGCCTTGGCCAGGGTGAAGGCAGCATAGCCCTCCTTATCTGGAAGGCTGAGGACATGTGTCAGCCAGCTGCAGGCATGACCCAGGCGCAGAGCATTTGCTGGTCGAACCGCATGCAGGTCCCAAGGCAGCGTCTGAATTTCAACCTCAAAATACCTTTAAACCATGGGGAGGAACTGAGGCCTAAAATAAGCTCTTTCCTGTTCTGGAAAAAAAAAAATCCTTGGTTGGCAAAGGTCTGCTAATATTTAAGTGTGTATTTATCTCCATTATCCTAGGCCAGGTCTAGGTGCACTTGTAGGTTCAGGGACTAGGGCTCTGTGGGACCTCAGTCAAATAATTTATCAACCCTATATAATCTCTATAATAATTTGTATCCCCCTGAAGGGACAAATCTTTAGGCACAGAGATGGAGCTGACTGAGATTTCACAAGAACAAACATAGATTTGGATGCACAGCTCAAAAAACTCAAAAAACAAGATTTGGAACAATGAGAAGCAAGAGTTTCTCCAGGAACTGCTGGTGCTGAGGGGTGTTGGGCTGGGCAACTGAAACCACCTGAAATTTGGCAGAGAGTGGTGGCAGTGGTGTCTTCCATATCTGCCTTGACACATCAGAGGGCTAAGAAACTCAAAAATGGTGAGGCAGTTTCCTGCCTGTAATATCTGCTAAATGTGTTGATGTGGCTTCTGGCTTTGCTGCTCCTCCTCCCGCAACACCCCAGTCCTTCTCTCTCAGGCTGGTGAAGTGGTATCTCCACTCCAGCAGAGGTTGGAGAAGGCTTTGCTCTATCAGTGCCCAGAGGAGATCCAACTGGTTGATGCTGGAGCAGATAAGGATGGAGAGAGGGATTTGCTGCTTTCTCGCTTGGAAACCTTTCTGGAGCAGTATCACAACCTTGGCACTTCTGGTGTCTCTCGTTGTGAAAGAGTCAGACCAAAGGCTGGGTACGTCTCACTTGCAAAGCCCCGTGAGGTCCAACAGCTCATGCTGACAGCAGGTTGTGAAACAACGCAGGGAGTGCAAAAGCCAGCATTAAGCAAGTGCTGCTAAAAACACCTAAGAAACAACAGCTGGATGCTGCAGACAGACAGAACCAGAGCAGAAATAAAGGGGCACTTTGAGATTGAGGGCTTTTCCTTCTTTCTTATTGGGGAAAACCTGCCAGTTCTCTGAATTTCAGTACAATTTGCCTACTCACAGCTGGCCCAAAGACATACCACTGGGGTGGCCCACAGCACTGGCTTGAAGAAACCTCAGACCAGAAGAACACAGGGCCTTAGGACCTGACCTCCCTCTGCCTCCTTCAGATGTTCCCCCTTCCCTCTGTCCCACATCTGTACTAGCAGAGTCATCCCACCTCCCCCACTGTTGCTGAAATCTGTGTGGTCCCCTGACAACAGCACTGACCAAAGCTCTGATGAAGACGAGGAATGGCAGCCTCCAGTATCTCCTGCTGTGCCAGCCTAGATGTGCTGCCAGCACAGTGAGATGAAATACCAGCCTGGGAGCCCTGCTGCATATTCTCACCTCTCTGCAGAAAATGTACAGCGTGCACAAGTCAGCACAGCTCACAGTGTGCTATTCCTGCAGGGAACAGCAGAGGAACATCAGCTCAAGGAGATGGATGACAGTCATGCCAAGGCCAGACTGGATCTCCTAGATGGCTGTGGGGTGACACCAGTACAACCAAGGCCTCTTGATAGCCCTCGTCACTCCCTGATACCAGCTGAGATGGCAGGAGGTCTGCCCAGGAGCTGGTGCACCTGCACATGCCACAAGCCCAGGAGGAGCTGTAAGGAGACTGCTCCAGGTAAAACCTGGAATTACCCACTGTGGCAGTGTTTGGAAGCTCCAGTGGCCAGTGTGCTCAGCACCACTCCCACACCTTCCTGTGATGCAGACATCCTGCCCTTGGCCATGTGTCTGTGAGCCTGGAGAGGGACAGCTGACGGCCAGCAGGACAGAGGGGTCATCACCAACTTGAAGCGATCAGGGGACAGTCCATGGCACAGCAGCACCCCAGAGCCAGGGCAGAGCTGGGACTACAGCCCCTGTGTCTGCTCACTGGCACAGCCAGCAGGAAGGAAAGGCAACAAAAACCAACCAGGGCCACGAAATCAGGGCACACTCAAGCACACAAGCCCACCTCCCTGTGGAGCACTGAGACTTGTCCCACCCCTCCTAGCGCCAGCAAGGTGGGCAAACACACCGAGCCCATTCCTGCCTCCAGGAGTTACAATGGGGAATTCTGCCACTGCCTTCAGTACAAACAAATTCAGCCCACCACCAAAATAACCAACTCAGCAGCATTTAGGAGCAGAGTTATTTCAGCACAGGCTGGCGTGTGGGTGTTCCCGACACAGAACAAGAAAGCCTTATTCCTGCACAGCCACGGAGCTCAGTGCAAACCACTCCGGTGCACAACTGTCCGGATGGAGTTAAAAGTGGGCAATGCAAACAGAGCAGTTAATTCCTGCTCCCTGAGCTGAGTGAGCCCTTAGCACTCTCAAAGGTTTCTGGTTATATCATCTTTCTTCCCATGTTCTATTCCTTGTCCTGGTCACAGGAGGGTTTGGTCTCTATGTGCCATTAGCAAGGATTAATTCAGCATGTTCCATGTAATGGACTGTGGGTGGCCCAGGAAAGCCAACCTGCTCAATCCTGCTAACGATGGAGAAAGGATCTGACTGCTCCTGGGGGAAACTCAGAGCACTGCTGCTTTTTTTTCTAGCATTTTTCTTCATTATTATATAGAAACCAAATGACACCAGACAGTTAGAACTCCAAATAACCCCAAGGCAGCCATCACTTTAAAGATGACATTTTTGTTTGCAAATGGTTTACCTATTATTGTAACTTGTAACTTCCAAAATTCAAGTAATTGGCCTCAGTTTGTTTTCCTGTGGGATAAAAAATGAAGCAATCTTTAGCTTGCTTCTTTTCTGTATATGGTAATGACCTTTCCTCTGCTAGTGTGAGTTTTTCACTGAACTGAAGAGGAAGGCAAAACTGTAAACTGAAAAATAATACGGGAAAGAAATGGCACAAAAATGAAGGCTAGACTCAGGCAGACAATTATGTGAGTAGAAAATAAGCAGATGTTAGAGAACATGAATATTTCTTTAACTCGCCTCTTCCGTGAACCTAAAGGGGCAAATCTGCAGAGGGCAGCCACCACCCTCACAACTGGGTTCCCACCGAGTGACAACTATTACTTGGTTCCGTTTGTTGGAGATCCTTACCTCAGACCTATCACCATCTATGGCAACTTTCAAAAATCACACTTGCCCCACGTGAAAGAATAGATTTGCAGGGTGTTGCATTTCCCAAAACCTCAGCTGGCCAGCACTTCTCAAGGGAGCATTCCAGACCCAAATTCCCGCAAACCCCTCATGAGACACCATCACCATTACCATCACCTGGTTTGCTGTGACCTCACAGGAACTCTGTAAAACCATGTTGAGATCAGGTAAGGAATTAAAGTAAACTAAGCACAGAAAGTTCTGCTGACTCAGACCAGCATAAGTCTCTTTTTTGAAAACCAGAGCTCTGAAAAGAGACACATGTTCCTGTCAGATGCTAGAAAGTGTAAAACACAATCGTGTCTCCATTAACACCCCTGGAGATTAAAGCTAATTCAATACTGTACTTTTTACTGAGCAGTTCCAATACTAAAATAAGATACATAAATCATTTCCTTAAGAAAAAAAATTTACTAAGGAATACAATACTGATTGAGGTCTTCTGGGATTTCTGAATTCATTTGACAAACTTCACATGCTCATCTAGAAATAACAAATGCTTGCTGAAACCCAACTCCTTTTCAATCTTATTCAGCCAACAAGTTATGCCTTTTTTATTTTGAGGAAAAAAGTACATTAAAGTGATGGAGCAGTCCCTATAAAAGGAAAATCACATTTCATTTAGTCCACACTGATAAAATTCCATTAACGTTTCAGTCAAGTCAGTCTCCTGAATTTTAAGATGTAACTCTAAAGGCCCCATTGATGGATTGCTGCTGTACTCAGAAAACATTAGTACATTGTTAAAACGGCAGGAATTACCCAATAACGTCTCTTAGGAAAGAGGAACTAATTCCCCCAGAAGAGCAGAAAAAGGCAGGGAAATAAATTACCGCCCCAGTACAAAACTTCTTAGATTTTAGTTCAGAATTGTTTCCCAATGTGGATGAAATTTCTAAGAGCACACACTAGAGAAGTCCTTTGAGCCATTCAGATTCCCAGAAATTTCAGTGACAGCGGGTGTAAATCGGCACTTGGGGGTCAGAGCAGCTCCCCTTTCCCGTCCCGACCCCGGCACAGCCTCGGGAGGGCTGCGCGAAGCGGCGCACAGTTCCATGACCGCACGAAGCTGACCGCGGTTTCATGGCCCGCAGGGACACGGAACGGGACAGTGACCCGAGGGAAGGTGGCTTTAGGAGACAGACACGGGATCGCTGCGGAACAGCAGCGCCGGGACGGTACCGCCGCTCACAGCGCGGGCGAGCGCAGCGGCGAAGTTCAGCGTGCTCAGCCCAGGGATGTGCAGCCCCGGCGAGTTCAGCGCGGAGCCAAGTTCAGCTCGCCGGGGACCGGCCGGCAGCCGAGGGGCTCCAGCAGCGAGGGGCTGCCCGTCGAGCCCCGCTCCCCGCTCCGCCCGCCACCGCTCCCGCCGGGGGACCCTCGGCGCCCGCGGACCCACCTGGGCTGAGGCTGCTCTGGAAGTAGAAGAGGACGAGCAGGAACGAGCCGAGGCCGNGCGGCTCAGCCGCCGCCACGGGAACTTCGCCCCCCGAGAGCCCCGCGGCGCCGGCAGCGGCTCGGCACGGCAGCCCCGCCGCGGGGGCGGGGGGGTTTCCTTGCCCGGTGCCGTGTCCGCGCCCCGCCAGCGCTCGGCAGTGCGCACTTCCCTGCGCGGCTCCCGTCACGGCTTTAGGACTCCCCGAGGGGAACGGAGAGTCGCTGATGTGCTGGCAGGATCGGGAGTTTCCTGATGACTTTCCTCCGCACGGTCAGTACTTCGGAAGCATCACAAAGTTTCGTGGCCTTAAAATCCACGTGGCTTTAAAATACACCTCCTCTTTTTATTTAATATTCTTTTGGCTAACCCCTGGCCCTGCAGACTTGTACTGAAAGCAATAATGCTTCTGACTAATTCCACCTCAAGCAATAAATTTCTATAGAAGGAGGACATAATTTTCCACTACTCTCGGGATGTTTTTGGAAAGCGGGAGCACAAAGTTCTCTTTACTGCATCCTTTATCCCCCAGGCTCTGTAATCACAGGCAGAACCAGCCCGGAGCTTCTGTTGCCCCAGTTTTGAAATAGCAGCAATGCTTTTCACCCAGCTCTGTAAAACACTCGAGACCTACTCAAAGGCCACCTGCCAAATTAGCGAGGCCGAGAGCTGGATTCCACTGACAACACTCATTCACTGCTTCTCTTCAGCCCCAACACATTTGGTTTTAGGAAAAAGAGGACAGCTCAGGGAGGAGCCACTGGGAATTACAAAGAAAGCCTGGGCGTGTGCAAATGCTGGTCTTCTTTCTGCCCTCATTTAGGGCAGAGGAAACCAGGAGGAGAATCTCATTGTAGTGAAGGAAGCTGGAATGAAATAAGAACACGTGCAGCATCTTGCAGGCTACATTGGACTATGACCATGGAATTGCACAGCTCTTTAAAGCCCCTGTTGGGTGGTCTAGACAGGGGCAATAGAAATGAGACCACAACTAATATACTTCCTTGCAAGGGCACACCAGTGTGTGCAGTAACCAGCTGGAAAGATAACCTCAGCATCAGAGCCCTGTGCTGTTTGAGATGTGCAGGGAGGGACGGTTCCCCCAACACTGGGAAGCAAGAGATAGTGCTAAGGGAGAGCTTCTGGCTGGCAATGGCTCTGCACATGCAGCTTGCTCTCTGTTGCAAATGGTGCGGTAATTTTGGCGCCTTCGTGAGTGGGGAAAGACTTGTGGTCTGCCTCATGCAAAGAGGGGCTGAGAGACCTAAGAGGCAGCAAAGGGGCTGTCTGGTGCTGCTGTCCTTGGGGCCAGAGAGAGTTCAAAGACTGAAGGAATATCCAGCCTATGCAGTGGGAACGCCCTTTGAGTAGCCTTCCAGGAGCTGGAAGGTGTGCTCAAGACTGTTGGTGAATTTTTCATTATTTGCATCTCCCAGGACTGAAAGACCAGGAAATCTAGCGCAAGGCTCTCAGAAAAGCTAAGGAAAATAATAATCCCTTCAGCCCAGCTTCACTGGATTCAGCAAGAGGAATAAAACCAGTAGAAATGACCAAACTTCACCCATAGTTGGAAATTCCCTTTCCAAGAAAATACAGTAAAACATCTCAGTAGAAACTCAGGCACTGACCTGTTGAGTCCTGCTTCCTGCTGTCTGTATTTCATCCCTGGGGGCAGGGCCAGGGCCATCTGTGAGGACCTCACATATGCAAGGCTGGTCTTCCAGTACGAGGTGAACATGCTGTTCAGATCCTCGGGGCTAAAAGAGGAAGCACATCATGAGGATTTCATAGGATTCCTATTCAGACTCAGCTGCAAATGCACCCTTTTTCAAAGGACAAACCGCTTTTAATGGACAAACACATTTTCCAGGAGGCAGAGGTACATTATGGTAAGGGTACATTATTCCTGTGTGTGTGACAGACCTCCCTGGTCATACGTGCTGCTCTCTTGTACCATCCCCCTTCCCCTGCAGCCCCACCACACAGAAAAGAGCAACCCCAGCCCGTTAAGGCAGACAGCCGTGGCTGGTGCTTTCTTGAGAAGAAAGGTCACCCCAGATGTGTAGAAGGGCAGAAGATTAAGCTGTCAGAGTCTCACATTATTACTGCAAGCCTGTTTCTAATGGAATCATCAGATTCGGTCTGCATTGGAGAGGTCCCTCTCTTCCTCCCCAGGCACCATTGGTGGCTGGAGAACAGCAGATGCACAAAGAACACACGAAAATACAACTGCTCAGTAGCACATGTGAAACGAGTGTGGCAAGCACTGATCCCTGCTGTCTTATTCTGTTGCTTTGCCAGGTTAATTGGAAGAACTGAGAAATGAGTATTTGCTGTAGAATGCAATAGCTTCTTCCCTGACAGGCTGTGAACTCCTCGTGGAAGGGCCACCCTACTCCCTTGTCTGCACAGTGCCTTCCACCTGCAGGGTTCAGGCCGTGGCTGGAGCTATTTATGACAGTTAAAACAATACTGATAACCAAAAATAATGATCAAAAGGTACCAAAAACATGCTGTGGAGGGAAATTATTTGTTACTGCCGAGGTCTGAACTGCAGCTGACTTGTAGGTGAAGAGGAAGTGCTGTTTGCCTGCAGAACGATGCTGTGCCTTTGATGCAGTGCATGCTTGATTCCCTCCCTGCTCATTAGTAGTGCTCGTTACTGTCTTCTCAGCAGGTTTCTCCCACATGCTTTGCTTTTTCCCAGGACCTTGGTGCCACTGAGTGAGATTAACCCCAAGCTTTGGTCTGATGACCATGTTGAATAGAAATTAAACAGCGTCTAGTTTCTGCTGGAAGCTGAGGAATCTGTTGTGCTCCTCCCCGAGGCCTGGTTGTCCAGCCACTGTGAAAAAGAGCCTTTCTAGGGGATATTTTGACTTTGCACCCAGTTGTTTAATTCTGAAGCCACATAAGCACTTTTCCCTGGCTTCCTTCCGGCGAGACTCCCATCTGCTGGTGGCCCTGGTGCACTGACTGTGCTGCCACTGCTCCCGGTGTCACCGAGGAAAGGCTTGGGCAGAGATGTGGGGAATGACACTGATGCAGCACAGAGACAGCAGCTGGGGAGCTGCTGCAAAGATAACTATGGGTTATCTTTTCTCTGTTTCCTAAGAACTGCATTAGATTGTCCCTGCCTCCGAGATTTCCATGGGCCCCAGTGTATCTTGACACAATGCTGTGTTTTAAATTTTACGGCATCACTGTAACATGCTGGCTGAGAGGGACCTTGCAAAGCCCCAGTGCATCCCCTGCTTGAGCTTGTTCTGGAAGTATCCCCAAAATGGACACCTAAGATCTTGCCAGGCAATCCTTTCCATATTTACAAACCCTCAAAAAATTTTCCTAACACCTTATCTGAACCATCCTTGTCAAAACTGGGACTCGTGACATTTTGCCCTGAAAGATAAGCAGGGTACCAGGTTTGTCACTTTTTTGCATTAAAAGGAGAGGTCAGTGCTGCTGATAGCACCGACTGAAATACTTGCTTTCTCAAACAGTGCATTGATTTTCTGTTGTCTCCTGTAGCCCTTTGCACCTGCAGAATGTGACTTTTCAAATATTATTTCATAAATGCACTAGTGTTTATGCTCACTTTGCACTGATACATAAGAGCCTTAGTTCACAGCAGCAGAGAATCATGCTGGTGTGGGCTTTTTGTCACCAAGTGCTGGAATAAATATTGGCAAGGTCAGTAGATAAAAGACCCTGGCTGGATAAAAGGTAGAAATTACATTCAATACCTCTGGAGAGGTAACTGCAGGATTATTATTTACATATAATATAACAGGATGCTTGGTGTATCTGTTTAAGAGCTGTGGTCAGATTAAGCCACTTTGTTCATACAAAGTAGCATGGATGCCTTGAGAAATCTTGGTCTCAGAGGGACAGGGCAGGGAAACAACAGCTGCCAATCCCAAAGACATTCCACATCCTACAGAATTCCACTGATTTGGTGGGTGTGAGAGTGTACATTGCCTAAAGTTAATCAGCTTCTTATGCTTCATCAGCAGAAAAATGTACTAAGGGTTAGAATAGTGCACACAGCATCTGGTTCTGGATATTCAATATTGTAACCTGCCTAATTCCACAGTTTGTCAACCTTTCTGTTACCCCCTCACCACTTAAAAAAGAAAAAGCTAATTCCCAGGGATCCTTTTGCAATTATCTCCTGCTCTGATTGGAAATCTTAAAGACCAAGGAAGTAAAAGCTGGGCTCTCTTCTCATTTTGACATGCTGGCCTCTGTCAAAATGTATTTCAAGGAAACATTCCTTTAAGTTTCTTGCTGCCACAATTTAAAATAAAATAAAACAAAAAGCAGCAGCTGTTTTCTTTTAAAAGCAGCAGTGGTGATGGGAGCAAACCAAATTACAGGCTCTGAGGACAACTCTCTGCCTGCATCTACTGGAAATGCTGTTGGTAGGATGGAAACTCCCACCAACTTTTTTATTCAGTGGTGGCAACTAGGGACTGCATTGTCTTTTGCACCAGGCATTTATATTTCATTAGTTTATATACTGTTCCCAGCTGGGAGCTTGCTTTCTGCTGAAGCCTGATTTCCAGGCTTGCCTGAGGAAGGGATGTGATTTACAGATACACTCTGGAAAGCCAATTGACTTTGGCACAACGTGGGGAGTTGTGCAGTTCCTTCGACAGCAAGAGCAGCAAACTTGCCGAGCCTCCCACAAGGAGCAGGGTTTACCTGTGCTCTGCTATTTCTTGCACACTCAGAACAGAAAGCCCCATCTTTTCTCCCTGCTGCCCAAATCAAGTGGTTGGCTCTGCCCAACGCCCTGGACCAGTCAGGTGATGGCTGAGATGGGAACCAGCCAAGGAACTCATATCCCAAGGGAACCCAGAAAATCTCTGCAGCAAAACTCTGCCTGGGTCCTGCCTATCGTGTGGCAGAGCACAGCTGACAGCTCAGTTCACAGCTTCTCCTGCTGCAAGGGAACACAGCTCAGAGGGAGGAGATGGAGGGAAGTAATTTTCCTGCTGTGTCACACAGATCTCCTGTGAGCTAGGCTTGATACAGAGCAGGGACTCTCTCAGTGCTAGCTCTTACAGCCTGATTATGGTGGCTGGGAAAGAAGAATTTGAGCATTTCAAGCACAAATAAAAACCCAGGCATTTCAAGTTTCCTCTGGAGGTGGGAATTTCCCCCTCTCATTCCTTAAGCTGTTGCTCCCTACAAGAAAGTGCTATATCTGCAATATCACAAGGGCTCTGCAGCACCCATCCATCTGAAATGGCTCCAAAAGGAAGGGGAGAAAACCCACACTGTAAATAACAACATGAATTGCCATCAGTGGTCAGATCAGTACTATGGAAGTCTCCTCAACCACAGAATGAACATGCTGAGAAACTTCTCTTTCTCCTTAAAACCCTGTGTTATATGCAGGGACAGAAGTCCCATTTGTTCTTGTCCCTCTCACGTCAGGGAAGCTTGAGCAGGTCTGTCCTTTCTCCCCTCAGCACCCCCTGTCCTGATAGCATAACCAGACCATCCTGAAATACTGACATTGCTGAATCTTTCTACAACGCAGCAGCCTGGCCCTGGGGAAAGAGGAAAATGAACAAAGATAACAGTATGGAATGACATTTTCAAAGAAATCTGTGTGACCTATGTACTGTGAGGTTTTAGGTTCCTAAATCCCTTTAGTACTGCTGAAACATTCCGTCATGACTAAAAACAGAGTTTGTTGTTTACTGAAGGAGGTGCAGTTAAAATAATCATCATCATCAACTAAATACCATTAATGAGGCTGTACCCTTTACATACTGCCACAAAGTCAAACTCAGGTTTGTTACTGCAATTTTAAGCATAGAGAAGTAATTGCATATGTTTGAACATGACAGGGCTGGTCAAGTCCAATTCAAACAGTTTCTATTTCATGGAAACCCTGGCTGAAAAGACATGTAAATATTCTTAGTCCAGCTCTTGTGCATGATACTCTGTGTTTTCACTATTCTAGGAAGCCTGAGATACTATTTTTATTTAGACTAAAAATAATAAAGGCTTTTCTCCAATCCTTTGGGTGCCCTAATTGAATTATGTCTGTATTAGCAAATTCCATCACTGCTAAAATCAGACAGCCACTGACCCATCTTGTCTAGGAGGTCTATAAAGGATGCATGGTGTCTGTCTGCACCACAAACTCTATCCAGAGGTGCCTTTTGCAAGAAGTTTGGTCTTGGAGAAGTACCAAATCAGCTTAGTATGGAATGGAGAAACTCCATTCCAAGTCTCTGAGCCACTGCAAAGAAAGCCAGGCCAGCTGGCTTCTCTCTTTCATAAAGAAACCTTTCAAACAAGGACTTCAGTCCAGTGTCCGTAGACAGAAGGGAACAGGGCACTGGATTTGCAGCTCAAGCTTTCATTACCACCACAATTAATTCAGGAGAAACAGCCCAAGCAGCCCTGCAGACTGCAGCTCAAACCACTCGGATCAAAGGTTTGCAGGTAGTGCCTTGCAGAGGTTGGCCACAGAGGGATAATTCCTGAGCTTCTGCCTCACGTGCTCCCAGGAACTTCAGCCTGTGAGTCCCATTTTTAGTTTCCAAATGCTAAAGAACACTGTTAAATGCTGTTAAAGAACAGTCTGGTTGCTACCAAATCTTTATATTGATGGCAGCTAACTTGTGTGCTTTTTAAAGAGGTTGCTGTATTTCCAGCTGGTTGCAGTGAGACAGGCTCTACCTTTTTCGGTGTCATGAAAATAATCCACAGAAACACCCATGAGCCTGACCTTCTCTGAAGTTTGCCACCAGTGAGAGGGGAAGAGAAAAAGCTACTTGGTTTATACAGATGTTCTCAGCAATAATGTGATTTCAGCAAAGCCAGAGAGAATTCCAATTCCTCTCTCAGCTGAGGAAGACAGCACAGTCATATGCCTTGCCCAAACCCTCTTTCCAATGAACAGTGCAGCCAGTGTCATTGGAAAAAAAAAAAAGAAAAAAATGAAGCTAGTAGAGTGTTGGTGGGTTTTTTTTTTTTTTTTTGGCTGCTATTTCTGTGGTTACAGCTACAGCTAAAAGCAGCAGTAGCAGGTTACAGCAGAAACTGAATATGCTACTGTGCTATTCAGTGAACTGGGCAGCTATAAATGGGTTTTTAAACTTCAGAAATCAATTTAAACAAAACACCATTGTCTCTTTCAAAGAGGGCATGTCCAGAAAACACCAGCTGGACAAGGTAGCTCAGGTGTATGCTGCGATGTTTAAAACCTGAAGCAATGAGAACTGTACCGAGGCTTGCTCTGTTTTATTTCCATTTGGCATCCTGGAGCTAATGGAGTGAAGGAACTTGAACAAAGTGCCTCAGTCAGCCTCTGTGGCTTATGCCCTGAGATGCCCCTGGCCAACAATTCTGTCCTGCTGTCCTCCAGAGAGCTCTCCCAAACACGGGATGGGGGACTACAGCCACCCCCAGGCTCCTGGTTTGAATAAAGCCAGACAAGGAATCCCTAATAATTAGTGAGGAAATAAAAACCCGCTGCTCAGATTGCAGGGGTGGCAGAGAAGGCACACTGTGGATGCTGTGAATCCGTGCTTTACTGCAGCGTGGCTCTCATCCAAGCTTGCACGGAGTGTGCGGGCTGAGGCTCCCCGTGCAGGGCTCCTCTTTGCACCATGGGCTGGGGAGAGCCAGGGGCTGTTACTGTGCCTCAGCCCTCTGCTGAGGGAGGGTCAAATCCCTCCAGGCTGAAAGCGCCGAGCTCATGTCACATTTTAATGATGTCCACAGACCATGTGGAAAAGCTTCGTGCTGCCCAGGAAAGAGGCTGAAACTGAGCTGTAAGATAATCACTGAGGGGGAATTGTGGTTATACATTATCTAGAAATAGGGCTGGCCCAGAATATAAACTCTGGCTCCATGCAAGGAAAAGATTAGGAATTGGGGCAAAAATGTAATAAAGGTCTGCTCTTCTGACAGTTATCATCCACACTGCAGTGCAGTATATATGACTTTACTGTTGTCCTGTACTTTTTATTCCCAGCTCTCTCCCCAGCTGTGTGTGTGTGTGAGTCTGTCAAGCAGCTGTGTGGTGTTTAACTGCCTGCTGGGTTAAACCACGACTACTGTCCTCTCCTGTTCTGCTCCCTCAGCCATACTTTCTCTGGTTATTGGTTTGTAGCCAACCAAACTATTCCTGCAGAGCCCAGCAGAGACTCATGGTGCTAAACCAGCCAAACATGCAGTCAAGGCAAATTCTGACTTTCCAGAGCCTCCTCTCAGGATGTCCAGAGCTTGACAAAGTGGGCATGACTCCATGGATCTCGTGAGCTGCTGTCTGACTGCACAGGAATTTATTGCTATGTGGTTGCTACAGCTTTAGCTGAAGAAGAGATACACTTAACTAGTTTTCCAATGGAATCTTCATTGGACAATTCAGAAGCCAAGAAAAGAAAACCATTCTCATCTGAAGTCTCTCCAGGTGTATTCTGCAATCAGTCAGGACTGCAGAGAGAAACTTAATCCTAAATCCCACTCTTTGTGACCATGGTTAGGAGTAGCAGTGAATGACGCAAAGCAAAATCTCCTCATTTTGAATGCAGTGCCTCAAACACCTGCCCTGCGTTCGAAGAAGTCTGATCTGTGACTGCGTGTTGATGTCTGTGAGTGTGACAATGAAACTTAAAAAATTGCTAGGAGAAGACCATAAAGGAAAAGGTATCAATCAGCAGCAGCATGAAACCTCTTCATGTCCTTCCTTAATATGTTAAATAATGACTGAATGAAGTAAAAATATGTAGCAGCTGAATGAAATATTAGATTGTACAGAAACACATGGCATTGCTGAAAATATCAGCTTTTCCTGCATGGAGGATTAGTGCTAGCTCTACATGGACTTAGCCATCACAACTTTCCATCCACTCCAGCTTTTGAAACAATTAATCTCATGGTAGCCAGAGCAGGAAATCCTGCTGGGGAACCAAATGCTTTTGGTGAAAGATCCAACAGCAATGAAAACAAATGCACCTGACTTTCTGTGCTGTGCTCAAGAGAAAGTCCCCATTAGTTACAGTGACAAATGTGGATGTTTCTGTTTTCCTGCAGCAAATTTTTCTTACCAACTTTAAATCATATTAAGCAATATTAAGTAAATATCATATTAACTAAGTGGGGGGCAGGAGGGCAAGGAATCTTTTCTTAACAAGCTTCAGGTATCTGGTTTTCTCCTTGTCCAAAAAACCTCTTCCACCCACCTGTCCTCAAGAATATTGGCTGCAAAATCAATCAACAATCTGAAGAAACCAGAAGAAACTCACATAGCAAAAATATTTCCCAGAAGTTCAGTGTCCATGCCCTCTTCAGATGCAGAAGGTGCAGAGAGGTTTTATCAAGCTGGAATATTCAAAATGTCCAGATTCATGCAAACAACTAAAATCAGCCCATTTACTGACTTCAGGGAGGGCAAAGAGGAACATCTGAGCACCTGGGACAGATTTGTAAGGGTCATCTCTGCCACACTGAGGAGAAGGAGATGTGAAACCCCGGGTGTGTTTGATTGAAAGAGGAGACAGCGGAAAGTTACTCGGCTTGGATGGTGGGATTGAGGATGGAAGCAGGGAAAGCAAGTTTTCCAGGAGACAGACTGTAACAGGAGGCAGTGAAATGGGCTGTGATTTTACCATTTGTTTCATAAAGGCTCTCAGGACAGCCCTGCCTGACACCAGGAAACACATCCAAGAAGTGACAAGTTTAGAGTACAACACGTGTGGGTGGTGGAATTTCTTTTATGAAAGGGATAAAAACCTCCACCATAACCAAAGTAGTAAGAACAACATCCAATATTAAATTTCTTTAACCTTGGTCAAAGAACAGCTGAAACATTTTTGCAGAAATTTAAAGCAAATTAATCAGCATGAAGCAAATACTCCCTGCTTAACAAGTTTCAACCCAGATAATTGCAATTTGGCAAAACCATGAGCAGCTGAAATGAATTATTGTTGCTGGAAGTGCTGGTCCATTTTAGCAATTGCCTGCATCACTTGCCATATGCACAAAATTCAGTATTGCAAAGACAAAAATGAAGGCCGACACTGTTAATCACTAACACCTAAAGCATTCTAAGGAAATCAGGGAAAGCAGATTTTTTTCTTGGAATTAAGAGGTGGCAATTGCACCCGCTCTTGCAGAAAAAACACTGGTTGCTGAATTTAAATTTTCAGAAGACAGCAGGTTTTGTTCTGAAGGAAGAGAAAGAGGCACACAGAAGTCAGGTGTCTGAATTTTCACAGGTACACAGGCATGTAAGAGTAACACTGATCTCCACATCTCTGAGGGGGATGGAAAACATTCAGCCTTCTACTAAATTCTCTTTATTTGCAGATTTATTTTATTTATTGAGGGTCTCTCACAGTTCAGGAGTATAAAGAAGAGTTTATTTAATTTACTGTCAAGTGCCACACTACGGTGTGAAGTGCTTCATGCACAGGCAGGATTAAAAGGTTTTACTGAACTGAAAAGCTGAGTTGCATTTGATCACCTTCAAAGAGGCCAAAAGACAAGAAAATGGGAGGAAAATAATTTTCCCTAGGTTGAAAGAAGATGGAAATTAATGATCCCTCAAGGTTAACTTACAGTCTCTTATTTGTTCTGGGTGTTAATGTTAAGTCAGCTTTGCTCCTGCCAACTTATCTCCTGCAAGACACCTCTAACTACTAATCCAATGGTTTTTGTTACTTTCAAGTTCTTTTACTTACACATTCAGAGTATAAGTTCACTTTCAGTTCACTTCCAGAGTAAAAGGTAAACCTGTCACTTTGCTCCAACTTGCCCCAGGAATTGTTATATTTTCAGTGCAGCCAAACACCAGCATGGGGACACAGGCTGGGTTTTTATCATTTCAGCGAGTTCTCCCTTGTGTACATGCACAATTCAATCCCAACAAGCTCTCACAGGGATTTAGTTCTCCATTGCAGCACATGGGCCAGCCTCCCTGGATAGGGCTTAGACATCCAAAATGAAATGTGGCTGAGAAATGGGCTAAATTTCAGCAAATGAGGCATTCCTCCCTGGGGACCACACTGTCACCAGGAGAGCTGGAACATTTTGAAGGGGTGCCCTGTGCTTTCTCCTGACACTGGGAACATTCTAACCCCAAAAGCCACACTTTCTCCAGGATGCTCACTGCACTGGGGCCAAGCCCAGTGCAGATCAAGCCCAGGCTGTTCAGTCTGAATGTTTATATCCAAACCTGCTCAGGATGATGCAAAAGGACAGAGGAAATAATGTCATTCTCAGTCCATAGGCAGCCTCCATCTCCAGAGAGGTTTTGCTCTTTTTCTGAGCCGAGAGCAGAGTGTGCACTGCGGTGCCCCAGCTCCAGGAGCAGCAGGACCTTCTCCCAGGGAGCGCCCTGTGCCTCGGAGGGGCCGAGCCCCAGCAGCTGTGCCGGTGCCACAGGAGCTGCCAAGGCGGCTCACATCCACAAAGCCACACGTGCTCCCGGGAGCAGCCCCTGCACGTGGCTGTAATTCTGTCTAAATTCACCCTTGAACCCTGTGGGCTTTGCAGGCTCCCCCTGCCACCCCTCCACAGGGCCGTGCGGACAAACCCCTCTTCATTGCATTGAAGGGAGGGAATATATAAATAACAGCTGTAATACAGAGGAGCACACAGCCCTGGCTGTGCATGGGGAGCATCTGCTGGAAAGGAGCCAAGTGACTACTGAGCCCTTGAAGTAAAAAACAACTGGTTTTCCTGAAGAATTACAATTTGAAGCTGAAAGAAATTTGACTTAAACAGAACACCCAAAGAAGAGCAGCACAGTTATGGCAAAGCACCCAGCCCTTGGGAGGAAAAGGGTTTCTCCCCAGCAGTACTGCTCTGCCTGAAGCCTCTCTCATCTTCCTGTTGGCTTTTGACCTGTCTGAGCATTCACACAACCTAAATATTTATAGTATTTATTTCCCACTGCTCTCTTGGATCTTTGGAACTGTGCACTGTCCTTGTCTGAGTCATCCCTGGCTGCTGCTGCCGCAGAGGGAGGGTTGGATCTCCCTGGCGAAGATCAACACAGTATCCAGATCCTCCATTCCAGCTTGAGCAATGCTGATGGGCAGCCTATGGATTTCTCAAGTCTATCCATTACACTTTCTGAAAGCATTTTACTTTTTGTCTTTTTCCCCCTCTCTGGACATGTTACAAGGAATCAGTGACAGAGCAGGCTATTGCACAGCCTTCAGGCTGGGATTGTCCCTGTCAGACCACCAGACCCTTTTGTTCCGACCCCTGTAAGTGGGGGAATGGCACAGCTTTGAAGTAAAGATGCTTGTTCTTGTCTTTTTTTTTTTCCTCTTGAGAACATCAAATCTTCTGGATCAGACAGGCCTTGCTCAGAGCATTGCTCCTAGAAGCAAGATTGGTTTTACTTTAACCTCCAACTGCACCTTGACCAGGAACGGGCCATGGGTGCAGATGGCTATAAATTCCTCTGGCTCAGATTTTTGCTGGCCAGAAGCCGTAGGGCTGCGTGAGCAAGGCCCTGAGCCTGGCACGGGGGTCAGAGCCCCCCACACTCAAACCCAGGGCTGGGAGGTGACTCCCCACTCTCCATCTGAGACTCCCTGGACAGGGAAGGGTGCCAGCATCTGGCTGGGGTATGTGTGCTTGGCACAGCTGCTTCTGACGCAGGCAAGAGGTCATGCCTGCCTGTGGACTCAGTGTTATGCATTTTTACAATTTTTTTTCCCCTTTAATTTGAATCTCTTCCAATTTTACTTGCAAACACTTGACCCCCAAAAGAAGAAATCAGCAAAATTCGTGGGGTTGCTTGCAGCATCTGCCACATGACCCCAGCTGGGGAGGAGGTGGCTCTCTCCTTTATCACCCTGTCTGGATGCCAACGATGCACAAGGCAGCTGAGAAACTCCAAACACTGTGTGAAGCAGGGTTTCATTAAAATAAAATACACCAAGCACATTGCATTGTATTGATTTGTAATTCTCACCAGTGGTTGCTTTCATAAAGTAATTGCAGATGCTCACTCTTGTTGCTTGCAAAGAGAACAGCCAAAATCTTTGTCTTGCTTAACAGCCTCTGCATCAAAGACCTCATGAGAGGTTTGGACACTTTAAAAGGATCGGCAATTATCTGTGGTGCTGGCTTTGCATTTAGTTTCCTTGCATATTCATGCCAGTGATATTTTAGCATGCACATGGCAGGAGGAAGCAAAGACTGACAGTGGGGGATCCAGCTGAAGTGAAGCAGATGTCTTTTAAATTCAGAACACATACAGCACAGAAACACTGAGTGATCGAACACAAACTAGAAGTGAAACCAGAAAAAACAGATTTTATACTTAAAACTGAGCACTGCAGAAAGAACAAAGAGCCTGAGTGATGCAAAACAAACTTGTATTAAAAAACTCTTCACTCTGAACACCCTACTGCATTGCCAAGGAGCACAGGTTAGGAATTTCAATAAACTTAGTTTTATGTTGACTGTGTCCCTTTAATTATTACTTTTTGGCACAGCATGTAAGACACCTCCAGGCCAAAACACAAGCAATGTTGAAAGTGCAACTGTTCCTCCCCTTTGGGAATGAAAGTTTTCTGATTATTATATAAAAATATTTGGATGTATTTTTTAGAGATTCATCCCATTAGCAGCTACATTATTAGCAGTAAGTCAGAGAACAGTTTGCTGATGCTTTAAAATACGTAACTTAAGGTCAGAACCTGCTAAACTTCACCAAGCAAGCGGGCCTGGTGTGAAACAGCCTTATTCTCTCCGGTGGGACTGCTCTAATGAGCAAGGGTTGGCAGCATGTGATCTTAGATTGTGAACTATATAGAGCAGCTTCGTTTTAATTGCAAGGCACTGGGCACATTCAGGCAAGAGCAAAACATAAGGATAAAAGAGCAGGTCTGGAGAAACAGCAGATAATTATAAAATGAAAAAGAACCAAGGGTGGAGGGTTTCTCTTTTTGCTGGTTAATCTGGGAAACTTATTCAACTGTGGCAACAACCAGTGGTCATTAGAGGAGCACTATGACACCAGGCAGTAAAAAAAGCTCAAATCTAGGCTTTTACAACAATCATAGACCTGAAGACCAACATTCAGCTTCCCTGGGAACAGCCCTCTTCTAAAAGCAGACCTGAAATGTAACCCACATGCCTAGGGCTATCTTTGGTGCAGAAGCCCTTCTGGATAAACCGATGTGATGAGTCCTTGGCAGTGGAGCAGAGTTACTTATAGCTCTGATTTGGCTTCTGCAAGGCGCAGATGAGGCCACAGGGAGAGGCCAGTGGGCTGGGGAGGCTCAGCTGCTTTGGTTTGCTGCTACTCACTTAGGATTTTATGAAATTTTGATCCATTCAGATTAGACAACTGCCTCCCCTCCCACACTTTAATTTCACTTGGGTTTCAGGGAAAGCTGGGGGAAAAAAAAAAAAAGGAAATAAAACTCAGCTTAAAACACAGCTTCTGTTTTGAGCATGTGCCCACTGGCGTAAGCCACACTAGAGGGTCGGCTTCCCCCGGAATGGGGAACATTCCAAAATACAGCTCGCACTTTTCCCAAAAACCTTGCAATTCCCTGGGCCCTCGCACAGCCATGGGCTAGCTGTGAGGCAGAACCACACAGCTTTTACACTGTTTTGCTTTTTGCCTGGGTATGTTTCTATTAAATGTTTTTCCCTGCCAAAACCACAAAGGATGAGGCGAAGAGGAAAAGAATGCCAAGGCTGTCAGTGAAACCCTTCGTGAAAAAGGTGACATAAGCCTCGCATACAGAAGATTAAGCTTAATCTCTGAAAGGGGACAGCAGAAAGGCTGGTAGGCTTCAAAATGAGCTACAACAGCTGTGTTTTGGTTGGCCAAAAACAGCTCCTGCGTTGGCTGAGGCTGGCTCGGCTCATGTGAACGAGTCAGATTATTAAAATACAGCGTTCAGCAATCCCTTCCTCAGAGCACTTGACAGCGCTGCCTTCTCCTTTGTGTGTCACTGCTTTCACTGAGTGTGGTAACAAAGCAAAGTGGAGTAATAATGTGAGGTGCCCATGACAACAGTCAGTGATAATCCTACGGTGCTGTCCTTATTTCAAAGCAAAAGCTACCATTTACTGGCTTAAAGCACTGTCTTTTTGTTTCAAAAGTACCTTTTGGGTCGAGAAATGCATGTCTTTCTCTTTGTCTGGCTTAACTGCTGTGCTTAATTGGCCTTAGAGCATAATAGATAAATCAGCAAGACATGGCAGAATTCAGAATAAATCAAGCTAAAAAGCTTTTCATAACTTACAAGTCACCACAGAAGGAGAGAAACTGCCCATTTTCCAGAGTAATAAGCTATCCTACCAACCTGAAGAGCAGTTTAAAATAATTAACAATACCGAAAAAGAAAGGGTGTGTATATGAGCGGTTCTGCAGAGCCACTCCACCCAGTACAATGGGAAAAAATTAACTGGGTGGACCTGCATTCCCATGCCAGTTCAGAATGACTGCACTTTATGTTTCTGTGCCTGCAGATATACATTTCTTGCACATGATCACAAGCATTGAGGCAAAATAAGAGCTTGAAAAGCAAAGCAGGACAAAAAAATGCGCTCAAGAAAAGAAATGGAAACAATTTCTACAAGATAAAGAGCAACCCACAGTGTATTTCCAGGAATGCTGGTTTCCTTCTTCACAGTAATTATATCATTTATTAGGTGATGTTTCCTGGATGATATTTAGAATTATTGTTGGAGGATGTTGTAACACCCATGTTTATTAGATAACTTCGGGGACCTTGCTGTGGGAGACTATAAGAGAAAAGAATGAGAGATAAATTGTCTGAGAAAGATCTGTTTGAATACAAAGGGCACCACACTTAATGGAGATGGGAAATAACCCTGCAGTGCCCTTTCTCCTGCAGATGTAAAATGTCTGAGATTCAGCTCTAACCTGGTGTTTAGGATGTCTCTCATACTGACAATAATCAGGGAAAAAAGGATGCAAGCCCTGCCAGTTCCTGATGGGAAGGAAGGAGATCAAAGGAGGAGTGCATGTGCAGAAAGGCTGGGAGATCTGGAACTGAAGAAGACTGAAAGGAACCTTGGGGGAACAGGAAAGCCCATGCCATACACCAAAAAGAGCCCACAGAGCAGTTGAGTGTGCTTTTTACAGAGGGATTGCTCAAAAGGGGTTTCATTCCCAGTGAAGGGTCTCAGGATGATTCTGCTCTGGGGCCTGGACACTTGAGGCTGATCAGCAACTCTGCAGTTGATAGAAGCCTGGGGACCCCAGAGCTCTGTGCCGTCACTTTGGGACAGGGCCTTGAGGCTAAGGTTGGACAGAAAAGTTCTCTGGGCTCTGACATAGGTTCAGATGATGTGCTGTAACTTATTAGAGCTGTGTTATTCCAGGTCTGGTCACTGTTACCTCTTTGTTGCTAAGTTTGTTTCCTCAAGAAAGTCCAAGAACGAAACTCAGCAGCTTCACAACAAAGATATTGAATGAATACTTATTTAACAAGGAAAAGCCAATGCAAGTGCAGTAAATAAAAAACGTTTTATCAGTTGTACAGAGAGAAATATGCCAAGTATTCAGGGTTTTTTTTCTGGAGTAAAATCAACTTGATTTCCTCTCCCTCGATAGGATGTCCCTTTGGTATTTGACATATTTTCTGTTTTCTGAAATGCCAATTTTTTTGTTGTTGTTGTTGTTGTTAGTGAAAAAGATGTTAAGAATCCTCCCAGAGTGCACTCATGAATAAATGCTGAATTTATTAATTTCCTAAAATCCATCATCTTGGCTGTGTAATATTACTTAGAGTGACACTACTGCAGGTTTGTGTGGGGCTCATTCCAGGTCTGCTCCAGGTGCAGAGTTGAAGATATTGCTGCTCTCAGCTCTGCCAGCAGATCTCAAACATCAGCATCACTGATCACTTGGCAGAAGCAGAATCTCCTTGGCAAACCTCAAGGAGGAGGAAGAGGAGAAGGAGGGAGTTAAATCTGAACAGCGCAAGGAACAGAGGTACCAATCTCATCTGATGCCAAGAGCTTGGGCATTTTCATCTCTTGTTTCACTCCACTCTTTCTTCTCCCTGTTGTGTGCATGAGTTGCTGCTGTCGGATTGAAGCAGAGGGAACTTGGTGAGAAGAGAACAAACTCCAAGCACTGCTGTCCTCTGGAAGTTGAGCCCATAGGTCAGACAGTGGGAGCATGGGGCAGGATACATCAGAGCACTTGGGATGCTTGGGAGCATAAAAGCTGCACAGAACTGTGTCTTTTATGTGCAATTGCTCTTCACAGCCATGTCTGATTTATGGAGCTGGGAAGCTTTTCCTTGTTTAAAAAGTAAGCTTTATGGACCAGCAACAAAATGTAAGGTGAGTCTTCACTATAAAGTTTTTATCTACAGCAATGATGGAGCACAGAAAGAAAAACTTGGGGTTTAGCTCTTCAGAGGTTGGAGTGAATGCAGTTAGAAATATCACTCTTCGACTTGTAGAAAGAGCCCATTTGATCTGGGAATTGCTCAGACAAGAAAAAATCAATATGGACTGGTATAATTCGTTATTGACACAAAGTTGTTCTACTCTTGACTGCTAAAGGCTTTACACCTTTTAGTAACAGACGTTTTTCAAATAGATTGCACTGAAGACTCTAAACTGCGCATACAGCTCTTCTCTTGGCTGCTGGTTGAAGCTTTAGGTTCAAGTAGGATACAAAGCAGCCAAGAGGATGAGGCAGATTCCTGCAAGGGAAAGGTTGAATGTGGACACTTGACATTAGCTCCTAGTTGGGAATGGTTTATACTCCACATGAGGGTCTGTGAACAGCTGCCAAACTCTTCTGCCCAGGTGGGTTTCTCCATGGCAGCATCATGTCCTGTCCCAAAAAACACCACAGGCAGAGCAAAAGAGAGCAGTGTCAGGCTCTGCCCTGCAGCAGCATTTTAAAGCTGAAAGTAACCAGCATAACCATCCAACGTTTTTCTTCCCAGGAGAAGAAATTGCTCGTTGCTTTTCCAATGCTGAGTTTGTTCTGCACTGCTGCTACACTGGGGGTTCTGCCCGTTTTTCAAATTTTGTCATCTGAGAAAATCTGTATCTGGAGGAAAATAGCAAATTCATCTCAAAAGATGAGTGCAAATGTAAGCAGACATCTAAGCAAGCTGTGTCTTAATGCACAATTTGATTATTTCCTTTTCTTCCATCTCCATCTGCTGTCTGCATATAGTTACTCTGGCATTTCCGTTGTCCCTGATTAACACTTTCTGCTGGAGTAATGCCTTTGGTCTTTTCACCATGTTGCCCCCAACATCTGATCTGCAGAGCAAAGGCGGCATCCCAGTAGAGCAGCCATATAATCACTGGCTCTTCCACTGGGGCTCTCTGATACCACAAGTATAATTTGGTCTGAGATGTTCCAATTTTCAGATGGAGAATTGTACATGTGGATCTGGGGTCTCTTGGAACAATATTTCTGTAATAAAAATAAGACTGGTGGTGGCAGTTTTCATTATGGTAAAGCAGGTGAGTTCTTACAACTTCTTTTGTCGAAATTAAATTCTTCTGCTTAGCCCAAAATAATATAATTTCTATGTTTGAAATGTACATCTGATATTTTGATTTTTGATTAAATATCTCTGCCTTCTTAGAGAGACTGCAGTTGATACTCAATTTCATAAATGTGGCACACTGAGGGAGGGAGGGACTTGCTCACTGCTCTTTTCCCCAAGGCTGTATTTAGGATTTTCAAAAATTAACCTACAAGTGAGTCTTATAGTGCAGCTGCTTTATATGTGCTGTGTCAGCTCCCCTATAAATACAATTCTTTCATTAGAACAAGCCTATTAACATCCATCAGTTCAGTCACTTCCATGGCCATGGCAGGTCAATGTCCTCCTTGATAACAACTTTCCTGTTTGTTTTCAGCTGCTTTCTCACACGCTCCTCTAAGTGACCCCAAACAACATAACATGGGAACACACGTGGGAACACACATGCTGATCACTCACAAAAGCACACAAAGTTTCATTTTAGGTAAAAACCCTGAATGGCACCCTTTTAAAAAGAAACTTTACTTTGGTGGATGCATAGGATGCCCAGGACATTGACCACAAGTGTCTTTCTAATTAATTTCCTTCACTACCCACTCCAGAGTACATTTCTCTGGGTAGATTCCCCACACCAGGAGGTGATTCCATATACAGCTGCCCACATAGCCCCATCCGACCTTACCAAGCACAATATTGAAGCAGTGTTGAGCAACCAACTGTGTCAGGGATGCCAAAGCTGGGAGCTGTGCAGGGTTACAGGGGAGACATCTCAAACTGGAGATACAGCAGGGATGAGGGATTAGTTACAAAATTAAGATGGAAAGGAGTGATTTGGAAACTTTACCCTCTCCCATAAGTACTGATTCAGTGAAGCGTTTTTATTCTGTGCTGCAGTCATAGCCAGCAGCATATACAGAATAAGGATTGAAATATTTTGAAGTGCTGTCACAGTGTGAATGATTTTCTTCAGAGCATAAAATCAGACTGCAAAGTTATTTTCTGTCTGCAGCGACACAAGAAGAATATGAATGTCATCATCTCTGGCCCTGGGCATACAGAAGAGCAGAGCTGGCCTTAAACAGATTCTCTTTTTCATTCCGAGTCCTTCTAAGAAATATAAAATCCAAAACAAATTCTAAATCTGGCTAGATGTCTCATGAGAGGAACAGGATTTCTGCATAGCTGAAACAGCATGACTTTGATTATTTGCAAACGCATGATTTAATCATTTCATTATGCATACCTTTTCTCAGCAGGCACCACAGCCTAAAACAGACAGGGACAAGCAGCAGATAAAACAACATGCTTTGTAGCTGAAGAGATTGGAATCAAAGAGCTTAATCTTGCCAGGCTCTGGTATCCTCGGTGCCTCTGGACGTGGCTGCAGACAGCAGGTGTGCCTCACACAGCTGAGCTGAGCGCTGGTGGAGTCCTCTGCTCAGAAGGAACATCCTGCGGGATGACTTTGATGTCTCCGTTCCCCAGCACAGGTCTCCCGTGCCCCACGTTCCTACAGCTGCTCACTACACCGGGGGAGTGAGGGAGTGCTGTCAGCGTCCTGACACCCACCACCACTTCAGGCTGCCCTGACTGCCCCCACCTCACTGCCATGCGTCCAGCCAGCATCTGACCCTGGCTGGGAAATCATCAGGGAAGAGACCTGGATCCTGGATCTATCTGTGACGGACTCTTTTTGCACCATACAGTCAACAAACACCCTCAGCGCAGTGTCCTTGTCACAGAGAGCTGCTCACTGACAGTGCATACACCGTACTCCAGCCAGCTGATGATTCCATCAAGTGGGGTTGGAGTGCAGACACCCCATTTTCCCTCTCAGGACACCTTGTGTGTCCCTCTCTACGGTGCCAGATCTTTTTCCTCTGGGAAGAGTGGAAACAACAGGGCAAATGCTCTGCCCTATCCCAGCCAAAAGGCATTCACACTGACCTTCCCTGCTTCGCCAACTACCAAAGAGAAAAGATATGGATTGCACAAAATAGTTTCTGCACAAAACCAGATTTAATTCTAGAGCACCACCCATCCCAGACAGAGATCCACCACCACTGGCACAGCCAAGAACAAGTCCCTGGGACACCCTAAATGGCATGGGATGGGACCAGAGGCCAAGCCCCACAGTGAGGGCTGGATGAGTTGATGGTGACTGGGGGAGCAGCCCCTCATCCATTATCCCTGTCACTGTGTCACTGTCTGGGTCAGTGGGGGCTGTGGGGCTGGGCCAAGGGGTTGTGTGGGCAGAGAGGAGAGTCCCGGCCTCCCCCAGGCCCACACCGGGGCCCTGGGGCTCTGACAACTGGGTTTGGGGTTCCCCATCAGGGGATGGGACCGTACATGAGCAGGGTGGGGAGCAGGAGCCATCACCCTGCACTGCGTCCCTGCCACGGGTTCATGGTTTTACCTTGAGCCTGCTGCCTGTGTCTCTCACGGGATCTGCTCCGTTCCCCAGCGAGCGGGGTTTTGAGGAGTTTGGCACAAGGAAAGCCAGCCAAACCTGCCTGAGATGCCTGCAGAGGACACCAGGGGTATCCCCACCCAACAGGCCATGCTGATGTGCTTCAGCCAAGCTGCAGAAACCCCACAAGGGAGAGCCAGCACTGCACACCCGGCAGGTGAGAACCAGGGTCTGTCCTCGAAAGGAGGCTGGGAACACCGACCAGATTCCTGCAGGCCTAAACTGGATTCATCCAGGGACCCAAGCAGGCAAAGCTCAGTCTCAGGTCCTAAAATGTGGTCTCATGGCCAATTAAATGCTGCTCAAAGGGCAGCAGAGCATCAGGGAGTGCTTTGATCTCAGAGATGCCAGCCAGATGTGTAATATCTACTCAGGTGTTTGCCAGGGATCAGTTTACAGTCTGTGCACATCAGACAGACAGGTTTCTTCCTGGGTTTGCTAACAGAAGCAGCAGTTCTCAGAAATCACAGAGAACAGAAATAATCCCTACCTTTTTAAACATCAAAAACTGTAAGGCTTCACAGCTGCATGGTTCTGAAATTGAATTGAATGACTTGACTTGCCAAAACCAGAGATCAGAGTTCTAGGTCTTTCATGCCCCAGCTGAAAGCATCAATAGCGCTCAAAGAAGGGCACAGAGCTGCCTTTCAAATACCGGTTGTGACTTTAGAAATGTCATTTGGTCTTACCCTTCAAACACAGTAACCTCAGTTCAAAATGGATGTGCAGATACAAAAACTGATTTATAACACGAGCATTTTGTTATTTAAAGAACTGCTTTTCTTTTTTTCCAAAGTTAGATCTAAAAATAGCCAAGGAATCTGAATTTTGATTACATTTTGCATTTAAATTAAAAAGCATTGGAGTTAATCTTTAAGTTGGAGGGCAGCAATGTGTTTTCTCTGGAAGAAACGCAACAATTTGAAAGCAATACAGATGCAAGCTCAGACTTGATCCCACGGGCATCTAGGGAAAAAGACTTCTGGGATGAAGCATTCAATTCCCAGAAATTACTTTTCCCAGTGATCCATAAGAATCCTAGGTCTGTTGACTTCTCCTGATGCTGTAGGACCTCACTGCTCAGCCAGAATATCTTTCTGTTTAGCTAGAAATCCCTTGGATTCATGTATTGTCCCAGCACCTGAAATACCTGAACAGCTCAACGTAAATCATGTATTTATCCTCCTTAATGCCCCTTTGAGTTCCGGCACTGCTGCTACCTGCCTTTCACAGCAGGGAAAATCAAGGCAGAGGGAATCTAAACACCTGGTCAACAGCAGTTCTTTTTACTCATTGGTCACTGCATTATTCACTGGGGTTATTACAGAGGAACAAGATGTTATTAAAAACTGAACAACTGATTCCAGCGTTAAAATCAGAGCTAGTTTTCTTGTGGGCAGAGAGAAGGGGATCAGTCATTGCTTTATTCACCACAATATCTCTTTTGACCGTCTGAGGTGGAGAGCTCACGAACTCCCAGGGAGGCATGAGGGGAAAACACCTGTGGGCACTCTGACAGCAAACACTAGATTTATACATATGCACATGTACCTACATACACCATACCTATATTTTTATAGTTTTATATTTACAAACCTTCTATGCATATATAAACATATATTTAGGCATGCATTTGGCAGAAAGATGTAAAAATGTAACATCCATAACTGCTGTAAAATTAACTGTCTTCAAAGCAAAAATCCTGAAACCCCTGAAAACCTACTCTTCTCTGACAAATATTTTCTCTTTTTCCCTGTTTATGACATCCCTCAGCTGCCAAACCCAGAACCACTTTGTGTGATGGCAGAGAAAAGAAAATAAGTGGGTAAAATATCTAAAGTCAAGGACATTGAGAACTTTTAAAGCTACCTCTGCTAATGTTACCAGCACTTTCTTGGTGAACACTGGTGTGTGTATCCCATTTAAAGTTCACCTAAAAGCAGTGCTGATAACGCAAAACTCAGGGCCTGCTTAAAATGCTGAGTGGGGCATCTACAGAAGGGCATGAGCTGGTTATGCTGACACTGAACCAGAAATATCCCAAATCCCTGAGCTGTGAGCTTCTTGAACCAAAGCCTTGTATCAATTTTGCTGATGCCTGGTCCTGATGTTCATAATGCCCTGGGTGTGAAGCTGGATCTGAGCTTCCCTGTGCCTTTGCAGTGTTTGAAGAGCATGATCCAAACTTTGCAACTTGGGACCACATAGACAGCGAATGGTTTAAAAATAAACAAAAAGAACCCCCCCCAAACCTGCTGCATATTTTACATTCTCAAGCTTCTTTGAATCTGTACAGTTGTTAGGAACCAGCCAAACAACAGATGCATCAGGAAATTAGCTCACCTCTTCTAAGAACACACAATAAATTGAAGAAAGAGATGAAGATCAGGGGACCTGATGCCCTTCAGGAACTACTGCTGGAAGCTTTGCCTCTAGGTGATAAAGGGGGAGATGGTTAATCCAAGGCAGACCGAGGAAGATAACATTTCTGTACTTGTACAATTCTGTACAACATTAGTCCAGACAGGAGTCTATTAACAGTGTCTGATGGAAGCAATTGTATTATTTATTAAACTGACAAGATCAATTGGCTGCTTTGTACCCATATAAAGAGAACTATTGTACTTTCATGTCCTTTTAAACACAGAGAATAAAGCACTCCCCAGGGTGCTTTCATGGGCTGCCTTCGATTAAGAGTTCTGAGAACATCTGATATTGTCAGAGATGGCTCGCCAGATCCCCAACTGGATTCACAGTCCTCACAAAGAAGGAAGATGGTAACAATTATAATTACCAGTGCACTGAGAAGGAAGGACCTTACCTGACTTAGAGGAGTGTTTTTACTCAGTCTTCCCAAAGATTAGGCTCTCAAAGCTGAGGGAGACTGACCTGCTTTGATAGCACCAGCAGCAATGTTAGGACTGGTGTCAGGGCACATATAACTCCACATAGGACATTCATTCCTTTTTTCACCAGAAAAATGGGAGGAGTGGAGAAAGATGACAGTTTCTAGGGCATGAGTAATTTTTTTATAGAACCTAATTATGGCAAGCAAAAGTGTTGTGTAAATTACCAGCAGGTTATGAGTTGTGCAATATATTTATACATTAACCCCATGCAGCACTGCAAGCTTGGGGCAAAGGGGCTGGAAAGCTGCCCATTGGAAAAAGACTTGGGGGCGTTGGCTGACAGTGGCTGAACATGAGCCAGCATGTGGCCATGTGGCCAAGAAGGCCAGTGGCATCCTGGCTGTATCAGCAATAGTGTGGCCAACCAGACCAGGGCAGTGATTGTCCCCCTGCACTGGGCACTGGTGAGGGCACAGCTCAAATCCTGCTTTCAGTTTTGAGCCCCTCATGACCAGACACACATTGAGGGGCTGGAGTGTGTCCAGAGAAGGGCAGTGGAGCTGGGGAAGGGGCTGGAGCACAAGTCTGACGAGGAGCAGATGAGGGAGCTGGGGGTGTTCAGTGGAGAAAAGGAGGCTCAGGGGGGACCTTATCACTCTACAACACCTGACAGGAGACTGTAGCCAGGTGGGAGTCGAGTTCTTCCTCTGGGGAAGGGCTTGGAGGATGCAACTCTATAAACTACAAAATAAGCACTTTCAGTCCTTTCAGAGTGAGTAAATATGCTCAATAAATTAATAGCAATGCTGTCTCAGAGCAGCTGTTTCTGAGCAGTTATGGAATTTTCCAAACATCTAAATGGACTTTTTACTATGTGCTCCTAAACAGGGATGTGCACCAACTGCACCAAAGCTGGAACCAGCTTAGGGAAGGGAAAAATTCTTTGTGGGTATCAATGCAGTGTTGCTCTGAGTTTAATTGAATCACAATTATGTGCTTATCAACCTAGAACTAAAGGTTCCTGCAAGCTGCCAAGTACTACTGTGACTCCTGTACGTGATGAAGCTCAGGCTGTTTCTCACAGCTTGTGCAGAGACTGGAGATGTCTCTGCTCACAATTACAGCAGAATAAACTCATAACAATTCTGTGAGAGGACTTCCGTGGTTTTGATCTCAATTTACCTTAATGTAAATGAGCAAGTTTTGCCTTATATTCAAACCCAGCTTTTATATTGGATTCTGCCTTGTCCTTGCTGTGAACATGGAAAATACATCTATTTTCTGTACAGTCAGTGTTCTCAGCTAATTACTGCCCCAAACAGTTTCAGAAACAGTGGCAAATAGAGCTACATGATATTTCCCTTAGTTCAATTACCTACACTTCGATTTTTCCCTGTTCCTTATATCTGCCACCTGGATTTGCCAGCCTTTCCAGCAGTGCCAAGAGACTTCATGGCCAACCAACTTCAGTTTTGAGAGTGATCTTAAAAACCTTCATTTTCTGCTATTTTCTACTATGCCATTTTAATCTGCAATCTGTTGCTTCTTCGTCTCCACTGAACCTTACGAACCTTAAGATCGGTGCTCAGCATTGGTCCCGTCACCGTCACCAAGAGGAGCCAGCAAAGCCCGTGCCCCACCTCCCGGCTGCCGGACAGCACTGCGGGGATCCAGCTGCCAGAGCCTCGGGAAAAATCGGGACCTCGGCCACGGAGTCTCAACTGCTACGACTTTACAAAATACTGGCCTTTCTCGGGTGGGGAAGTAAAAAGTGGCTAAAGAGAATATCTATTTATGCATATAAATATTAAAAATTATAATATATTACACATATGTTTCATAACATATACTATCATATAGGTGATATATTATATATTATTATCTATTATTATGCATATTGTATATTATATATTAAACATAATTACTATATATTATGTATTATTCATTATATAATATTTGTTAAATATATTATAATATAATAGTTTAAATATATTTATTTAATTATTTGGTTTTTTATTTTTATATTAATTTCTATATTTGTATAAATTTTTAGATACACACATATTAAATAATATGTACATAAAATCTATATATACATATATATACATAAATATATATATGTATATACACACACAAAGCAGCAGCCTCTGCACCTGCTGCAAAGATCTGTATTGCAGGACAATGTTGTTACAAAATTTAACAAATCTGCAGCCCTGTTTGTTGGTACATTTTATTTATAAGCTGGTTTTCAAGGTACCACAACGTGACACCGTCATCAGGAGGTGTCACAAGTGGAGAGGAAGCTCCAGCTCTCCTGATGCAGTGTACCTGATCCTCTCGGCATGAGGTGACATTGGGAAAGGGCTCTGTAGAGAAACTGGCAGATAGTGGAAGGAGATGGCAAGGAATCACCCATAGAAAGGAAAGGAAGGAAGAGCAAGGTAAATATTCGTGGCAGGAAAAGAGGACAAGGAAAACAAGTGATGCAACACACAAGCAAATATTCAGATTTGCCCATCACACAACACCAGTCAGTGCCTGTCTTCCCAGGACCTTCAGTGTAGACAGGCTCCATAGTGAGTTAATTATGAAAGTTTTCTTGTTCACATTAAAAACACCTACCAAGAGATGATTCATTAATTTTCTTACAAATTGCAATGAGAAAATGAATTCTTAAGTCTACTAATTTGTGTGTAAATTTGACGAAGGCAGCTGACCTTGCCTGCAGGGATAGCTAAACGTGCTCACAAGACAGTCTTGATGCCTCTAACCATCCTGTGATCCCAGCCTGCATGCACAGAAAAATAAAGATATTTCAGGGAAACAACTGTGTGAGCATACAGCATAATTTATCCTGCTATGGGTCATTAGAGTCCCAGCACAGTGACTAATGTGTCATTCCCTGTAAGTTACACTGAGTGAGTAACAATTGTGGAAAGTACCTATTCTAGGATAGAACAGTCCATCTGTATCACAGGAACTTTCTTCTTATAGCAAACATTCCTCAGGAGTTCCCTCTTCTCTATACTTTCTCAGTACAGACAATTTTTAGGAAATCTGTGGGATTTACTTTTAAAAAAATCAAACCAAGAACACACAAAACCCCCCCAAAACATATATAAACACGATTTTTTTTCAAGAATTACAAAATCAAAGGTTTCAAAGCCCTTTCCAGTGTGACTTCATTCCAAGAGACACATCCTAGGAAAGGAGCAGCCAAAGGTGAGTTTCTCTGTTTCATCATCATTCATGAGTTTTCTTTAGCAATGACATTCTTTCATTGTCCTACTGTGGTCTGAGGGCATCAGGGGCTTTTTCACATCCTACACAAGAGCAAACAGAACCCTGCTGTGGAAAACACCTACAGCTACAGCAGTGAATGTCTGGTGTCTGCCTCATGGGGGAAACTTACTTGCTTTGTCATTTGTGTGTTTCTGGGACCAGTGTTTCCTGCTTTAGTAGACTTCCTTGAAATAATCTTCTAAGCCATAATTAAAATACTAGTTTAAGCATTTATTGTATAATGACGTGACATTGTGGGCACAGCAACATCCGGCTTAACAGCCAGGAATATAACTGCAGAGTACACATTTACAGAATCATAGCTAAATTAGCCATTGTTATAAAAAAGACCAAGCAGTATCTAAGAGATCCTTGCATCCCATGGGTTTTCAAAAATCCAAACCTGTGCTGACTTTTTATGTCTGCTCATTGCAAAGTTTTCAATTGAGTACTTTGATTTCAGTAGAAAAATGTTTTCCCTTCCTCAAAAATCTCCCAAACACTGACTGAGCCATAAAGTACCTTGAGAAAGTTTCCATGGGAAAGATGGGAAATGGACAAGCAAAGGACTTAATCCTGGGTAAAGCCAAATCAGCTGCAGGAAAGTGAAGGGAATACAACCCCCCAAAATGAATCAATTACAGTTACCGTGCATTTTGTTTCTGAATTCACAGACCAAAGTAAAAATATTTACACTAATAGCGTGGTCATCTTTAAATCCCTATTTCTATTTCTTTATGAACTCTATGCCTTCTCCAAATAAAATTTTCTGTCTGCCTAAAGGGCTTAAAAAAAAAAATCTGTTTTGGCTCTTTCTTCACTTCTAACTTCTTGTTCTTTGCTTGGTGTATTCTGAAGGTGTCTCTAACAGCGCATTAAGTTTCAGTGTCAGTAACAAAAAAAAAAAAAAAAAGCACATAAAACAAGCCACTAGCAGAAAGAAAAGCCTGCTTTACACTTGTTTCCTAAACCAACAGCCTGTGACATGCCAGGGCCAGAAAGCATTGATTATAAACAAAAGGGTCCCATCTCAGATTCCCACAGTGAACCTGGCTTTCAGTGACCTCTGATGGTGTGACACTTCCTACCAACAGCTCCTTTGAACAGGGAGAGCAGAACAAGCAAACTAAACAAAACCACAGAAAAGCCTTGGAGGTAGCAACAGCATAATCCCACTTATTCATAGCTCAGCTGAAGTGTTGCCTATAAAACCCTCTGCAGTGATTTATTCTACGCTCATTCCGATATTGCCAAGAACCCTTCCTTCCTGTCGGAAATCTGCCTCCCTTTGCTCACAGAATGACCCAAACAAATACAGAAACGTTTACACTAATAAATTGTGCGTTGGATTTCGGTGCCTGTATTAAACTCAAATGCTGGTTTTTCTTCAGCTCCTGCAAACACACAGAGATCGTTCTGCCAGTAGATGTCACCCGGAGCAGGGAAATGCCTGCTGAAGCCCTGGAGAATCCCGGTTACTCCCACCTGGGTGCCACAATGCGCCCACGGGAGCTTTGGCGAGGAAGCGGAGGAGGAGGTTGCCAAAACCAATCTGGTTGATCAGCATTGGTGCCTCCGGCCCCCGGGGGTGCAGGGCTGGGGGCAGACGCGGTGACACCGCTGCTCCCTGCGCAGCCACCACTACGGGATTGTGCAAACCTGTTCCTCGGGCTGCCTCCAAACACACCTGGGCAAAGGGAGAGCGCAGGGAGACTCCAAACTGAGGAGTTTCAAAATCCCTGTCACCTGCAACCCTCGGTCCCAGTGATTATTCAAATTGTCTGTCGCAAACATTCCTTTGGGTAAGGGAATGGTAATCCCCGAGTTGATTTTACACTTTGCTGCTGTGAGCCGAGTCCAGGAACACCATGGTGATGGTTTCTGACAAAGCCCTGATCAGGCTGCGCAGTGGCAACATGGAATTTCAGGATGCTTAAAAATCAACATTCCTATAAGGAAGATGTTTATAAAAAACCCTTTGAAACCCACCCCCGCCTGCACCCAGAAACATGAGAATTCAACCCACACACCTTCACCTCTATGGTGCACATACCAAAAAACCACTTAACGGCAGCAGAAATCTCACTGACAAATTTTCCACCTGTGAGTAAAATTCAAATATGAAGTTTAGGTGAGACAAAAATGGTACACAAGACCATCAGCTGTACTAAATAATCTAATTAATATGCTGCGTTACACATTTTTATATTGGAACAAGGAAAAAAATTATATTTCAGACCAAAAATGCAAAGGTAAATCTCCAGGCTTTCAAGCCACCTACCTTCCAGGAGAGATGCATATTTCATCTTGAGTACTGCTTTCACCCACGGCATCCTTCTGAAAAAGTATTCTGAATCTTTTATTTTGTTGGATCTTGGTTATTTGTATCTGGTACTATAAAAGTACATGTAAGGCTTTTCTCCCATAATTCTTGGGGAAAAAAATTAGAGGCTGTGACAAGTAAGTGAAACCTCAAAGCTATAATTGATCAAAAGGCATTTGCTTCCACAAAAATGTCTCTTTAATATCTTCATCAAAATTTAAGCTTCAATGAACAGCTTCAAATATGAATTTCTTTTCTAAAATGGAAGACCTATGACAAATACAGAAACAAGCAGAGAACTTCCACAAAAAAACCCACAAATTTAGTTTTGTGTGTTTAGTGAATGGAATGTAGAAGGAGCAGAGTATCAGGGAAATAGCTGGAAGGAGAATGGGGAAAAAATAAGCCCTACTGTGTCTAGTCTTTGTAAGGAAATTCTTTTCAGAAACCCATCACACAAAGAAACCCCCAATTCAAAAGCCGGTTTGTTTGCACAGTCTAATTTGGTGCATTTTGTGTGTGTGTGTAACACGAAAAATTTACTTTTTTTCAATGGGCAGCGATCTCTGCTTTGGAGGCAACTCTTTACTAAAACAGGACGGGAAATTTCCCAGGCTTTGGCCAGAGTAATAGCAGTTCTTGCAGAACTTGTGCCCTGGCTCTGGATTTCACAAAAGGTTCCTTTCTTCCTTCCTTTCACTCCCTACAATGCACCTCCAGAGATCTGCCACAAAGGATTGTTCTGAGGTATATTTAGCACATGGTGGCAGGCTTAGCTGCTGGGATCAGTTCTTCCTCACTCTGAACTGATCCTCGTGTTTCTGAATGCAGCAGCTCATTCAGAATTCAATTCCTCGTTTTTCACAGCAGTACAAGTTCAACTAAATTTTTTACAGGTTCAAAAATCAATCAGGCAAACCCAAGACAGAAAAATCCATGAGATGTCCCAGTTAAAGCTCAAGTAGCAGCAATACTACAGTGCACTGGATGTTGTGAAGATGTACTGGAGAGCTGTCATGGGATGCTTTCCCTGTTCTTTTAATTTCCTTTATATTGAGCTCTATAGACCTCTGGTCTGGCTCATTATGGCTGTTCATATGTTCCATTCTTATCAAGAAGATTTTCAGGTGGGAATCGATGGCAGTGACCCCAGGAACAGCAGCTTTTTCTCCCTTTTGGTGTTTTAAGATGGATTTTCAAAGATGTATGTGTGTGGAAAGGATATAAAAAGAGTAATATTTTATGAACATAGTAAAACTGCACATTATTAAATTTAAAACCTCATTTATCTACATATTAATATTCTTGCAGAGTTCCAAATCAAGATTTCCCACTAGGAACCCTGCCCCGTTCTTGCTTTATTTTTCCTCCAAATGATGCTGTTATTTTCTTTTTTCAGCAGCTCATTCAATGCAAGAAGTAAAAGGAGTGTGATTTATTCTGGGTTCTCCACACTAAATAGTCCAGTGCTATTGTGCATGGACAGCAAGCACTTCAGAAAATGGTGAGAAGTAAAAACAATTTTTTTTTCTAAATAGAAGTAACCCAATAAAACATTTAAATACATGTAAGAATTAAAAGGATTTTTTTTCCACCTTAGGTTTGGATCTAAATTATGAGCCCTGTTTCTTTTACACAGAATTAATCTTCCATATTTATGTATTGGGGCACTTATTCCAATTCACAGGACACTGTGAAATGGCCAGAATTAAGGGATTCAAAAAGCTAGGCTTGGATCTTGTTGAAATTCAGGTTATCCCAGTTTTCTACAAGGGATACATTTTGATCCAGCCCTGCTTTCTGATGGAACAGTGCAGGCTATTTTGCAGGTGATGGAAACAGACAAAAAAGCAGCTGAAGGGAAGATCCATGAGGTAAAGGGTTTTTTACACATTCCCATCTTCTAGCAGTTACCAATATCCGAGAAACATCTGTACACACTAGTCAGAAACTTAGAGCATTAACTGCACAGCACGATATAAAGATCATTTTTAAAAGCTTCCAAGATACCTTCAGAAGCAGTGAGGAAACAGCACTGGAGTGTTATCAGGAAGGTTCCCAAACAGCAAATTCTCCTCAATATCCTACAGCTTTATTGAACAGCTTGCTCTGGAAGATAAAGGAATCGAGACCATCTATGAAACAATCTTAAAGCTGATTTAGTAATTGCCTGTGAATACAACTCAACCCAGGCTAGATGAGGCTCAGGAGACCCGAGACCCATCAGCTCCCCAAAACAGGTCATGAATGGAGCTTTAAGTGATGCAGACACTGCATGTGGATTCCTCTCTGGGGAATAATTTTTTGCCATGTTGCCACAGGAAGAATCCATCACATGGTGATTTTGTTCCATTTGTGAGGCACTGAGCAACTTCAGCAGGCAACAACCAAATTAACCCTAGAAAAACAAAGCCCAGCTCAGTTGAGATGAGGCAGCATTTTACCACGGGCACTTAAACACATACACAGCCAGCTGAGCCTCCTGACAAACACCAGCACGGGGCATCCTGGGCCAGCAGAAACCTGCCTGAAACTCCAACATCACAGGCTGGGCTCTGACTCTTTGGAAATACTAAACTTGAGCTGAACTCTTACCATTTCCATCAGAAGGTGTGGACATTGTAACACTTACAGTCCTGTGTATCAACATCTCCCAGGCTGCTGTGCTCTGGTCCAAAGTCAGAAGTATGTAAATGGACTATTTCCATCACCTTACTCGGTGGCTTTGTCCCAGAAATTCTCCAGTCTCCCCATTTGCTACCACAGATTTTTCTGAGCTCTTCTCTTTCTTTTGATCTGCTCCTCTCTGGGTTTCTATTGCCAAGTATTTTCTCTTCATCTCTGCGTTCAAAGCACAGAGCTGAAAATGCAGAAATTAATCACTTTGAGGCTTCTCTGTGTGGATGAGCACAGCCTGTGAGGACCAGCAGGCTGTGGTTCATTCCAGCACCATAGGCAGACTTAATTTACTGAGTTGTGACCAGAGAAACTGGGAGGATGCCCTCCACAAACAGCCTGGAGCACCTGCCAGAGGCACAGAGCGTTCCCTGGTGCCAGTGGTGTATCTGCAGCTGCAGCATAATCCCAAACATGTGACCAAGGGGCAGGAAGAAAGGATGTGCCCCACGTAAATTTAGCCAGCACATTCTCAGATCTCATTGCTTTAAGTGGCTGGCAAAGCTGACAGAATCTGATTGCTGTAGTGACGTACTCCCAGCCTCCTGACAGACATTTTTAGAGCTGTGCCTGTTGACTAGGGACAAAAAAATATTAGGAGTCCAAAATCACCTGCCATTTGCATGGGCTGAACACTGTCTGCTGAGGTCATGAAGCAAGAAGCTTGAAGAGCAGGGGATCATGGCAGTACCCAAAGTACTAAATCTGCAGCAATTTAAAGCAGAAAACAGAACTTTTCTCAATTCTGTGAATGTCTTCTAATGCATTTTTATAGAATGTATTTTTTAAAAGTAGATTTTAACACCTTTGAGTCAAGATCCACACCTTCTTATCTATGCAGCTGCAGTGCTGTGAATATGCCACACTGCCAGGCCAGGGAGGCAAGGGACACACATCATCCATACAGAACAGGCAGGACTTTGTTTTGGGAGTATTCCCTAATTCCCCCAGATCTGTGGCGTAGAAACTTCCCTAAAAACCCTCAATATATTTGAGATTGGATCAAGATTAGACAAACTTGTTAGAACATATTTTGGAGGTAGGAGAGGAAGGGAAATGAGCATTGTTTAAGGAGTTGCCTTCTATCCCCTTTCCAGATAAAGCTGGAACGCTGACTGGCCCAGCCCACGTAATTGTGTCTAAACCACGACATGCACACTCCCTTCACACATTTCTCAGGAAAACAAAAAACAAACTTAAACCCCAACCTTCCAAAACAGGAAGGGAAACTTGGGATTTCACCAAGCAGTAAACACCAGATCATTACTATGGTTTCAACTGAACTACTCATAAAGACTAAGAAAGTCAGTTTTAAATGCAAAAGAACCAACCAAGATAACCTCAGCAAAGGTCAAATATTTGCTGATACACCTTGTACGTAACACAGTTCTGACCATGGAAAATAGTATCTAATCAGTCATATTGGTTAAACTACACGTGGGTGGAATTTAGGTGGGATGTGAGCAACTACAGTGCAGGAATCAGATTAAGCCTGGGAGAAACTGCAGCATGTGATTATCATGTAATAATTACTCAACATTTTGACAGAGCTCAAGACTGGGCTCAGCCCAGCCCTTGACAATGAGAAGACAGCACAAACATCAGGGTACAAAACTCTATCCTTTCTCTTAATCCACCAGCATTTCCTCTCTGGGAAGTTCATGAGCTCCTGATGAAAGCCCAGGGCTGCAAATTCAAAAGAACCCCTGGGGTTCAGAGACAAGGTCCAGACCCCTGGAGAAGGCAACCCCAAGTCAGCTGCAGCACAAATCTGTGTTGGTGACCTTTTGGAATTGGGTCACCACCAGTTGTCCATGTATGTGGAGTTCTTAGAGAAACCCATCTGGTCCTGGCATCCATCTGATCTGCTCGTCATGCTGTTGCCACAGCAACTGGCACTTAAATGAAAAATCTCTGAGCAAGCTGGATCTATAGGCAGCCCTACCAAGTCACAAGGCAGCAAAAGTGGATGCTTGAGGCTGGTCTGGGAGGCACTTAGCTGTGTATTTACCAAAAGGGGTTTCATCCTTGTTTTCCTTGTGCTTTTTCATTTCACAGAATAAACATCAGTACACCAATTTTTCTTTATCAGCAAGTTCTCTGTAGGGCAGTCACAACAATGATATCTTTCCATGTGGCCTGCTCTGCAGTCTAAATAGATTTTAAATATTTTGATCTCTGCAGTTTTTTTCATATCACACAAAAACTGAACTTTTTTTTTCTGTAAACACAACTGCCAAGAGAAGTAATACTAGCCATGTGCCTTTTCAGAATTAAAAGATGCTTTACAAAAGTATAAAATCTAACTAGATCTTCCCAATGGCATTTAGATGTGTCCTGTTGAATTAGACCCAAATTTCTTTAATGCTTTAGGGGTACAGACCTAACATTTAAGGGCTTTGCAGGATAATTTCATGTTTGGCAATACAGATTCAAAGATTTGTTTTGTTTTGAGGGAGGGGAAGTCTGTGCTTGTAGTAGAGGATATTACATGGTTTGAAGTAACCAATCAATATTTCCCCAGCTGACTAACTCTGAAATATGCTTTATTTCCATCTCTGGCATAACAGAACCATAAGAACTAATCTGAAGCTCTCAATCTTTTAGCAGGAGAGATGAGGGAGGGTTTTGCCCCAGACCATGGGCCAGATTTAGGCTCCTAAAGCAACACTCATGCAGGTGACGTACGACACATGACGTGAAGGGAAGTGGGAGCTGGTGACTGAGGACAGGGGAGGTGACACTGGGGCGGGCACTGGGTTACACAACCCCACCTTTAGCCTTTCAAATCAATGCTGAACATTGCCAGCACAAGGTGAACAGAGGAAAGCAGCACAATTCAAATTATTTTTCTTATTCTTTGAATGCATCTGAATTTTTTCTCTTATTACTCAAAGTCTACAGGTGAGTGGGACTATTTTACATGCAAAACATTCTGGTTTGGAGGTATTATGTCTTTCCAAGACCAAGAGGGAGGAGAGAAAGACACAAGAAAAGAAACTGAAGGACATTATTGAGAGAAGTGAGAAGCATCTAAGATACCTGAGCCTGAAATGGAGAAGAACATTTCCATAAAGCTTCACTATTACGCACTTTGCTCCCTAATCCCTTGCAATTAAAAGAACTGAAAAAAAAAACCAAACTCCCTTGCCCAAAACCCCTCCCAAATATTGTTTTGCCACTGCAACATTTTTCTAAAAAAAGCCAAACTAATTGCGTATTAATAGCTCAGAAGTCAAATTTCTTTCAGTTGTCTATTTAAAATTGTCAACAAAATTACTTTTATGTAGATTTCTCGTTGGGGAAAAGTCAGAGACTTTTTTCTTAATGTTTCCAGCTGTAGATGTTGGACTGAGAACCTTCCTCTCATCCAGTCCTTTTCTGCTCCATCATTGGTTACCAAATTTGAAAAGGTGAAGAAAGTTAGAGCAGCCACCATTATTTACTCAATCAGGAGCAGAACAGCGACCCATAAAAATTTCTGGCACAAAACTTCCTGTGAACACATTTGCATGTTTATTAGCTAAACTTTGCCGTCTGCGAGCACTCTTGTGAAAAAAAAACCAAATCATTAGTACAAAAAATGGTAGAAAACACATTTTTAAAGGCCAAAAAATCTAAAGTAAACTGAAAATCTTCATTGCTGGAAATGTTTGGGAATTGGCCTGCCTTTCTGAAAAAGTCCAAAGAGGCCCAAGTTGCAAATTCTGTCAAAAGTCAAGTCTGAGTCTTGTCTTCAGAATTTGGACTAAATTTTGAAAATCTCAATTTGCAAATCTAGTGTACATTTTCTCTGTCAAGTAGAAATACTCCAAGTAGGAGAAACAACCCAGCAGGAAGATATGATGTACAGACTGCAAATAAGACCAAATTCTGAGACAAAGTTGAGACACTTCATCATTCTGGATGAAACAACCCTATAAATACAATTAAATTTTTTGCTGTCCTCACTCAGGTAAAAGCTATTGACCTAACTAGGGAAGAAACTAAGTTGTTAAGGAAGAAAACCCGGAACCTTGATTTGACCCTTTGCTTTCGGTGATTAATTTAATAATACTTACACAATAATATTGAAAATCTGATTTGGAAAGGCAATATTCCATGTCATACCCTGGCTGCCTCTCTTCCTCAGCAGTAAATCACTATGCACCACTTTCAGTTTGTGAGGGCAGAGGATGATTATTCAATTTTCAATACCCTGTTAACAACTGTTTGTTCTCATCCTTCTCCCATGACTTCACGGAGCTTTAATTGACAGCACAGATGTCACAGCTCCTGTCTCCAGCCCCAGCAATTGTTTAAAATGCTCCTGAATTATTTAACTGCTGGTGTTGACAGGAAGCTGGACATTTCTGCTCTGATGAGGGCTTTGTTTTAAGGTCTCAGTCCATCTTGCCTTCTGTCTCTTCCTATCTTACATGCCTAAAACTGCTGCTAATGGCTGTGCACACAAGGCTTCCCATTTCAACATCACATTTGCATTTTGCAGGAAGATTCTCAAGAATTTTTGGGATTGTCCCAGATTAGACAGAGACAAAACCCATCATGTAACAACCGATTTTAACAGAGGCAGGATCATAGTCTCAACTTCTCCTTGTGTGTTCCCACTAAGATCATAGTGCCTTCTGTTCTCCCAAAGTCAGCTATTAATACAAATTATGTGCAGAAAAAAAAGAATGGATCCTGCGAGCAACGTGCTGGACATTTGTATTCCAGACAAGATCCTGTTAAAGATCCTGTTAACAATACTGGTGGATGCCACAGTCTTACTTCACATATTGATCTGGTGGAACAAGTACAAGGCACGTCGACTTCTGGTCTGTATTAATTTGTACTATAACCCTTGGCACAAGATCAGCTGGCAATCGTCTCCCCCATGTTTTAAATCAATTAACTGAAGTAGTAGTTGTTTGTTATCAGTAAAAGGGATTTAATAAACAAATATACTTGATAAATCAATGTACAGACAAATCCAGACATCCGCATATAAATTAGTTTACATAAACTCACTAAAATGAGGCTGCTGGAATGATAATGTTTCAATGCACCAAAATAACATTACCAGTTCTTATAAGTTGACATGTTAAATACATCTCTGTCCATTCTTTGGTCTTTAGAGCTTTGCTTCTAGTGAGACTGTTCAGTACCACAAGGAGGGGCTAGGCTGGTGAGCTCAGATTGTCATTTTTTGGTATTGTCTTAATAGAGTCAGTGAAATAAAATGATGAATTATGTTGTTACATCAGCTGAACAGCTTATATAATGTACCTCTGTTCCTACAAAATTGAAATTTAGTGTTTTAACAGTGGACTTTGTTCTTCCACTCACCTGTAAATGTGCACTACTGGAGCAGCACTGAGCCCAGTTCTGCCCTTCTCACCAGCTAAATCTGTTTCCTCTTCTGTGAAATCACCGCTGCTTTACATCATTATGAATTAGGTCAGAAACAAACCCAGTGACTGCTCATTCCAGCTAGTGAAACATATGAAGAGTGGCTGCAATGACAGATCTGTAATAATGCTTCTCATCTGCAGTCAATTAAATTTAGACCGCGCAGAACTATAAGAAGTACACAGTGGAAAATTTTGGCAGGGTGACAGGCAAGCTGTAGCAGATCTAACAAACCTGGAGACTTTTAAATTCATCTTCCCTCTGAACTTTAATCAAAGGCTATAAAAAAAATCCAGCTGAATACAATAAAAATTTAAACAGGGAAGATCATTAAAGCAGACACTTCTCGTTACCTCATGGTGACTTGCAGAAAAATGTTGTCAACGTCAGATGCTCATCCCTGGCGTTATAATCATAATTCACCTTGCTGGAACAAACAGCACGGGAATGTCTGCATCTGCTAAGCTTGTGTACCAAAGGCAGACATGAGAGGAGGCCAAACATGTTTTTATAAGTTACAAAAGAGAACAATTATTTCTACTGGAGGGGTAGGAGTTTTTGGAATGTGCTTTTGGACATAGGAGTGTCTTTTGAGAACTACTGAATATATCTTCAAATAAATTATGTGTAATTATTTCTGACAGCTTGCATGAGAAAAATAAAGCATTTATCCTGTCATTGAGGTTCACTATCTCAGTGCACTCTCAGGACTTTGGAATCATCCTTGTGGCAAATGCCCACTGCCCTGAGGACAGACTTCCTTTGTTTTTTTATCCTCCACAGTTGTGGGGGTTTTTCAAGTACGTGATTTTCCTTCAAAAATTTGTGGCTAAAATATTTGTCTGTCTTTTGGCTGTTTTGATTTTTGACAACTTCTCCAGCAAACCCCATCACACAGCTACAGTATTCCCCCCACCCCCTACCCAGCAACCATCATACCCACATCATTCTCCCCTCCTCGCAAACTTTTATGTCTCTGCCCTGTGTCTATGTATCTTTTATTTCATTTATTCCTCAGAATTCATCTGTTCCCCTCTTCGTGGTTGCCAGCCCAACCTTTGCTCTGGTTTTGCCTTCATTAAATGCATCCCCCACCCCCTTGCCTTTTATTCAATCAGCCCTGCATGACAGATCTTTTCTATAAAGGCCACAAATGATTCCTCTGCAAGATCTGCCTCACTAATTATACACTTAACATACATTTATCTGTTCCTACAGCAGGTTCCAGAGAGCAGGGGCTTTTCTTCTGTGCCTTGTCACTTAAAACACTGCCACTATCAGCCACTCCACAATGACATCGGCAGCACCACTTTGCTGCAATTAGGAGGGAGATTTGCCAGCAGAGGATGGGGTTTAAACTCTCCTTGACAAAGAAAACAACACGGAAACAATTGGCTGAGTCCCTGTTCATAGAACCCCAAGGGGTATCTGGAAACTCCAGGTCAGACGTGGATTGTCTGCAGACACTTAATGGTTGGTTTAGTTTGGCAAAAACCCAGCGACAAGGAAATGTGCTCGTGTATTCTGCAAAATTATGCTCCACGTGAAACAAAGTGCATGGCCTGAATTTAGAGCCAGGTTGTTTTTAGAGAGAAGGCATTTTTGAAATTATTATTATTTTCTTGAAAATATTCTCAAATATTACATGTGAAACATAGCAACATGTATCACCATATTCTGCTTCCAAAAAATAAATAAAAATTCTACGGATGATATTAAAAGCTGACAGCACAAAATCTTTACTAACCCACATTCCTGCAGTGTTGCTACCAGGAGATCAGTCTGTCAGATAGCACAAAATCTAAGGTAATGTGTTTATAACCAAGCAAATACATTTTTCAGGAGCAGCTTTTCACAAAGCAGCACAATGGACTCGCTCTTACCCAGCCACAAGCATGAAGCAGCTCATCCCAGCAGGCTGTTCAATGTAAAGGAATCCCTGTGGTGTCCCTGGTCAGTGGAATAACTCTGAAACAAACAAAGTAGAGACCAAAGTCTGAGTCTAGATGAGGCCAAAAACACTTTTTTCCAGAGCAATATTTCTTTCCTGGGAGGGAAACCAGCTACCCTGCAGACCAAAATAGGGTAAGAATACTCTGATTAGAGAATATCAGATACTTTAAAGATTTTTAAATTGAACTTATTAGGTGAAAAAGAAAAGAAAAAATTAAAAAATGCTGGTATAATTTATGCTAATATTTTGCATTGTTTCTGACAGAATTTCAGAGGCTTTAATCAGCATTTTCCCCTCAGGGTTTCCATAAACAGGTTCCATGCAGTATTTTTAGTGGAGCGGGATGCACAAGGTGCTCTGGAAATTTTCAGCAGGCATCAGCAAATGTATTTTAAGTTTGCGCCTGAGAAACTAAATACTAAAAAGTCTGTTTTTCAGATCCCCAGCAGATTCTATTGATAAGAAAATAATTTGCTCTGTGTGTTGCTTTAGGTTTAGGGAGTGTAATACAGCAGGTTATGGAAGCTCTGGTTACCATCTCTCCTTTGTGTAAGCCTACTTATATTTATTGCATGGAGTTTCCAAGAATATCGTATAAACAGGAGAACAGGTGGATAAGAAACTCCAATGGGGCTAATGACAGAAAAGAAAATTCAATACTATTATCTGAGTTCTTTGCCAATGTTTTGGGAGGAGATAACTCATTAAGAGATCAGATCCTACATCTTCAGGACAGGGCAATCTTACCCAAATTAAGACAGCCCAATTCAAACTTTTTAATCAAGAAGTTTCTCTATATATTAAATTTCAGAGTGGGTTCTGCATAGGGTTTGTGTAAGTTTTTCTCTGGCAGACAAGATGATCAAACAGTTTATGCAGTGCATGGAAATGGCAATTGTAATTGTTTCAGAAAAGTATCAAATCAATCAATTCTTATCCAGGTACCTTTCAGATGAACAAACTTAGAAAGTCTTCAGTTTCCCTTACCTTCAGGAACACCATTTGTAGAGGTGGACTTTCACCTAATGTGTTAATTCATTCCTCAGCACAAGCTGAAACGGTCTTGCTTTACATGAAGGTTGGTTATGTGTTTAATGAAAAAAAAAATCCCCTTCTAATCTTTTTAAGTGTCATTCTGATGTTTGAAAGAAAGCATCACCAACTTATTGACCGCTTTCAGATCAATTTTATGAGCGAGCACAGGAGGACAGTTGCCATTATCTCTGCATGGATTGAAACTCATCAACACTGCAGAACATTTTGTAAAATAATTATCAATGATAATACTGGGGATTGAAGCCATACATTGACCACCGTTGGAACTAATTCAGCAAAAAAAGATGAAATATCGGAACAATCCTTAAAGCTGGAAGCCATGCTCCAAGGAGAGTCTTGGCAGTTTATTTCACAGGAGTTGTATCTAGCTGGATGGAAAAGATGCATTTGTGTACAAGGAATTACCACTGCCAGTACTGGTGAGGAAATAATGAAAATGTGATTGGCATAAATCATTCATAAATCTTATTACACAATCCTGATCCATATATTAGATTGCCTGGCATTCCAGAGCTGAGAACTACTAAGGTCAGACTCACTCTGGAGTACTGTATTTCTTTACACATTTTATTGTAAATAGAAAGTGGAATTCTGATCCCACGGGAAATTCCAACATTTTGACATTTATTTTCAGTGGAAATAACAAACATACTGAGTTTGAATCACTGAAACTCTTATATGCAATAGTATAGGAATATCAAAATAATGTAAATATCATAGAAGTTGAAATTAAATGAATAAAATGCCAATATAAAATATTTCAACATTGCCAGAAAGAAATAAGGTAAAATTATTCATTTTGATATTTTCCCATCAAATTTAATCTAAATCAATGTATTCACTTAAGATGATTCATTTCTGATGAAATTGCTTTGTCTGAGTAGAAAATTGTTTTTTTTTTTTTTTCTTCAGCTCAGTCTCATTATTAAAGATTGATCAGATTGTAAAAGTGTTGGGGAAAAAACCATTAGGAATTCAGCTTTTGCAAACTTATTATACTGAGGTAATTTTGATTAAAATTTCACAATCCCCAAGAAGGAAAAGCAAATAGTCACAGCAATTGTCAATCATATTCAAAGGACTTACAGGTGGCTCTAAAGTGACTTCATAAGAGATAAGTAACTGAATTGCTAACATGAAGGCCATTTGAACAAAAGTTTTGTCTTTTCCTCTGCAGGTCCTGTGGTTTTCCACCCTCAGCAGCAGCCCCTGCTTTGGTCTCTCCTTCTCCAGTGTAATCCTGCCTGTGAGGATTTAGAGCTGCTCTGTTGCACCAACATGACAGGGTCCAATTCACTGTCCTGGCAAGGAGATAAATTTGCGTGTCTGACTTCCTTTGGACCAGCTCAAATTTAGCTTCTGCACCTTGTTTCTGTGGCTTCATGTATCACCTCGCTCCCCTTCTCTTCTGATTGTGATTCATTCATTCGCACCTCTCTTTAATCCTCCTATTCCTCTTTCTTTAGCTTTTCTGCTTTCTTACAAAATACTCTACAGAATTTGTGTTGTCACAGACTAGAAAAGTTCTTCGCTCTCCGCAGGAATAATCTCCTAACTCATTGACCTGTCTCTCATCCTGCATTAAGCTTAAACACTTCAAGACTCTTTGGGAAAAGAAACCCCACATTTATATAAATTGTAAGACTTCAGTAGTATTCAGAAAACAAAGAATAAATGAGCAGAAACTTTTATTCTGCAGGGAAGGCAGTTTAATTCTATGCCAAGCTAATTAAGGGAACTCATGAAGATAAGGGATGCCTTCTGTTCAGATGTTGCTGTATTTTATCTACAGCCTGTGCAGTTTCTGTACAGACATGGTACATCCACTCCCCAGGTGCAAATGGAGATCAGACCTCAATTGTTTTCGCGTCCTTAGCTGATTGCTACAATGATTCTATCACTAATCCTGCAAAAACAGAGCAAAATTAGTCTGAAACAACAGATTATCCTGGAATTGCTAATAAAGCAATAAGGAGGACAAATAAAAGAACTTAGTGTAACGTTCTGGCTGTTACCCAAATTTTGGTGCTGTTGTGCATGGAAAAAATCTGGCTTGGAAACACAGTTGGACTTATTCATACATATTGAACCTTTCCTCATCTCATGCACCACTAAATTTCGTGCAGATGCTTAAGTGACTTAAGCAAAGTACTGCAGAGAGCAAACACATCAGTGAGAAGTGGCTTTAGTTTCCAGTCAGAAGCAGTGGCTCTGTGAATGATCCAGCACACTTTCCACCTGGAATTGGTAAATTTACCCTCCTGCAGGCTTATATGAAAGGATTTCTTACTGTACTTTCTTGCTGTACAGTCAGCATTTCTCTGGTCAAATGTGCCGGTTTCAAAACTTCTCTCTCAAGGAAGTTTTCTCCTCTCCTTAAGTCCGTGTAATTACTCCAGGGTGGCCCTGCCTTGTTCCACCCTAAATTCCTGATGGTATTCCTATACCATAATTGTGAACATTTATCACCAGCAGTTCTCTAGGCAGTCTTGTGACTTGGACAGCTGAGAGTAACTGGTGTTTAGCATTTGCTTTGTACACTTCCCAAGTGCTAAACAACCTTTCATTACCTGCATTTGGCAGCTGCCCAGAAAACTATGTTTTTTCAAGCCCATGTGAGTATGAGAACGTTATTAAAATAGTATTCTCAGGTTCCTGGATCTTCATTTACTTCTGCTGCAACAACAGTATTTCTGTATTTTTCAGTCAACTGAAAGCCCCAGAAAGCTGGCGGTGCAATATCTCCCCCTTTACACATGGTTGCTGATCATCTGGTGAGCTGGGCATGTGCAGCAAAACCTTCCAAAGTGTCCTTTAGGTCAGTTCTAGAGGGTGAGGTTGCCTAAAACTTAAAACTTTCCATTTTGCATGCAATCTAAGTGTACGTTTTGTGGTTGTTTTTGAGTGAAATAGCTGAATGTCATCTCAGAAATAGGGATTCTCGTGCTTTACTTGTTAGAGAAGGCCACAGTCTGTACATTTCCAGAGATACAGTCTGTACATTTCCAGAGATACAAGATAAATCACAGCTGGAGGGATTCAGTGATCTATCATTATGTCAGCTATTTTTCCCCACATAAATCACCACCCAGTCTACTGGGTGCTATATCAGGAATGGGCTCAGCAGACAAACTGCAAGCCCTGGCAGAGTCACTGCTTAAAAAAAAAGCAAAAACAACAACACACAAGAAAACACAGAACAACAACAAAGGTCTAGGGAAATACCTGAAACACTTCTTGTCTTGATGTGTTTTTCTGGTTTCTCACTGCTGTCTTCTCATGCTATGTATGAAGTGTTGTTATAGATTGTTGCCATTAATAGCGATATGTAACAGCAATGCCAGGAGCAGCACACCAGAGAGAGAAGAGAAAATTTAAAAGATGATTGTCTCACCAAAAAAAACAAACCAAAAAAACCAACAAAAAAGGCTAATAAATTGGCCATGACTTATTTATCCTTAATTACAGCCTGCTTTTAACCATCAAAATGTAAGCGTTTTTCTCCTAGTAAAAGCAGCTCACACAATTCAACCCATTCATATATGTACTATAGGATTTAAAATTTTAAAGTAGGGGTTTTCAGCCTTTCAAAGTCTAATTACTCCAATGATACTTCCATGTCCATTTAACAAGGAATGCTGATGAAGCCAGTGCCTGGAAACCGTGAAAGGCCAAAATTCCCAACTGTTTGGGATGAGAGAAACATAGATTCAAGCACCCAGACTGAATGAGAAAAGCAAAAATGTGAACTTGTACTCCACAGCTCCTAGATTATATCTTGGCCACTGGGACAGTTTCTTGCTCAGGGCAAAATAACAAAAATTCATCCTGGTCTTTAGGATCTTTTCTAACACTAATTTCAACATATCTGGTATGCTCCTAGGAAACACTGAAGTTTTGACAAGTCCACATCTTTTACTGACTGCTAATCTAATGGAAAAATGTTCATCTTGCTCCAGTCAAGATCTCCTGAGTTCTACCTCAGTGTTTTAATTTTATGCTCTGCCACCACTCTAACTTTGGGGTAGTCACTTCATACCCTGCATACCCCTGGTGTTGCATGATGCTGTGATTCTCCCTCTCCATAAACTTTTCCAGGAAATGGAACATCTCTAGCTGTGACTGTAACTCATATCTTCACCTTCACATCTCAGATTGCAGCTGCAATAAAGCTCAGCAGGCTCAGGAGGAGAAAGCTGCCTGGAGAGAGCAGCTCTGTTCATTCTGCGTTCTTGGACTGAGTATTGTAAAAAGCTTTTCTGTATGCAATGATCCGGCAGGTTGCACAACACAAGGTGATCCCCAGTACCTTTAACATCCCAACAGGGTCACACCCATTCCTCCAGAGCCATGGATAAGTCAGCAGAATAAGCACGTTCCCTACATCCAGCTCATCATGAAGACGTAGTAAACTTCAGTAGTAAACTTCAGTGAACTTCGGCTGTGCACGTAGCCAGGCCTGTGAGAGCAGCGTGAGNTCCAGCACACTTTCCACCTGGAATTGGTAAATTTACCCTCCTGCAGGCTTATATGAAAGTATTTCTTACTGTACTTTCTTGCTGTACAGTCAGCATTTCTCTGGTCAAATGTGCCGGTTTCAAAACTTCTCTCTCAAGGAAGTTTTCTCCTCTCCTTAAGTCCGTGTAATTACTCCAGGGTGGCCCTGCCTTGTTCCACCCTAAATTCCTGATGGTATTCCTATACCATAATTGTGAACATTTATCACCAGCAGTTCTCTAGGCAGTCTTGTGACTTGGACAGCTGAGAGTAACTGGTGTTTAGCATTTGCTTTGTACACTTCCCAAGTGCTAAACAACCTTTCATTACCTGCATTTGGCAGCTGCCCAGAAAACTATGTTTTTTCAAGCCCATGTGAGTATGAGAACGTTATTAAAATAGTATTCTCAGGTTCCTGGATCTTCATTTACTTCTGCTGCAACAACAGTATTTCTGTATTTTTCAGTCAACTGAAAGCCCCAGAAAGCTGGTGGTGCAATATCTCCCCCTTTACACATGGTTGCTGATCATCTGGTGAGCTGGGCATGTGCAGCAAAACCTTCCAAAGTGTCCTTTAGGTCAGTTCTAGAGGGTGAGGTTGCCTAAAACTTAAAACTTTCCATTTTGCATGCAATCTAAGTGTACGTTTTGTGGTTGGTTTTGAGTGAAATAGCTGAATGTCATCTCAGAAATAGGGATTCTCGTGCTTTACTCGTTAGAGAAGGCCACAGTCTGTACATTTCCAGAGATACAAGATAAATCACAGCTGGAGGGATTCAGTGATCTATCATTATGTCAGCTATTTTTCCCCACATAAATCACCACCCAGTCTACTGGGTGCTGTATCAGGAATGGGCTCAGCAGACAAACTGCAAGCCCTGGCAGAGTCACTGCTTAAAAAAAAAAGCAAAAACAACAACACACAAGAAAACACAGAACAACAACAAAGGTCTAGGGAAATACCTGAAACACTTCTTGTCTTGATGTGTTTTTCTGGTTTCTCACTGCTGTCTTCTCATGCTATGTATGAAGTGTTGTTATAGATTGTTGCCATTAATAGCGATATGTAACAGCAATGCCAGGAGCAGCACACCAGAGAGAGAAGAGAAAATTTAAAAGATGATTGTCTCACCAAAAAAAACAAACCAAAAAAACCAACAAAAAAGGCTAATAAATTGGCCATGACTTATTTATCCTTAATTACAGCCTGCTTTTAACCATCAAAATGTAAGCGTTTTTCTCCTAGTAAAAGCAGCTCACACAATTCAACCCATTCATATATGTACTATAGGATTTAAAATTTTAAAGTAGGGGTTTTCAGCCTTTCAAAGTCTAATTACTCCAATGATACTTCCATGTCCATTTAACAAGGAACGCTGATGAAGCCAGTGCCTGGAAACCGTGAAAGGCCAAAATTCCCAACTGTTTGGGATGAGAGAAACATAGATTCAAGCACCCAGACTGAATGAGAAAAAGCAAAAATGTGAACTTAAAATCTAGGAGCTGTGGAGTACATCTTGGTCACTGGGACAGTTTCTTGCTCAGGACAAAATAACAAAAATTCGTCCTGGTCTTTAGGATCTTTTCTAACACTAATTTCAACATATCTGGTATGCTCCTAGGAAACACTAAAATTTTGACAAATCCACATCTTTTACTGACTACTAATCTAATGGAAAAATGTTCATCTTGCTCCAGTCAAAATCTCCTGTGTTCTACCTCAGTGTTTTAATTTTATGCTCTGCCACCACTCTAACTTTGGGGTAGTCACTTCATACCCTGCATACCCCTGGTGTTGCATGATGCTGTGATTTTCCTTCTCCATAAACTTTTCCAGGAAATGGAACATCTCTAGCTGTGACTGTAACTCATATCTTCACCTTCACATCTCAGATTGCAGCTGCAATAAAGCTCAGCAGGCTCAGGAGGAGAAAGCTGCCTGGAGAGAGCAGCTCTGTTCATTCTGCGTTCTTGGACTGAGTATTGTAAAAAGCTTTTCTGTATGCAATGATCCGGCAGGTTGCACAACACAAGGTGATCCCCAGTACCTTTAACATCCCAACAGGGTCACACCCATTCCTCCAGAGCCATGGATAAGTCAGCAGAATAAGCACGTTCCCTACATCCAGCTCATCATGAAGACGTAGTAAACTTCAGTAGTAAACTTCAGTGAACTTCGGCTGTGCACGTAGCCAGGCCTGTGAGAGCAGCGTGAGCGCCTCCTCACCCCTGAATCATAACAAACTGCTGCTTTCCAATGGCTGCACTGGGCTGCAAAATTGCTGCATTATTCATTCAAAGCCATGGTGCAACTTCCTTTTATTGATTTGGGATTTAGAGCCGGCTTCAGCAAAGGAAAGGGTCAGATAACAATTACTTAGGGCTCCACGGAGCCCCCACAAAGCTGTGTTAGATAACACAAGGAGCCATTCCCTGTACTTGCCCCTTAATCTCTGCCTGGGGCCACCACTTACTCTCCCACTGGCTCTGGAAGCTAAATAGGGATTATTACACCTCTGGCTGTATGAGTGTTGTGTACATGTGTATAAGAAGGAAGGAGGATTGTTTTTTTCCTATTGCAACGTAGGTAAATCTCTCACCATTTTCTGGGAGAAAATATTTAAATCAGTGGTGTGTTTGAAGATTAAATTCACAGGCAGAGGCTTGTGCAGTGCATTTTGAAATACACCACTGCTAAAGAGCAGTGACAAGCAATCATATAGATCTGCACTCTCAATCCATTTCTACACACTCACTTTAGTGAAAACAGATGATTTAATAACATTCTCATAAACAGCGTGGCAGCTCCTAGAGAATCCGGATTGTATTTTGTAATTTCTCACATCCCGTCAATTCAGCCCTTAAGCAGCTTTCAGATGCAGAGATGATCTCCACTGCCCTCTGATACACCTGCACACACCCTCAGAGCCTTCAGGTGTTGACAAATTCTCACTGAGGGCAGAGTACAAATTGCAGTGAGAACTGCCCTGGAGTTTGTCTAACAGGATTTTCCCTTAGTGCCCAATGCACCCTAAGCCGTCCTGGGCAGATTTAACAAGCCCTGACTGTGTGGATGGCTTTTCTAAAATAAATCTAACAGGTATAGTAGTTACTGAGAGGTAAACACACATCTTACTAATGGCACATCATACCAGAGCCACATGCTGCTAACAGTTTGTTAATTTACCAAAGAAGTTTGAAAAACAGAATAACCTCTAAAATGCTATTCTAAAGCAGCTTTCACTTATTTTATTCCTAAGGCAAAGCTATCAGTTTTCACCTTGGATTTATTCTATTTTAGAAGCGGCATTATTTTTTTCTTCCTTAGCTTTCCCTAGAGTCACATTAGATTTTAATATCTTAACCACAGAAGAATAGTAGCTTAGTAAAACTCATGAAGGACACAGAGGCCATCAGAGCTCCACGTGACTCACCCTCTCCTGCCTATCTTTCATTGAAATCACCAGAGAATCACAGAGCGCTTTTGGTTGGAAGGGAACTTAGAGATCATTTAGCTCCAGCCCACCTGCACAGGCAGAGACATCTTCCACTAAACCAGATTGCCCAGAGCCCTGTCCAGCATGGGCTTGAACTCTCCCAGGGAAGGGACACCCACAACTTCTCTGGGAAATGCATTCCTGCGCCTCATGACCCTCACGAGGAAGAATTTCTTTATAACATCTAAATTCAACCTACTCTCTTTCCATTTAAAGCCTTTAGCCCTTAGTCAAGGACTCCATATCCAGCGAGGGTTTGGGACAGCCACCTAAACAGGCTTCAATATGGTATTTGGCCTGAGAAAACACACTTGCATTTTGTTAGGGCTTTGTGGTTTTTTCCCAGATTTATTTTTGAACACAAGTGAAAAGACTAACATTATAAATCTAGCCAAGAATGGAGTCAGGCTTCCTGATTCCTAATATCTATCTTTAAAAGCCATTTTATTTTTCTATTCTGGTGTGATAACTATGTGAGTATTCTGCAATAAAGCAGAAAATGGAAGTAACAGAAAAGTAGAAAAGAGAGATAATTCTACCTAGAGACAGCGAAATCCACGCCCAACATTACTGTGACATACAGTGATGAGGGTTTTCTACTGCAAGTTACTGGTTCCAATCTCTGCTCTGAATCAATGAAAAAGGGATTTGATTCTGATTCCACCATGCACAGATCTGTACCAGAACCACAAGAACAGAACTATCAGAACCAGAGAGAGCAGACCAACCAGCCCTGGTCTGCTTTGACAGCTCAGCTCCTGGGCAGGAGGTGGAGGCTGCTTCAGCTCTGATGGTTAATTGAAAGTTTATGTACTGGTGGAATGACTTTTGTTCCTTGGGAATGAAGGATGCAGCTGGATGTGTCAGATAATCCATAACGCATTAGCTTCTTTTCCACCTGCTCCACAACACTCCTGAATGAACCTCACCAAAGGACCAGAATAAGAGCTCAGTGAAATAAAAATTGGTGTGTGAAAGGCAGCCTCATTCTCAGTGCTCCAGCTCTTCATCTATGGGTCTGATACTGCAAAAAAAAGGGGAGACCCCACACATAGGAGCAGGGACAAGCACCAGAGCAGGTCCCTTCACCATCCCCAGCCTTCCTGTCCGCTCACACCGAGTGCACCTGGCTGTCCAGGGTGCCCTCATGGGAGACAGACTCAGTGGAGGACTAATCCAGATTAATCCTGGCCATGATGGATGAATGACGCCTATTAACTGTTGTGCTGATGCTTTAACTGAAATTTCGCTGCTGACTGAGCACAGCAGCAGAAGCAATGCTCTCCTGACCAGAAGAAGAGCAGGAAAGCAGCAGCTTTGCTGTTGGAAAGGGACATGAGAACTTATTATGACAGAAAGAGACAGCAGAAACAGTGGCCCGTACTGTGAGTTTTGTAACAATTTGGTCTACATTCTGTATCTTAAATGTGCTCCTTTTTGTATTTTTCCTGTTTGAGATACACAGGAGGTAATGGAATTTTTGCTCTGGGTCACTTGATGATTCCCTAGGAACACATTAGAACAGCCTCTGGTAATCAGCTCCACTGCAAAGCCAATGAAAGTACCCAAGAGTCACTATTATATTACACAGGAAACAATTCAGCAAGATTAGAATTATTTTATTAGACTGTAAAACAGAGTCTGTTTGGAGATGCCACCTATTTTAAAATTCAGTGATTATCTGAATTGGTGTTTTCTTTGTTACTTAGACAATATTTGAAGGGGGATGAAGAGAAATAAGTATTGCTTTTTTTTTTTTTTTTTTTTTTTTTTTTTTGAAAAAAACTCGGTTNTTTTTTTTTTTTTTTTTAGCAAAACTCGAGCTATGTCTTTTTCCTCTTATGACTTCATTGTGGGAGAAATTATAAATATAGTCTGGAGATAAAATGGAAATAAAAGTAATAAATTTGCTTGATTATTTTCAGCAGATAAGACCACTGGATGGCTGTGACTACACCTCATGTAAATTCAGCTCTCTGATTAGCAGCATACTCACAGATTTTTTTTTTTTTTTTAAATCTAACGTGCCTTCACATAACCCCAAACAAACTCTCTACAATACAAATGGACTCTGAACATATAGTGATGTTTCTAAATCCCACAGATACCTACGTAAATAAACAATTACACACTCAATGCTCTCTGCATGCACCACACCAGGTGCTTCAGGAGACAACACACATATTTCATCACTGAAAATACAACCCAGCTGTAATATGAGCTTTCTAAGTGCTGGATTTAAACTTGAAGCATATTCAGAACAAAACTAAAATCCCATTAAAATGGAAATGAATTTGCTGACTGCTATTCTTCTATCCAAAATTTCCTCTCAGTTTCCCACATCTTCAGTGAGGTTACAATTCAGTATTTCTAGCTTCCTATTCAGTCTAGGAGAATAAGCAGTATTAGCAAGGTGAAAGCTTATATTAATGCATAAAAGCCTGGGTATTTTTAATAGTATTAGGAAGGGAAACATCAGGTTACAACAGCACAGCTTCCTTTATAATCATGTCACAGCTTTTACAGAATAACAGCTTCCATAATGTGAGGTTCATAAAAAAGGGATGCAAAAGCATTCGGTTAATTTGAGACTCTGAACACATCATTTGCCATAAACAGGCTCAGGTAACCAGGGCTGACAGAAAAAGCAAACAGCAGCAGAGAACCAACAACTCTTACCTGTTCAAGCATTCATTCAAGCTCTATTTTTATGCTCACCTGGCCCAGGTAAGATGAAGTGGTTGTTGTGTGTCCAGTTGAGATTTTACAGGCTACCATCAAATAGCAGGAGCAGTGCAATCCTTTCTCCAGCTTTGCTTCATGCTGCTTGCATGGCTTCAAACTCCCCACTCCTTTCTGCTGAGCAACATTTTCTATCCTGTTTCCCACAGTACATGTGTAAATACAAACAACAACAGAAGCAAGGGCATTTCAAGGCTTATCATAGCTCAAAAAAGGCCATATTCAGGAGAGTTGTGCCTACCTTAAAAGAGGCAAGTGCACTGAATGGATTTCAGAGTCTCTTTCTGTTTTGTTTTTTGTGGCTTCTCCAGTGTTTATTCCTGTAGAAGGAAGAAAGCCAATATTGACATTGCAACCAGAAGCCACTGAAATATGTAAGGCACTAATATAGATATATCTTGTTATCTATATTCATATATACACACCCCCTCACCATAATCTCATCTGATTTCAGCTAGAAAACTGTATTTGTAATTTTTCCTTTGCCAAGAAAGTAAGAGAGATTGGACAGGAGTCAGCAACCGAGGGTAGAAGTTGGGAAAAGAAGCATTTTGAGCAAGGTGCATGTGAAGGGGCAAAAGTAGAGCCAGGACCTTGCTGTGCAGGGTCTGATGTCCCCCAGAGGTGAATTGTTCCACTGGGGTGGCCGGAGCAAGGACACAGATGGAGCTGTCCCATCTTGTCTGGGTGCAGAAGGAGCTCTTTAATCTAAGCCATGGAAAAGAAAAAATAAATAACAAGGGAAAATTATAACTTAAAGCTAAATTTTCATTAAAAGAAAAGGATTACCTAACTCAGTGCTAAAGAGCTTCCATCCCACCAGTCCTCTGCTGAGGAACAGGTCTTGTTGTTTCCAAGAGTGTTTCCACAGTTTCACTTTATGCTAAAAGTTGGCCCCCACTGACACAATGAAATGGGTGGCAGCAAATACTTTATACATTTTTAAACACTAGAAAGTATTGGAAACTTTCAAATATTGTTAAAAGTGCTGCAGATGATGAAAGACCAACTCTAGTTGGAGGTGTCCAGCTCCAGCCTTGTTGGAAGTTGTGCTTCCACCTGCAAGTGCTAGAGATTATTTTGTTGTTGGGACCTTTCCCAGACATTCAGTTTCTTTGACAAATCTCTTACTCATCCAAGACTACAGAGCTTTACCCAGCTGTTCCTGTGCTGGGCTCCTGTCTGGAATACGGTGTTTCAGTGTTTTGCAGTCCCCACTAAACCCACAAACCTGCTGGCAGCCCCCAGCACCGCTGCTCTGCTGGATTTTTCACCTGCGTTTTGTGGACTGCATCACTGACCAACTCAGAAATGGATGAAACCATCCAAATGCTTGGAGGCTGCAATGATAACAGCACAGCAGCTTCTCCTTTGTCAGGCAGCAGCTTCCATTCAGCGTGCAGGGCCAGAGCACAGGCACAGAGGAGAAAATCATGAAATAACTGTCAAAGGCAGCCAACATCAATTACAATACACTGCAGGTTAAATTGCACATGACACTTTCTCAAAGCAAATCACCTTCTCCTATAAAGAGGTTTTATGTCATTTTTAAATTCTAATGATTTGCTGAGAACTCAATATCAAGAGGAAAAAGAAAAAAATCAATTATTTTCCACAGATGGCCACTGGACTCAGAAGCAGCTGTGGCACGGATGGGGCAATCACAATGACATGGCTTTTTCCCTCCTGTTAGCAGAGATTATATTGCATTAGATGTCATTGAGAGGGTGGAGAAAACTGGAATGCTTCTGAGACAGTGATATATTATAAAGCTGGATGAGCTAATTTTAGCCCATTTAAACTCAGAAATTGGCAGCAGTTTTTCTGAGAGCTCAGTTAAGGCTAATTTACCTCAAATCATCCACTGAACTCATCCTGCAGATCTCAAAAATATAAAACTGTCATGCACTTAGAGGATAAAGAAAATACTGTGCTGGTTCCTGCAGGTTACATAAAAACGCTTTTAGAAGCAGTAATGCCAAGAGGACATGACTTGCATTTTTATGCTTATGAATGCTCTTCCACAGTAATTAAAAATGACATACCCTATTAAATCACTTAGTACATACCTTAAAGCATATGATGCAGAGGTTTCTTGAAAAAGCCAATTACACAGTGTAGCTCTCTACAAGGCCAATGCTTCAAAGCAATTTTCAGATTTTATGAGTTACATATGCTTCAGAAAGGAAGATTTTTTAAATTTTTTTTTTTACTGGCAGGAAAACACACTGCAAATAAGATATAAGCCGCTAATTCATTTTTTTGTTGCTGCTGTGAATTAAAAGTCCATTGCATATCTCAGCTTCAGCACAAACACTAACACATCACTGGAGAGGTCTTTTAATGGGAGAGGCTCCTTTTCATGCTGAACTTTTGTATGAATAAAGCAGTAGTAATGATTAAATGACGGAGAGGAGTTTTGGCATTGTTGCCTACTCCCACCAAAGAACATTTCTGCCAGAATCCATGGGTGGGAGAAGCTTTGAGGCTTTGCCATGTAGCAGGATACTGTATTAATCTTGCAAGACTGCAGAGTCTGACTGTGCACGTCACAGGAAACATTCAGATTTCTTTCCATCATCTCTGTTTACCCAACACTGCATTGCTCTGCTGACACTTCAAGAAAATGAGCCCTATTTGTCTACATAAAGATATTTTTCTTTCCCAGATTTGAAACAGTAGCAGTTTTACTGCAAACATTGGTTTTACTCGGATAAGGTAGGGTTTTTCCTTCTGTTTCAGAAATGAAAGAGACTCCCAGAGCAGAGCACACTGACAGCACAAGCCCCAAAGTTACAAAAGCCCAGTGTTGCGGAAAGGATCAAGTACAGTAAGATCCTTCTTGAAAAGACCTCCTGTCACTTGAAATTCATCCAAATGTCTCATCTCTCACCAGTACCTGTAACACCTCTGCTTTGTGTCCACTGATATAATCTCACTGCTCCATCCAGGAAGTAAAAGATAAAAAAAATTGTAATATTTGAGTGGAAAAGGAGATTTGTGACAGTCTAGGTGTGACATGTGCCAACAGTCCTTTTTACTCCAGAATCCTGCTGTTTTTAATTTAAAAAAAAAAAAACCTATCAGATCACACAAGATTAATTCCCAGGAAGACAAAGAATATTTCCATACAATTGTTTTCCTGGGAACACTACTAGAAAAGAAACAGGATAAAGGAAAAATTAATTTTTGCAATGAAAAAAAAAATCCACCCATGCGGAAGTTGGCTCTTAGCCATAATTTTAAACCCCTAAAGAAGCTTTTAAAATGCCCAAGACCCTTTTTCCTGATAAAGCACGTAACAAAATTATATAGTCTCGACATTTTTCCAGTGTTTAGCATTGGATTTGACAGCAATAACCAGATGTTCCTGCTTATTAGCAAATGCAAAATCTGGGCCAGCCTAAGAACAAGTTTATCACGAGCACTTCCCTCACAAGTTTAAGGGCAGAAGTTTAAGGAAGAGATTCTTGGGAGATGACAAGCAATTAGAAACACTGACACCTTTTTTATGAGCAGTTGAGAAGATAATTGAAAAACACAAACATATCTGTGTTAGAGTTCAGTTTGGTGAGCAGGCACTGCCTGAGCTTTGTGATTTGCTGTTGTCCCAGAAAATGAATCCTGGATGTTCTTTTGAAACAGCACTTTTGCAAGGTGGCTGCTTGTGCTCACCTAAAAAAACAACAGAGAAAAGCAGCAAATGAGGCTGAAATAAGGTCCATACACTATTTTATCTTTGCTCCTGCTACTGGCATCCTAATTTTAGTATAACATAAATCAATGAGAACGAAACTAAGTGATAGTCTAATACTCTTTCACAGTAGGTAAGATCTCAAACTAAAGGCTACAGTCCTTCATGCTGTAATAATTAATGAATACATTTAAAATACCATCACACTAGTAAAGAATGACTTAGGGAACCACAGGAATAAAAAGACTCCAACAATTTAGCGTAAATTATCCTGACATTTTTATATTTCACTTTGAAAATCATTAAGGTTTTAAATGCATACTACTATTTTTAAGACTAGCTGGAAAAATTATTTTGATCTTCCAGGTATTAATCATCTGCTTACAGCACAGAAGCAATGAAAAAGCAGCAAGGTGAGCTCTCCACACTGTAGCCCACCAAATCACCTCTGCCAGAGAAGTGGTGATGTCTCCAGTAAAACATAGAAAAAGTCCACAGAGTTGGCCAAAGTCAGATATGAAAATATCCCATCTCTACTGCAAACTGCATTGTCCCCTTCCTAAAACAAATCAAAAGATTTTGGAGAACAGCTGCATTTAGATCCATTTTTATGCTTTCCCCTCCTTGCCTCCATTTTCTTGAGCTATTAAATCTAGAAAAAAAAAAACAAAATAAAAAAGCCCCTCAAAATCAAACAAAAAATAGAACAAAACCAAACAAAAACCCAAACCCAAAACAAAACAAACAAAAAACTGTAGCAGATTTTATAAATGAGATGCACGAGTGTGAGTAGCTAATCTCATTTGTTAGGCTTAGAGTTGATAAAATGTTTTGGTTTTTTTAATCTTTAATTTTGTTATACATATAAAGTGCAAAAAAAAAAAAAATTAGTGATAATAAGAACTGTGCTGAAACAAATACTTTTTTTCCCTTTAGAACAGAAGAAAACAACCATGCAAGGAAAGTGTCCAAACTTTACTCAGGAACTCATCTTATCTTTAGAACTTTCTGAATATTAAATTGCATTCCTTTCTCAATGTCTGACAAATACAGCTGTCTTTCCTACCATGCTGGAAGAAAGTAACTCAAGGCTCAACAATCTTCTGCAATATTTAGGAGCAATCTCTGCTTGCTATCATACGCCACCAGGATGAATTGCAAAGATAGTTTAAACCTTGATTACAAGTACAGACTCTTGGAATACTGGAGCAGTGCACAGATGGTGTGATACTAAACCCAACAGCTCTGCCCTATTCATGGTATTTTGTGAACAGCAGAAGGACCACAGGAAAAGTGCCAAGCCATAAAATCCCATCCCAAAAGCATTAACTACTTATTTGTACTTGGTATTATAAAAGGGATTGAAGGCAAAAGTGTAAACCTAAGTGTCTGGGAAAGACACAAGTTGGGGAAGTTTGTGGACTGTTTTCCCTGGGAAGAACCCCAAACTGGAGTATGGGCACAGTGTGGGGAAGGAGCAGTGGAGATGAAGTGTTGTGCCCTGACCCAAACCTTCCATTTCCCATCTCCCTGTGCCCTGGGCAGGAGGTGAAAGAGTTGGGAGTAAAGCTGAGCCAGGAAAGAAGGTGGGTTTACAATTTATTTCTCACTGTCTTATTCCACTATTGATTGGCAAGAAGTTAAATTATTTTTCCCAAGTCGAGTCTGTTTTTCCCAGGACAGTGACTTGTGAGTGGTGTCTCTCTCCTCATCTCCACCCAAAAGCTTTCTCTTTGTATTTCTTTCCCTGTCCAGAGAAGGTAGAGTGAGAGCAGCTCAGTGGGCACTGATGCCATTCAAGGTTAACCCACCTCACCTTGCTTAAAGAATTTGCACAGGAATTCAGCTTCTCACGGGGCCCCCAACAAGACCTGGCACAAGTGCAGGCCCTCAGCCAGGAACAGTTCCGTGCCAAAGAGATCCTGTCAGTGACTTTGCCCTTAACACATCTCATTTCAGAACTTGCAAATGCTGTGCAAACACCAACTAATCCTCTCACTCATGCAACAGAAGTTTATCCTCAGAGATGTTAAGTAACCAACCCAGTCACACCACGGATGCAAGACAAAGCAGAGCTTTAACCTCTGCTGTCAGCCCACATAAGCAAACCCGAGTACAAGGCACAAACACATTGAAAAAAATCTGCATTTCCTGCTGATTGGGGTCAGGATCAGCGAGGTGAACTTCAGCCCTTGTAGAGTGCAAGATAAATTAAATGTGAACATCTCAACAGCACAATCTTAGGCTTCCTAATTTAGAAACTCAACTTCTTTGATAAGAGGGAGAGACAAACTGGAGCCCGAAGGGAAGGGGCTGTTTAATGATGCTTCATCCAGTGTGGGAGGCAGTTGGCCTAGTTCCCAAACTTTTTTCCTCCACCTCCCTGGCCCAGCAGAGACCTTGAATGTTATTGAGATGCCAATCTGGCAATCAAGGAGCACTTTTCATCATCTTCAAGAGGAATAATCCTTTTCAAGCTTGTCCCTCAGCTGGGAGGAGGGAAGGGATTGGCAAAGGTCAATAAAATTAACATTCAAGAGCAACAGAAAAGCAATCGGGGGACGAGGGCTGTAATTGAAAGCCTGGAAAGTGCCAGAGGAAGAGAATTAACTCAGTTTTGTAGGGGCTGATTACTCCAGGGAAAGTATGGGGCCTCTTATTTTGGGGAAAGAGAGTAGGAAGATCTCATATCCCACAGGGGAGGCAATAATCTTGGACAGATGAGCAACAGGAACAGAATTAATCAAGCTGAGGGAAGCTCATAATGCAAAGGGATGGAACTGTGCATAGCAAAGCATGTTTCCCAGTCTGCTCACTGGAATCACCCCCTACACCCAGAAAAGATGGGATGGAAGATGGACACATCACCTGGCAACAAACCTGGCTGATACCGTCCCAGCACAGCACTTTTGCCACAGGCTGGTATAGGCTCTACCATTACTTTTCATCCTGCTTGAGAAAAGGGAGGAAAAGGTGAATGAAAAATCCCAGATGAAACCAATCCTTCCCCTTCCACTAATTTTTAACTATTCTGCCCAACATGTGCCAGTGTGGGCCCCCTGCCCTCCCAATGCACAATTCCAGCCCATGACTTCCACTCCATCCCAGCTGCTGCAGCTCAGCCCCCATCCCTGCTCTGAGGTGCCCTCGCCCACGCACCACGCAAGCCCCAAGTCAGAGCACGTCCAAGGGAAGCTTACATAAGGAAAACAGTGCCAGGTTTCCAAGAGTCAGTTTTACAAGGCAAAGTGGTGTGAACCCTGCCAGCATCTACCCACAACCACCAGCCTCTGTTAAAAGCAAAGAGCAACAGTACAAGTACTACTTAAAGGAGGTTCTTGTCCAGACTCTTGGGTTCACTGGGTCCTCAGTCCACTCTGCTACAAACTCAGGTGCACCTGCAACTGGCAGACATGAAGCAGCACAAACAGGGCAAACCCACCCCAGAAGGGCGCTCAGGAGGATGCAAGAGTGGCAAATTATTTCAAGGAAAGCTAGCAAAAAATACTATAGCTCAAAACCCCTCCAAACTTGGCTATTTGATCCTCTAGATAAGCCAGTCATTCTTTTCTTCTCTATCCAGATTCATCTGTTGCAGACACTTCCACAGCTGATTTTGGTAATTTGATAATTTCTCCCCTTGCAGAGCAAGCACTGCAAAGCACATGATATTAAACAGATCCACTACTATTTTTAGTTAAAATGATTGATCCTTCCTTCCTCTGCTGTTCCCAACTCTTCCAAGGCACATGCAGGAATTTTTCCCTTGCCAATATTCAGGGAAGTCTTGACAAGTGCAGGATTTAAACATGTCGTCAACTCCAGCTTAGAGCTAAGAAAAAAAAACAACACTATTTTTCAATTTTCTTCCAGTAGATGTGCTGAAAAAGGTAAACATTTCAAGTCTTTGTCAAAGGCAGCTCCAAGGGGAATTGTAAGAATCAGAAGCCTTAAACAGTTCAGTTACCCAGGAAAAATCTTGTGTCTAATTCTGGCATTCCAAGGCTTATTACAGAACATTCAGCTCCCCCTTTTGTCTCTGACTTGCCCCCACAGCTCTTGCACAGGCCAACTTAGCTGCTTGTGTTACTCAAGACAAATTACAGTGCTCAAGATATAATTAAAATACATGCTATGTGGAAAGCCATCTACTAATTTGATGATTAAGGGTCTTCCATGTTTACAATAACTATAATCACCACTCCTGGACCTGAAATGGATTTCACCACTAAGTTAAAAAGCACAAAGCTTTGCTGTTCATCCACTGTTTCAAGAGCTCCAGTCCAGACACAGAGTGGCATAATTATCAGTAATCTAGACAAGCACGGATTCAATCACAACCAAGCATTTTCAACTGGTGCTTATAAAAGGTTCCTGGTATTAGAGTACAAATAAAAACCAGTATTTAAGGACATAGAACAGCTCTTCAGAATTTGTTGAACAACATTTATGACAACAGAAATGTAAACACCAACTTGCCTTTAATGCCATTGCTGGAGTGTCCTTACTACCCAAACTCAGGGTATTTATTTAGTTGGTACACGTTCCATTTCTCAGATTCTACCTTCTTCTCTACTGTCCAGCTTAAAATTTTGGCCTTTATCTCTGTCTTGTTGTCACAGCACATTTTATTTTACATGGGAGCCTACTGAAAGACAAGTGACATGTTCACTTCCTCCAGCTATTAGCTACTTACTGTGAATTTTAACTGGAGAGTTTAAAGATTAAAAGAGTCACTGTATAAAAGTTCTCAATGGCACCAGCTCTGTGTAACACCTAGAGCTGACAGCTGGGGCAAGCTTGACATAAGGAACATCAGCAATTAGAACGCTGTTGCAGATATGCAAGTGGTAATTATTGATCAATTAACATGAACCGGCAAATCAAATCTCAATTTGAAGTAAAACTCAATTAGTGCTTACTAATAGCAAATTCAGGAATTAGCATTCACTGACTCTGCTTCCCCCTTCACGTCCTCTCCAGCAGGGCTACACCAGGTAAACTGCCATTCCCAGTCAGTTTCTGATGATTTCTATCAGACCAGAAGTAACTGCCCAGAGCTCTGCAGCAAAGCAGCACCTGCAGCTCAGCAAGTGTCTCCACTGTCAAGTAAAAGTATTTTGCAGTGCTACTGGGTGCTGAGCAAAACCCCAAAACTCCAAGAGTTACTAAATTTGAGTACCAGAAAGCTTTCTTGCTAGCACTCTAGCTAGATTCTACTGAGCATCTTTGAGCTGTCATGCAGTTAAACAATACAACATTAAGGTATTTAGGATTTTCTGGAATATAAAGAAGTGGTATAAAACTGTTCTTTTAGTTTGAACAGAGATAATTCTGCATACCTACGCTTGATGTAGAAGCACGTTTGATTTCTTGAACAAGCCCCCAGGGTGACAAGACAACTTGTTTCTCCATTTAAAAGATTACAACATGCATAAGTCCATAGAAGTTTTAGTACTGTATGGGATAAACAACAAAACTGAAGCCAAATAAAATCTCAGGCAACATAAACCACAAAGCCAGACACCACAGAGTGTTGTATGCATTGTTTATTAACTTCAAATTCCATGGTACATCACAGATTAAATAGTTAAAAACTGGTTACTATCATACAATGTTCAGAACAGTCTTTCAGAACAGCTCTTTGGACAAAACTAAGAGCCAGATTCAAGCACAATCCCCCAGGACAGAATGCTAGGGGTCAAGAGAGCTTCAAAGTCTTGACAGTACACAACACTACACAGAGCAGCAGGTCATTGCTCTGGGCTGCCACGTGATTCAGAGCAGTGCTGTAAAACACCTTCTACCTCCATGGGCAGGCACCTGCTGTGTTAGTGGGACACAGTCTGCTTCTCCAAGAATTCAGCATTCCATGTAAGAGCACAGACATAATTCTGCGTTCTGTGAGGTTTTAAGTTACAGAGCTGAAACCAGATTTAAGCAAACTGACAGGGTCTTGCACTTATGCTCTTCAGCCTTGACACACAAGATGCCTACAACTCAAATTTTCATTTTGAAGACATGATGTCACCTGAGGTCAAACAACTGTGAATGTGAACAACAATGGTGTCTTAGGCTACTCTGAAGTTTTAGACTGGTTGTAATAGGAGACCTAGCACTTGAACTGCACTGCTCAACCCTGCATCCTATTTATGCCATCTTGCCTCAACTGAACATACAATTAAGTATAACAAAATGCATCAAAAAGATAAATCAGTCAACTGTAAACTGTTGGCAAGAATCACTCAGTAATATATTTGTCTTCTATTTCAAGCATTTGTACAAGACACTGGAACTAGAAGCATTAGCTTTAATTTGTGCAATTTAAGAATTTCCTTCAGGAGGAGTTCAGTCATCTGACTAGATAAGAACCTCCCAGCCTTGCCTGGCAGCCATCAGTCATAGCTCACCTCAAGAGAAGGTTCTGAGCTACAACGTCAAAAAAGCACCGCAGTGCTAATTCCAAGCAAAGTCAGGATTTACAGTCCGAGATTTCCCTGCTGCATTACTGTTCCCATGTGCAACACAACTTTCACTGAGGAAGCCTCTGGAAGGCACCACTCCCAGCTGCAGCACATACAGTGGTACTGATGCAAATGTTTACTTTGCTGGATGTATTAGAGCTTCCACAGGACCAACAGTGCACAACATGGAAACATGTAAAACAGCAGGTTTAACCTCAGCAGCCCTTCTGAGTGATGTCTTGTCCAGAAGATTTTGTAATATCCAGTGTAGTGAACACCTGTAAGAGACCAAAAGAGCAGTTTATTTACTGTTGCCTGCATGATCCACATGGCTACTGATTTCCTCTTGGTAAAACCGTCTCCAAGGTTTTAAACCAAGCTGTGCCTTCCCCCTTTCTTACCTCTGCACAAGTAGGATGGATACCAATTGTTTCATCAAGTAATTCTTTGGTGAGACCACATTTGATTGCAGCAGCAAAACCTTGGGTAACTTCACCAGCATTAGGGCCAAGAACATGCAGTCCTATCACACGATTCTTTAGAACAGATGAAAGAAAAACACAAGTCAGTATCAGGGAAATTTTGACAAAAGCTTCAGTGTGTAACTCCCTCTACACTAAAAATGTTATGCAAGCAGGTCAATAGTAGAGTCTTTAAGAAAAAAATTAACTACTTCAAATGAAGTAGCTCTGCAGTTCTTTCCATTTCAAGAATACTCCCAGCTATAATATCCATTCCAGCTTGCTACTTACATTGTCCTGTTTATTGCAGATAATCTTTGCATAACAGGTATTGTTATCCCTGCCTGGGACTGTCCATTCAAGTGGCCAGAACAAACTGTGATAAACCTGGGAGGAAAACAAGAAAAAGAGCATTAGAATTTCATTGATTAATTCAGTCAGACACAATTCTACTTTTTAGTATCTTTATAAATAGGTGGTTTGACATTTAACCCACTATATTCTTGTCTAAAACAAACTAGACAAGAGTAATTTTGGTTCCACTCAGCCCACAGAGTCCATCATGCAAAAGTCAGCAGAGGAAGTCTTGACTCAAACCATGTACCTCTGTTTTGATTAAAAAAAAGCAACAGTTCTAATATACAGTGGTTTAAAAATCATACTTTCAGAAAGGGAAGTACAAAATTAATATCCAGTTACTATAAATTCAAACATATATGCAAAACTGTTAACAGCAGAAGCTCAATAATGTCAAGTGATTTTGAAAGACGTAAGGAATCAAACACCAGGCATGCAAGCAGCTTTAATATAACTCCTCAGAGATGTGTAGAAGCCAGAAATTACCATAAAATGGGGAAGTTATACCCAATACTCCTGCAGACATATGGTATGGTCAGCAAAAAAAAAAAATGAATTCACAATTCAAGTACAGTGAACCAGCAGAAAATAGTTCATCCCAGGAGTCTGGTATACTTCAGCAATAAAAGTCGTTAATTCACGACAACAAAAAACCCCCCTACAGTTCTGCAACCCCAGTCTGGCCTCCTGAGGACAAACGCTTCTCAGCCACCTGCAAATAGTTATGCACCATTCTAATGGCATTAAGTTCAGTCCTGGGTTTCTGTGAGTCCAGTGCCTTGCTGGCCAGATGAAAACACAGCCACAACATCTCTACCCATCTAAACTTCTAATCTTGTTAACGCTATGCCTTGAGAATAAAGCAGCAGGGCGCAAGAAAAACACCCTGAAACCATAAGTTAATTGACTCTTGGGTGTTCTTACCTCCAAGTTTTGCTTTCCATATTCTTCTATGGCTTTTTCTTCAGGAAACCCACAGCTGCCATACTCTAAAGGGGTAAACACTGTTGTAGGTACATTGATATAGTCACACTAAAAATAAAAACAAAAGAATCATGTTTAGACTATATAGTATATAACAGAAAAAGTTATATTAGCACTTTTTTCTTTTTCACAAAACACTTGCAGAGCCCACAGACAAGTGGATAAATTAACTTGTTACTGCAACTTAGAGGCAAAAAGCATAGAAATAAGTTGAAGTTGCACGATTATAGCTTTACCTTTCTGGAACTACCCCCATACAGCCTTTGGGCCAGCAGTCTCCCTGCCTGAATGGCAACTGGAGTAAGTTCAAGCTTTCCATCCAAGATATCCCCAATAGCATAAACATAAGGCACATTGGTTTGTTCTTCATCATTTACAGGGACTTTCCCATTCCTTTAAAACAAACAAAAGATCACAGAATTCAGCATCACAACCTTCCTCAGAGCTCTGCAAAAAACAGAGGGAAGAAACTCTATTCTAACAACCGAGCACATTTCATTAAATATGCTTATGCCTTTTTTATTTCAACTGCAAACTCTTCAGAGCATCAACCAGCTCCAACTCTGACACATGTCTGCAGTCTGTATTCAGTGGGCCAGTTCTGACATGAACAACAGGGTCTTGGCTGGTGACAGCCAAGCTCCCCAGACATCTTTGGACCACCATCTTTCACCTGATTCTTATACAGCGCTATGCTTTAAGCACAGCAACCAACTAATAGGTATTTACTCAATAGTTCTTTTACAAAATACATATGAAACAAATGAACTTAATGGACAATTGTACTCAAATCCAGGACAGAAAAGGTTTCAAGTGTTCACATAATTGTCCTATACAAGAGTGAGAATTAAAAAAGAACATCAGTATCATGAGGTATTTTTAAAGAGGTTAAAAATATCCTTGCATTCAGTGGTTTAAGTGAGATCAGCAATACTCACTTCTCATTGATTTCGACACCAATTGTCTGCAAACCAAGATTCCTGGTACAGGCATCACGACCAATGGCTATCAAAACCTAAAAAACCCCAGAATTAAATGCAGTAACTTTATGCAAGACAAGTATAAAATAAGATTTCCCTTGGTCTTTTAGTGAAAAAACTAAAGCACATGAATAAAATTACTTCCAATTTTTTTTTCCTGAATTTGAAAGAGCCCCCATGTGCACCTTGTTTTACAGATGCAACAAACAGAAAAACCAAGCAAAAATAGAAGCAACAACATTGCTCATATGAACTAAATTCCAGCCATAAAATTTCACCCATTCTGATGACAGGGTTCAACTAAAGATGAATATTGAATTTTCACTTTTTTTTCCCTGACAGTAATTTACATGAATAATTTTTCAATCAGGATTTCCCTTTATAAGTTGTTCAAGAAGAAAGCATTTTAATACATTTTCACATGCATCTATAGTCAGTTATTTCAAATCCAGAACTGCTTACAGTGTTAAATTCTTCTTCAAGGATTTCTGGTCCCTCAGTAGACTTTGCTGTCACTTTCAGTCTTCCTGGCATGCCTTGCTCCAGCTGCTCAACCTGCGCAAATGTTTGTAAGCTTAGAATGACCTGAAGCAGCAGAGCTCACTTCCATTGTCATTAAAACCCTGACCTACTAATCTATCATTCAGCAGTAAAAAAAGGCTCAGTCTCATAAAACATTTATTTCTGCACACAACCAAAGCCTTCCCAGACAACCCCTGCATTTTACATGTGCTGTTGAAAGTAATGTTGTGTTAAGAGAAGAAAGCTGAAGGAAGCACTTGCCTGAACAGGTACAAACTTCCTGATGAACTTCACACCGTGTGTTTCCATGTAAGCACCAACTTTTTCTGCCATTTCTTGGTCAAAGCCCCGGAGCAGAATGGAACGCACCATCACTGTGACATCCAGCCCCAGGCCAGCCAGAAACCCTGCACACTCCAGAGCCACGTAGGAAGCACCCACAACTAGAGTCTTGCCAGGGCAGTAAGGCAGGGAGAAGAGGTCATCACTGAAAAGAGAAAAATTGTAAGTTACAAGGTTCTTCCAACACAAGCTCATTTGTCTTGGCAAACACTAGAGCACACAAAGTTTAGTCTTTTGTGCCTTTTCATCTCACCTGGTAATGCAGAATTCTTTATCTCCAGGGATACCCAGATATCTTGGCCTTTCTCCTGTTGCCAGGACAAAAGTCTCTGCTGTGTGATAGGTTACTTGACCTTTTCTGTTAGTTGCCTGTTAAGACAAGACAGATGTTTTCATATGATTTAAGATAACAATTACGTAATCCTCTCCTTAAGTATTGTAGATATGTTTAAAAATCAAGATGAAGCAGTTTGAAAAAGAACTAATGCATTTACTGATGCCACACAGGGTACTGAAGAACAACAGGTTTAAACAACAGACTATCAGGCTTTTCTCACATTAGAGCACCTAAAATCATTTATTCTTTGAGTCCTGCCCATTTTAACTACTAATTTAAATTGAATTATTCAATAACAACTTCACTTCCAAGTTTTAAAAAGCCACAACAGATTAAGACACCCCCCCTTTTACCCTCCAAAAAAAGGCCAACACAGTGCTGTGGACAGAATAACATCATTTAGTTCTTAGGCTAATGTAAAAACAAAAAAACAAAAAAAAAAAAAGTAACTATTTACATGATTTCAGAGAGTTCAAAGGGCCTAAGACAAAGCTTAAGTGAATTCTAATTAATTTGACCTCTAGAGACCCTTGGTCTTTGGAAATTTCATCTTGCCAATGCATCTCTCCCAAAATCTGACCTTCATTCTTGCTCTTTATCAATTTTCCAACACAGATGAAGGAAAAATTTATCCCCATTCAGTCAACAGGTAATTCAGGCTGGAAGAGACCTCAGGAGGTCATCTAGTCCAGCCTCCTGCTGGAAGTCTCTCTGTTCTACTTCACTTATTGACTAAGGACACTTCAGTGGATGACCCGCATGCCTGGACACTTGAACGGTTGGTACACAAGGTAAATTGCATTTACTATTATCCTTCAGTGCTGGTCTCTTGGTTTAAAACACAAGTAGCTTAGCCTTGATATTGAGAACAACTGAATGCAACAGTTGCATTCAATGTGCACTTCTAGGTTAACCTTGCTACAGGATGATCACTTACAGCAAGATTGCCCGAACAAGCTTTGTCTTGCAAAACTGACACTTTAATTCGTATGCTGATACAGCATAAGGTTCTAGCAGTGCTCTTACGCAAGTGCTTAATCTAAATTAATTTCAATAGATTTTATGCTTTAGTATGAAGATTTTCCAAGTTGCAAAATCATACAGCTGAAGCCCTCATGCTCTTTTTCTCCCTCCTCACTCAGGCTGCTTTAGTCAGGTAGAATCATGCAGGTACAAACTGAGACCACCTTCCTCTCCTCTTGCAAGACACAGGTTTACACATATCCACATCAATCTTACCTAACTAGGTTTGCAAACACTGTGGCATGTACTAAAGTACAATAATTATTTAAATCGGTAACTTCACAAAGTTTTTAACTTCAGTTGACCTAAGTTGGCAATGTTAAGATGAAGCATTTTTGGAGTTGAATTTTAAAAGGCAGTTTTAGAGCACAAGTTCTCCCTTCCAACTTAGTATTTTCAGTGCAGAATATACCTTAATTTTGTGTGGTTCCACAAATTCTCCATAAGAATTGAGGTATGTCACAGACTTCTCTCTCAAGGACACTCGATAGCCCCAGTTTAAAGAACCAATGTAGTTCTGAATTGCTTCTACCATGACCTCCCAGTTGTGTTTAACTGAAACAAGACACTAATGTCATATTTAAGGAAATAAAAGTGCAATGTACCCATTATGAAAAACTTAACTTATTCATTGTATAACATCTTAAAAACAAAAAAAAATTATCAGTAATGAGGATATATATGAAGGTCTTGTTCTACTATGTAAATATTTATGTGACTTGGTACTATCTGAAATAAGCCCATTCTAGAAGTTCTGTCATTTATTTCAGACAACATAGGGAACAAAACACAATTAACTTTCAACCCCAAAGGTTTCTATGACTCATGAAGGAGGACACCTCCTGATTCACCTAAGGAAAGTACTGAACTCTGCCTCTAATTTACTAAGTCCAAAGCACAAGAACAGTCTTGAGCTCAGTGTGTTATCTGTGCAATCTTGGTCTGTGCTCTGCATTGTTACCAACCTTGTTCTTCATACTGCCACCCATATTTCCTTGAATCTTGGAGTGCCTGACCCAGAAGTGCTGCTTGATGCATCAGCTTCTTAGGAATACAACCTACATTTACACACGTGCCACCAAGTCCTAAGATGGAAAGAACCACATTATTGCTTCCATGAACAGGACATTTATGCTTTCCCTATCATGGGCTTTGTATAAGCACTCTTAACACTCAGTGAGGTTTGTTATAGTCATACAAGTAACATGAGATTTCTGTTGCAAGGGATATTTTAAAATACAATGAACACACAAAGCTTGTATTCAATTTAAGAGGTTACTAGACCCAGGTTACTTACTCCAGAGGGCTTCAGATTTTAGTCATGTTGGCAAGTAAGCAAGGCAAAAAGCCCAGGGTTCCTACAATTTAGTATCACCTATTATGCGGAATTTGAAATATGCCCGTGTTTGAAATACTATCTATATCTACAAGAGCACATTCATTCCTTGACGCAACCTAAGTTTCACCGAAGTTCCTTACTCATTCTCAGCTGCCAGCATCACTAACGAGGTCAGAGAGCAGCTGTCCTTAATTGGGGAAAGATGAGACATACACAGCCATGCAGACAGTGCTCTAAAGGGAGCCTATCAGCCATCCACAAAATAGAATTGCATGAACTAAAAGGCAAAATAACCCCACAACCATGAGAATGTGAACATGCACACACACACTACCCAGACCCGATCTGAAAGTGATCAAAACTAGAACAACATTTGACAAAAAATGAAGTTAGCAATGCCCGAAACAGAAATAACCATCTAGAAAAGCAGCAGGCATGCTGGAAATCAACTCCTTTGTTATCTGTGTACCAGAACTACCCCAATTCTGAGCCTCAATTTCTAAGACAAATCCGTAATATCTAACATCTCAGTATACATCACTGGTACGCACACATCATAAAACACAAGATAAAAAAAGCTTACCCCATGAGGTTCCAAGAGGTGTTGGAACAACATAATCTAATACCATTACTTTCTTTCCCAAAGCAGCAGCTTCCTATAAAAGACAGAGACCACCAGTCAGCATTACCAAACCAAGCCAGCCTGTCCACTCGTTTATGGTCATGATACACTTAGCACTAACAGAAGGTTTCTTTACTACCTTCACTAGGTTAGTCCCATTATCATATATGCCTCTTCTATCTCCTTCACTGGACAAAAACTGAAATCCCTCAAAAACTATGACTTTCTTCCAAACTTTGAATGGCTGCTTGCACATTCAATGGTACATCCAGGTCATCCTATGCTGTCAAAAGCCACGATCTGAAAAAGGTATGAGATGGGCTCAGCAGCCTATAATCCTCTTCTACTGTACCCAAAGAAATAATTAGGCTGTTAGCTCTCCTTTTCTTTCAGGAGGGCAGGAGTGACTTGGTATGTTCATGGACGAAAAAAAAGTGACAAACTGGAGACAGTTCAATGGAACACCACCATGATGTTCAGGGAGCTGCAGTACACCCCCATGAGAAAGCCAATGCAATTTGACACATTCAGCCTGGAGAAAAACTGAATTTGGAGAGGACCCAAGAGCAACTTTCCAGTATTTATGAGAAGGACATTAAGATGACTGTGCCAGGTTCTTCACACTGGCCAAGGAGCAAACGGACAAAAGACAGTGGCTGGAAATCAAAATAAGACATTCAGACTGGAAATAAGGAACTTTCACACCATGAGGACAATCAAATAGATTTCCAAGAAAGGCTGTGCCATCTCTACCCCTGCCTATTTACAAGAGCCAAATGAATGAGTTCCTGCATAATCTTGTGTGACCTCACAGCTGACCTTGCTTGGAGCAGGAACTTACATTAGACATTCTTCTAATGTCCATCCAACCTGAATAAACGTATTATGCTCTATTCAATTATTACCAGGTACACACTGTTTGATCTTTCAAGTGGTTCAATGGAACCTTTAGGTGCCTCAAATCTGTTCAGAAACTTCACAACTGCAATCCTGGCTCAAACAAAGTTTAGGCAGCTGTCTTGTATTTTGTGAATACCTCCCACTCTACACAATTTGGCAATTAGAACCAAGTTTATAATTGATGTCCCAGGAGGCACTGCGAGGAAAGATCTGAACATCCTTAAAATACACAACTGGCCAACTGAATAATTCCACTGTCACCTTCTCCTGCCTGCTTTATATTTTCTAATGAAGGTTGCATGCTTGGCTGTATTGTACAGCAATTGCCAAGGCTGTCAAGAACAACCTCATGATGCCCAGAAGCGTAAACTGACAGTTTAGGATACCTGGCTGAGAGACAGAAAGTGCGTGTTCCAAATCCCTCATGTAGTTGAGAAAACCAAATCCATGCTTTAGATCCTGAGCCACTCTGAACAACAGCTGACTGTGTAAGGGCTACTCAATCACCCTTTCTGAGAAAGCAGCTAAAAAGGGAACTAAAGAGTGAACCAGCTCTTTGAGGGAACTGCCAGAAGCACTTCATTTTAGATGAGTGGTGATCCTGAATCCTAAACTGTCAAAAAGCTTCAAGACTAGCCCTTAGGTTTTCTAGATTACTGATTGGAACTGCCTGTGCATTACACATGCAAAAGAGAGAGTTAAAAAACATTTGCTTCCACCCTCAGCCAGAAAACTAAAACCTATAATTAGGATCAAGACCTGAATAGACACTGGCTAGAAACTGGTCCCCTAAACCACTATCTCCTGAGCAAGCACCTTACTAGACCAGTACTGGTTCATTAATTAACAAGATGAACAGTAATACCCATCAAAATACAGACTCTTTTATACCAACATAATTAATAGAGAGATTAACCTCTGAAGAAGCTTTACATACAACCTGTTCTTTAATGTCATTTTCACATCATACCTTAGAACATGCAAGTCCACCTGAGCCACCACCAATAATAATGAGATCATATTCATAGGGTTCTGTAATTTGGTTATCCCCAAGGAGCTTCTGCAGTGATCCATCCTGATAAGCCTGGGAGAGAAAAAGAAAAAATCATCAAATTAGCGCACACGTTTCTGAGCAAACAACTGAGTCACATTGCCTCCTCTGACCTACATCACCCAGTCTACTGTGTCACACAAAATTTAACTAGGATCAAACAGCAAACTCACTCAGTCTTGTCTACTTTCTCCTGATTTTTAAAGCCTAGTTACCTGATAGGTTGCATCACAGCCCCCAATGTGAGTTCCATTCACAAATACGTTAGGCACTGTCCTCTGATTAGTCAGCTCTGCCAATACTTGCTGAATACTGGCTCCATCATCTAAGAATAAAAGAAACGTGAACATTATAAACAAATTTCAGGAACTGAGTTTTTAGAACAACCTGAAGTATTAAAGGTTTGGACTGTGATACACTGTAGGTCTGTCAAGACAACAAGTCTATTACAAACATTCCATTTGCAGGTTTCCTGGACATAAGCAAGTCTTCAGAAACTACTCAAAGGAGCAGGTTTAAATACAGACATTCAACTGGTGTCTCAAGAATGGACTAAAGCTGAAGTAGTGAGAGTTTAGCCCTTGTACTTCCTGGATTTTTATCTGTCTCTGACAGTGTCACATTTGGTACTACACAAAAATTCTCTGGTAAGAAATGTATGAACATGCTTTTCTACCTACCCTAAAGCTACCTTCCTACTTTTTCTCCCCACCACACTGTCAGAAATTTTCCAGTTTTAAAATTATCATTGCTTGACTTGACCTGTCATCTGAATCATCAGCACCTACACACAGGCTCAATTTGGATCTCTCAGCAGTAAATGTGGGAATAAGAATTTAGCGTAATCACTTTGACTAAAACCTTTTTATTCCAAGACTATTTAGCATCAGTAATCTGAGAAACTGCAAGGGAAATACATTACCAATTAGAAATAATTCCAGGAAAAAAAAAAAAACAACAAAGCTGTGCATTGTACTTAACATATCTTGGGCTATAATTAATTCACAATATGACAACTTGAATAAAAAGTAAAAGTAACTGAGAAGAGATGAATAAATATCTACATTTCTCCCAAATATTGCTAAGGCAAAAAAAACTTCAAAATGGCAGAACTTTAAAAAAGCAATGGAAACTTAAGTTTCGTACAGAAAAAAATTAATAATACACACTCGACAGCTTACCAAAAGAGCATTTAAGAGTTTACTAAGAATCACATAAGAAACTACTTGTTCCTAAAACTACATTAAAAGCTACATGCATTATGTCCATATACACATAAGGCACTGCACATGTCCTAAAACTAAAGCAGCTTGGACTTTAAGAAAAAAAACAACTTGAAACAAGCAGCAGCCAAGTTACTGGAATTTACCCTTCCTTCCAGTGACTCAGCACCTTTCCCAAAGAAGGTCACCCATATACCAAGTCAAACATTAACAATTCAACTGAAGCCACAAGAGAACCAAGAGTAGGAAAAAGTATCACAGGCTTTTTCTCTAGAAGTCACAGCTCCTTGGAGAGAAATCAGATCTCACATTCTCTACCAGCTGATGATTTTTACAGAGAGCCAAAGCCTTGGGTTACATTAAAAACACATCCTGTATTAAAATCCACATTGAAGCCTAATTACTTTTATCTCTGCATATATTAAAATGTATTTTACTTGTTTCATGTATCCCCTAGTTAGCTCAAGACAGCTTCAGGAATCATACACAACCATCCATTTTTAATTACATTAAGCAGCAGCACGTGATAGGTGTTTCTCCTACTCACCAGTTACATCCAGTTCCAGAGCATAGTACTCCACACGCATGGAGCGGAAGAGGTCCTTCACCTGCAACAGGAACAGACGCCATGGCAATGCAAAGGTTTCTCAGTGACTGACACCCAGCTCAGGGTAAACTTCACTGCTGGACACACACAGGTAACCCCTAAGGCTCAATTCCTGTGCTCTGAGGCACAGGCTCTACAGAGCTTTGGTAGTTTGCCACTTCTATGTTTTGCACGTTCCTCATTTAAAGGCAGGGAACTGACCTTCCAATACAAGTTCTATTACCTTTAGAAAAAGTTTCTAGATACAATTTGCTTAGCTGCTGACTCCTCCATCCCTGACACACCAAAAGCCATGGAAGTGACAGCCACGTAGAAAAACAAAGAAGAGACAGAAAGCAGCAGCAAGATTCCTTGGTTATACTAAGGAAAAAAAAGGAAAGGAAAAAAAGGGAGTAGAAGCTAACATGCAAAACAAAACACTGTCAAGGAAATGAAAAAAAAGGCATTATAAAAAGCAGCAGAAGGAAATAATTTCCAAATGTACTCAGCACTCAGCTGTGTGTTTTTCTAACCTCAGTTCTGGATGGACAGAGTGTACCATTACCAGATTCAAATCAGGCAACCTTTTAGAAACAAGACTTTTACATTTTTTGTTGAACTGGCATGTGAAAACAGCTCTAGCAAGAATCCCTGAATGCCTGTGTGAGGGACACACTTGCCAGCATGGAGTCTGAACATTTTACAACCAGCTTTCTGATGAACTTCAAATTTATTGACAGAGCTTCACTAAGAGTATGCTGAGTCACATCTATTAAGTTTAAAGATGTCCAACACATGAAGAATAAAATGTTTTTAATATTGCCATGATTCATGCTGTTACTATGCTGAAGACTGGGTATTCCAGTGTTTTCTGATGAAGTTTCAGCTTTATGCAGACAAACAGAGGAAGATTTTATATTCTTCCAGATACAAAGTAAGTTTCTTAGGACATCATGTATCAACTGTAACATACAAAAAAAAGCTCTGCCTCTGTAAGTGATTATATGGGTTCTACAGTTACAGAATAATGCAAGTTCTGAGGGACTTTTTCAGGTCATCTGCAACAACTCCCTGCTCAAAGCAGAGTCAAATGTGAAGGCTGATCACATTGCTCAAGCACTGTCCACTCGTTCTGAACATCCACAAGGACAGAGACAACAGAACCTCTTTAGGGTGGCTCAACATTTGACTGTCCTCCCAGTAAAACACTTCCATTTTATCCCATTGGAGCATCTGTCATAGCAGCTTCTGTTTATTGGTTCTCGTCCTTTCACTCTGCAACTCTAAGAGTCTGGCTGCCCTCCCACTTGTCAGCTGAAGACAGCAACTAAAAGCCCTCTTCAGCCTTATCAAGGTTAAACAAACTGACTTCCTCCTTCACACATGCCGTGTGTGTGACACTCCAGGCCTCTAACTTTCAGGTGACCCTGAAAACTTTTGTCCTAAGCTCACCATTACCTTCAGGCTTCCTTCCTGGAATGACGATGGCTACCGGCAGAATGAACGGGAAACAGCAGTGGAACTGCTGCAGACCTCCTGCTCTGCACCTGCTGTTACAAATCCCAAACTAAATGCCATGAAAGATCTAAAAAGCAAAGTTTAAAGTGATTGCTACTAGAAAGTCTTAAGAATGTGGAGGCAAGTCACAAAATTAGCTACTTGGCTGCTGGTTTAGTTTGTAGCAAAGCAGCAGAGTAACAGGCAAGTGTTCATTAGCTGTTGTTTTCTTTTTTAAAAACTCTGCCAAAACCTTGCAACATCAGCTGGCAGGGGGGAGGACAGGACAGAATATTACTAAAACAAGAAAGGATTACACTCAAGAAAGAACAGATTTAAGGCATTTAGGCCACTTTTATTCTCTACTGAAGATAGTGAGTAGAGAGAAAGAAAAAAAAAAAATCAGACAAATGTCAGCATCCTAGTTAGAGGCAACTGTTGCACTTTATACAGATTGTACTTGTGTTGTGCTAATGAAACAAAGGAGGAACATAGCAAGCACATGAGCAGTTACAAAATCTTCAATACAGGCAAGAGATATTAGATTACTTCAGTTTGGAAAAGGAAATGATTAGGAGGAGTAGAAAGATTACACATTAATCATGAGTAATATCTAGATAAGGTGAACAGGAAATGATTTCTCAGAAATACTCACTGGAGCACTCAGCAACAACTGCATTTACCAGAAAGCAATTCTGAAATTAAAAGGAAGTAGACCTCCCTAGAGAACACAACCAGAGAACTTACTGCCGGCATTGTAAAAGCCAAAACTAAAAAGAGATCAGAAGAGTTATTCGACAAACTAATGAAAAAAAAAATCCATTGAAAACTTTTAACTCAGAAAGCTAATACAAACTCAGGTCAAAAACTTCCCATGTCACACACACAGCACTGGAAACTTTTGGAGCGTACTGGGAGATTTTCTTCCTTGGATCCCAAAGCCAACACTGTCATTTCTCCAAGTGTCTGGGACAGGATACAAGGTTGGATGGTCACTGATACAACCATTTACTTCCCTTCTCACCAACGCAATGGCCTCAGTTACCTACTAAACACTTCCAGTTTTTACAAAAAGTGAAAGACTAGAAACGCTTCCAATTATTATTAAACAATAGATAATTTCTCTGAAATCAAGAAATTGGTCTAACTTTAGAAAACTCTTCCTGGAGATGCTTTCTTAGCTACCCACTAGGGTAGTTAAGCAGGTTTGAAATAAGCTTCATACCATAAAATAATAATGGTATATTCTAGGCTTGCTTTTTCAAGTATCAGCTAACATTCCATAATAGCTACAGCTCAACTGGCCAGAACCCCCTGAGGATAGAGAATGTAATCTGTAATAGCATAAAATAGAACTAAAATAACCAGCAACTCCTATGCAATCACAGACGTTGCTCTTAAAATTTCAACATATCAGTGTTCAGACTTGCCACTTTTTCATGCTAAAAAACTGTTTTCTTTATGCTTTTCCATCTTACTTATTATCTTTTCTGGGTGCTAAGAAATTGAAGGAACAGCCAAGTTAAATTATGACAAGGAAGTAATTCTACCACCACCCCCTGTCCACCTCTGCCCTGTTAAAGAAGTTGAACAACAAATTGCATTTGCAGAGGAGCAACAGCACAATTGCCAAGTCATGCTATTAGCTAACCTGAATACCATCACCTACTTAATTCACTTAGGGAATTCATTTGCAGGGCTGTTTCTGAGGAAAAGTGCCATCTTAATTTTCTTCTAGCATGGCTACTTCCAATTGAAATAGAGAATTCTTTCCAACCCCAAATTAGGTCCCTTCAGAGCACAAGCACTAAATATCTTTAGTTTTTCAATTAATCCTACCAGAAGCACATTGTTAACAACCATCCACAGTAAAAGACAACACAATGCACACAATTCATACCTATCTAAGAACTCAGAACTATGTGATTACAAGCTAAGTACCCAAGCTGTAACTACACTTTCAAATTATATCCACTTCATTAATTCTATAGACTAGATCAGCTAGCAAGAATCCTGCATTACCCATTGTTTTTCCATTCCTTTCACTAATTTCAAAGTCTTGGGAAGAAGAGATTGTCAATACCCTTAGTGTTACAGATATTTCTCTGTTTTATCACTTCATGTCTCATGGGAGGCTTCCTTCTTTCATAAACTTTCTTCTTCTAATTCTCTGTCTGCAATCTATACCACTTCTACACATTTTCTTTGTTTTATTACCTTTCTGTTCTGTTCCAAGCAGGAAAACAAGCCAAGGAAATCTGCCTACCAGTGCAGTCAGCTCTTCTCCCCGGCCCTATTTATCACCTGTTCCTTCACAAAAATTCATGCAGTGTTTTTCAACTCCCTGTCCTAGAAAGGGCCATGAGAAAGGGCCCTCCTACTGCCCGTATTCATTCTTGACCTTTGCAAGACAATAAGGATAATATTCCTCATATCTGATTGCTTCCCCAAAGCAAGCAATCCTGCCTAATAGAGAAGCTCTGAACAAATGCAGGAAAGAACAATCTGGAATTTAATTACTGAAGTACAATAAAATCTTCTTTCCACTCATGCTCCTTTTCTTAGTCTAGACCCTCTGTAACACCACAAATTAAGGAAAAAGGCACGAGCTTAAAAAAGTTACTGTGCCATTGTGTGATCTCAAACCCACTGAACTGAGTGCCATTAGCATCAACACCTGCAATCACAATCACTAAAAGGACATAGGGCAATACAGACAGGCACAACTAAGTATTTCTCAATGGGCAGCACTGAAGTCCTCAATAAATGATTTCTCCTCAGCAGAAGATAACACTTTTGTCAACTGAACTAGACTGGAACAAGTCTTCAACCCTTCATTTACTGAAACTTCCAGTAAGTTGATGAGGAAGTTTTAGAAGCATTTGAGCCACCTACTATGCTCTACTATCTGCCAAAATGTTCACAGAAAGAAGGCATTGGTTTGGTCTAGCCTCCCGAACACAGAAGCTTCCTTTCACAAAATCTCAATTAAGCTGCAAGTGAGATAGGATATATTCAGTTAAGTTTTCTTCAAGGGGGTCATAATATCTCTTCCCTCCCAAGAGTTCCCAGAACTAAACCTAAATTAGAAGTGGGAGTGAGGCTTCTGAGTATTTTCCTGGTTATCGGTTCTATTGAGGAACACAAAGACTTGATCCAACCGTTACAATTACCTTTTTCCACCATGGCCGTATCAAATAAGGTAGTGTGAAGTTTAAATAAAATTTCAACAGACACTTTTTGTAAACATCCAAGAAACCCAAGGCCTGCAAACCCCCAGACTATGTGTGGGCTATGGCTAGTGTGTTGGTATTGTAAAATTCTAATGAAGGCCCTAGGTTCTTTTCATGACTGGCTTACCGGTTGCAGCCACCCTGTGACATTGGTGCACAACCAGGGCTAAAGAAATATTTTTTATCTAAACATCACAAATAACCAAGAGTGCTTTTCTCCTTCAAACACACATTACGACCAGGATTTAGAACTTATTTGCTTTAGAGTCAACCTTGCTCAAATTTAGAAAGAGCACAAAACTTAACTTATCCCTCCCCTGGAGAGCAGCTTTGTCCAAGCTGAACACCAGTGTGGTACCCAAATTTCCCGTGAGGAACACAGCGAGCACCCTGAGCTTCGAGCAGCTCTAGAGCTGAGGATCAAGCACACTGTGCAGAGCTCGCCAAACATCCATCTACACGCGTGGTAAATGCAAAGAACCACCACGAACGCCACGGGTCTTTGCCTGCTTTAAAGCCCGGTAAGTGGTTTTCCAGGGCGGGCACGTGGTGCTGGAGCGGGATGGATACAGCGCCACTTCTGCACGCTCCAAACCCCGCAGGTGCCGCCGCCGGCAGCAGCCGCAGCATCCCCGCACCGCCTTCCCTCAGCCCCGGTTCTTTGTGTCCTGCCCGGGCCGAAGAGCGCCCTCGGGGCACAGGTCTGCCGATGTATCCCTCGAGGGGAGGGCCCGCGGGGGACCGTGCCGAGCGAGCTCCCGCCGCCACTGCCTCACCTTGTTGCAGTAGGGGCAGTAGCTCTTGCTGAAGATCATGACGCGGTGGGAGGCGATGAGGGTCCGCACGCGGAGCTTCAGCCCGTCCCAGTCCGGGAGCCGGGTCTGTCCCGGCGGCGGCGCCATGGCGGGACCCGGCTACGGCGAGCGGCACCGGCGCCTTCCCCGCGGCGGCCGCGCTGACCCTCAGCCGTGCCCGCCCCTTCCGCAGCAGGCAGCGTGACGAGCCGGGCCGACCTATTCGCAGGGAGCGGGGGGGAACAACGTGCCAAGAAGGGATTTCCGCTCTGCATTTCAGCCACACTGGCTATGAATCGTTGTAAAATAATAAAAAAACCTTTACACTAGGACAGGAAGAGTTACTATTCATATAAAGAGGGGAATGAACTTGAGTTGTTTAAGCCTCTCTCCCCTCTGCGAGCGGGCGTGGAGTGAGCCAAGCGGAGGGCGGCGGGAGCGCGCATGCGCGGCCGAGGGCGG
>VZTX01018955.1:0-41570 GCA_013400915.1 Pardalotus punctatus
ATTGTATATATCTTTTGTTTGTTTATTTGGCTGCTTGATGAAAGACTTCTTATATATTGGCTGTGTCAGCGCCATTACAGATCACACGATTATGTCCCTGTTGATTGTTAAATGCAGCTGAATGCCTCACATGCTTATTCTTATTGGTGGACAACTCTGTAATGACAGGTCCAGTAGCAGGAAGTGCTGCAATTGTAAGGTTTGCAAGTTCTGAGAAGTCAGGAACATTACTATTTGATGTTTTTGCCAAGTTATCCTACTTCCACACAACACACACATCTTTCAAATAATACAGAACATGGACGGAGGTTTAAATGATGGCCCTCTAAATAATGGTATTATACATATTGTGTATGTGATGTAATTGTTAATCACAGTATATCACAAAATTGCTCTGACTTGATTACAGAACAGTTCCTTTTTAAGCATTCTGTGAATCTATATAAAAAAACCAAAACCAGACTTTTAAAATTAATTACGTACTTTGAGTATTCTTAGCCAAAGAATGGTTTTGTACAGATTAAAGCAGCTCCTCACTGGTATTTGGACCACCATTCCTTATTACTATTAATATTTACAACATTCTGTGTCTCTACTGCAAATATTGTGCCACTGCAGACACCACTTTCCAAATGAGACTGAGACAGTACACTAAGACCAGTTAAAATAATTAAAGGACTGATCATCTTTTCATTTTTTCTAGAGTTGTCAATGCTACTATGGCTTTCTGACCAAAATCCAGTCAAGAGGATCAAATTATTTGATACTTTCCTGGATATTTTATTCCATTTAATTTGCTGGATGCAATATGGACTTCCTGACCTACACAGTTATAGCAATGAAGCTCTAAGCACAGTTAAGGAAAGACAGACTTACGAAATCTTTGCTTTCTGTGATCTGGTGTTTGTTCATTGTACTGAATGGATTTCTCAGAAGAAGTTTCTTCTGTGTTCCAAAGAGAGGTCCTGAAAACTGGTATGTCAAAATAACCCAGGTTTATCCTTTCTTCTTCTCATTTACACATCCCTCCTGGAAGCAGATCTTGCCTCCAGCCTCCTAGGCTTTCTGTGGCTAACAATGCCATTTTTGCAGCATTTATGTGATAAGATTGTATCACAAATGGATATAATATAACTAATGAATGAAACTCTTCCCCAGAACTAAAGGGTAAGTGTGGATAATAAATGGCATTTTTTAACTACTGGAACTGGAGTTGAATGTGAATGCAGTTTAAGCTGTAGTCACTGGAGTCCACAGTGATGCTTTTGACAATGTTATTCCATATCTAAGAGTGTTATTCATAGGTATATACTAAGGTGTAACTAAGTTTATATGTATTTTTAACATACTTTATATAAAATAAATGTAAACTTTGTATCTACAGATGATAAATGTTTTCACAAAGTTTTTACTTAAAAATAATCCAGTGATTTTAGTCTGTGGTTATTAAAGTTTTGTGCCTTTTTTTCAGAGTAGAGAAAACGGCATCTTTTTCAAGGAGATTATATTTCAGCATGTTCAGTTATTATTATAAAAATCACCAAAGTTTTTGGTGACAGTCTGAAATGCATGAACATTTTAAATGTGAAAGATTCTCCTGAAGAAGCAGACAGGAACAGAAAATATCAGAAGAACCTGCTGAAATGAAAATTATAGCTGTGCCATGGACAGGAGTTTTATCTAAACAAACTAAAAAAGGAAACCAGACTTGAGTTATGCAAGAAGCAACCTTTTTCCCCCCATGCATTTACAGGTACCTGGTTTAAAATATGGTTAACATAAAAAGATCTTTTTATTTCTTTATCAGACTGAAAAAGTAAGATCGAGGGAACATTCCTGTCTAAGCAAACTCTCCATCTTTCTTTGCATGTACCTTCTGTTCCAGATAAGGCTTTTTTAGCTCCTATTTTTCCTTTCTGCCCATTTTCATGTTTTGCTTATCATCTAGTATCTTTTACAAGACAAATGTGGTATGGATCCATTGACAGATTGCTTTCAAGCCTTTTCTCCTTATCTTCCTGTACTTGGATGCTCTCCATGTTAACTCACTGAGGACAGGAAGGCTGTCTTCTTGAACCTAGGCTTGTGCTCCAGCACTCCACCTTACAAGTGGAAGTTGTTTATTAAAGAAAAGGAGAAGATATTTCAAGCCAAAACTGAGAATTTTCTTGACAAGAAGCAGAAAAGAGATGTTAAGATCAGATGGTGAAGTCTGGCTAAATGGGGTGTTGCCATTTCCTTTCACTCAACACCTAGGTTGCCCTCCCAGATGTTGGTGTTAAATATCAAGCAAGTGTAGAGTGATTCCTTTTGGCTGCTGACTTGGATTCTTCTGGAGGTTATGTGGCACTGAATATGAAAGATGGGTTATTTGACTCAGAAATAAACTGTATGACTGAATTTTAAATCTGAAAACAAATCTTGATTTGTAGCTTTTGAATGCACACCTTTAGAAACCTCTATAGCCAAGGCAATACTGTATAAATTTTAGGTCTAGGGCCTGACAAAGAAACATGCCTGAGATCAGCAGGACATGGCTCTAGGACTTCCAATAAACTTCAGATAAGAATCTTCCTCAGATACTAAGGAAGCCATAAGGAAGTGGAACAATGCTGATAACAAATGTTACCAATTATCAGACCTTCTCAGCCTGCTTTTAATTTTGTATTTCAATACCACAGAGCAGCTTCAAGCCCTTTATTCTAGGGTCTGTATGCATAGAGATGAGGTGTTAGACCAAAATATTTTAGAGAACAAAATGCAAGCTGAAACACAAAAAAACTACAGTGGTTAGAATTGAATAAAGTAATAGTTAGACTATGGTAAATTGGATAAATGACTATAGAAACCGTACTAGTTCTGTCTAGCTAAAGAGTGAACAAATTCTTCAGTAAATTGCTGGGACCAAGGATGTGCTAGGTTTTTGAGGGGTCAGCAGGTAGGGAAATAATCCTTGAAGCTTAATCTGGTACAGCACATCCTTCTCCCTATTCTGACTTTGCTACTTTGCTTTTCCTACAAGTATTCAGATATAAACTGTGTGGCCTTCCTATGAACTTGAAAGGGACAGCTCTGAAATAATAAATGACAATGCCTCAGGCAGCCAAGGGAAGGAAAGACAGAGTGTTTCCTTCATCATATTCAGTCATTTCTGTAACAGAAAAAAAAGAGTATTCCGTAACCATAATACATGGAACGCTCAAAACAGCATCTCAGTTGCATCCTAGATCTTTTTTTTTAGGGTAGCTTTCAGTTTAGCTGGGAGATCATTTTCTGAAAATGCCCTCAGTTCTACATTAGGAGCATGTCATTGGACAATACAATTTTAGTATCATTTACCTAGAAAAGGAAGCATTATTGACACAATCTGCATTTCAAGACACAAAATTCAGTTTCTTTTTTACCATCAAATTGTCTTTGATTCATATTCTTGATAATACCTGTCAAAGAAATCTCACTTGTGCTGGACACAAGCATGTGCTCAAAAGAAAAACTGGTTTAACTCATGATGTATGGAATGGAATATATGAAACAATCTTTTTTTTTCTCAGCACTAGAAGTTTTCCAAAGTCACCATTATACAGTTATAACTATCAGCTGAATCTCTCAGTCAATGACCACTTGGGATACAGATGTTTTATTATTCACTTCTTGAAGAGCTTGTTTTTCAAAGAACATAATTTCCATATTCCATAATATTTCTGAGTTTAGCTCCATGAGCACAAAGCTAATAGGTCAATACACCCAATTGGTTTCTATGTGATCCACTGAGAATTATTTTTGTTACTTTTAGTCACATTGGACACCTCAGAGGCCTCCCTCACCAGATAAGGACCATTTCCATTCTTTGAAAGGTGCCAGATAAATACACATGGGCCACAAATAGATCATCTTCTGCAGTAGGACAAGCATTTACCATAAAACACAATGCAGGAGTGGCAGCCTAATGTTACCGCCATAGTGAGCCAAAAATTCCAGTGGAAATTATTCTCCCTGCTATTCTGGAGGCCCCTTGCCTATATTCTCAATCAGTAAGAGTATCATCTTTATTCCTACACCTATCCTCAGAAGCAAACACCAAGCAAAAGGAGCCTCTCTTCATAGGCAAAAAGGTTTGGCATGAGGCATTGTGTCAGGTTGTAGCATTTTCTTTAAGGCTGAGGAACAGCTCATCTAGTCTTGAGAATCCACTTGCCAAGCCTTGCAGGTATGGCTGAGGTAGGACTGTCCATGACCAAGAAGTCCCAGTGCATCAGCAAGGAGCGTGCAGCTACAAATACGTGACAACCTCTTGAACATGAAATAGATTATGAGAATAATTTTAGTACACACACACCACACAGGCCCCTCCCTCACTCTTGTTTTTCAGGTCAGTCAGAAGGGCCTATTAGAATGAAGTGCCAAAATTCCAAAAGCTATATTTGAAGTGTAATATCCTTTGTGCACAGAAAACATCTTCCATCTTCAATCTATTTCTTATGATGAAAATAGAAATGGAAATCCCCAGTCCATATGCCACAGTGCATTCTCTTAGGGCTAGAACTTCCTGTATTTCTTAGATATAAGCAAAGGAAAACAGTGCAGAAAGCAAAAATGTATGTTGGAGGGCAAAAAACCACTACCAAAGAGTAGCCTGTCAGTGTTATGCTGTAAGAGTAGACCATCAATTCATCATGGTCTTTGCTAATATTCTCAGACCATGTGGGATGGAATACAACTGTCAGACCTTTCAGCCTCCTGTCAGTTCCAAACCCCAACAAATGACAGATATTTCAGAGAAAAGGAATTGTTGGTTCTGTCCAGTTTTGAGTGAAGAATTATCCACTCTCAAAATCTGCCAATGAAGATATTTCTGTTAAACTAATTAAATATTTTTAATATTTTAGTTATACACGACTAAGATTTATGAGGAATACACTGTCCACTACTCCAGCCACTTCATAAGGGCCTCTGTCCATGGTGCCAGACCAGGCTCTTTCTTACTCGCTATCTGCTACATAAGTGGCAAAATAAAAGATCAGAAAACATGAATACTTTGGGAAAAAGTATCTGAAGAGCCTGAAAGCCACAATTTAAGATGTCTCTTTAACTCTCTGGAGGACCACATGAAAAATCAAATTGCAGCAATGCATCCTTTTTCTAAAGCAAAGGCTTAAGAATGTTATCCAAGTGACCCTAAAAATGGAGGAAGTGGCTTTGGTCCCAAAAGTCTACAATAACATAGATAAGAGCAAAGGCAAAATACCAGAAAGCATGCAACAAGAGTAGAATGATACTGCAAAAAGCCATTATCTGTTGTCTTCAAATATCCTCTTAATGATTTTTTCCTTCTGTATTAATTGCCATGTTGAAGAAAGGATTTAAAGAAGGACTCATCTAAATCTGTTAACATTAAATAGTTAGAAAATGAAGCTCAGTAATCTCAGAAGTTTGGGGGTTTTTTTGTATAAAACTCAACTTAGCAGAAGTGGTACCTCTTAAGTCAGCCTTTTCTGAAAAATACTTCAGGAAAACACAAGTAAATAGAAAACACATAAGACGTCTAAAAGAGAAGCCCAGTTGTGAAGATGCCATCCCTTTTTTTTCCCTAGAAGTAATCAGGCCCTTACAAACTGCATTATAGCTCCATCTGTAGGAGGTTTGGACATAAATAATTTTGTGAGTCAGTAAATATACAGAGGTATATGCCCCTCGGCTTTGTGATTTCTTGTACCAGAAAGTGATGTCTTGTGTTTCTTGTTTCAGAATGAAAACAGGTGAAAAGGAAGGTGAGGTAAAAAAAGCCAAACAAATCCTAAAGTAAGATCATAACCTCTGTCTTCATCCAAGTTCACTGAACTTGTTTATATTACTCAAAAGTAAGAAAAAGCCTTTTTGTAAGATAGAGGTTTGCAATGTTATTGGAACACTTCTCAAAGTTTAGTTCTTGCCCCTTAAACATTTGAATGTTCTTTGAAGTTAGCCTATCTACAAGAAGCATTGAGAGAAAGATTCAGGGAACCTCAGGCCTGTCAGCTTGATCTTGATGCTGGGGAAGGTCATGGAGCAGCTTTTCTGGAATACCATCATATGGCCTATGCAGGTCAGCCAGGGGATCAGGCTTAGCCAGCACAGGTTCATGAAAGTCAGGTCTTGCTTGAGCAACATGATCTTCTTCTAAGATAAGGTGGCCCACTTAGTGGATGAGAACAGCTTCAGGTATTGTCTGCCTGCCTGGACTTCAGTAAAACCTTTAACAACGTCTCCCATAGCATTCTCCCAGAGAAACTGCTCGCAACTTGGACTGGGGGCACCTCCTGCTGTGTAAAAAATTGGCTATATGGCCAGGCCCAGAGAGTGGTGGTGGATGAAGTTACATCCAGCTGGTGGTCAGTCACCAGTGGTGTTCACTAAGGCTCAGTATTGGGGCCAGATACGCTTAATATCTTTATCAGTGGTCTGGACGAGGGGATCAAGTGCCCCCTCAGTCAGTTTGCAGATGACACCAAGTTGGGTGGGAGTGGTGGAGGGTCAGAAAACTCTACAAAGGGGTTTGGACAGTCTGGATTGATGGGTCAAGGTTCAACAAGGCCAAGTGTTGTGTCCTGCCCTTGGGTCACAGCAGCCCCATCCAAGACTATAGGCTTAGGTGGAGTGGCTGAGAAGCTGCCCAGCAGGAGAGGACCTGGGGGTGCTGAACATGACCCAGCAGTGTGCCCATGTGGTCAAGAAGGCCAATGGCATCCTGGTCTGTATCAGCGATAGTGCAGCCAGCAGGACCGGGTAAGTGATTGTGCGCCTACACTTGGCACTGTCAAGGTTGCACCTTGAATCCTGTGTTGTCCGGTTCTGGGCCCGTTGTGACAGGAAGGCCATTGAGGTGCTGGACTGTGTCTAGAAAATTATTGGAGCTGTTGAAGGTCTGGACCACAAGTTGTGATGAATAGATGAAGGAGCTCAAGTTGTATAGCCTGGAGGAAAGGAGGCTTGTGGTGACCTTTTTTGCTCTCTATAACCTAAAAGGAGGACGAAGTGAGACGGGGATCAGTCTCTTCTCCCAGGTGACAAGTGACAGCACAAGAGGAAATTGCCTCAAATTGTGTCGGGGAATTTCAGATTGGATATTAGATCTAAAAGTATATGCAAACTGAGTAAAACAATACTCTATATTTTTATCCTTGAGATATACTAATTCCAAAATCAAATGTGGGAAGTCAAGCATGGAGCAATATGGTATTTTCTGGCTACCCTGGGAAAATGGCCGCACCCACTTTAGTTGATGTACAAGAATGATTTCTGTTGTTTATATAAAATTGTTTTCTTGGCTTGAACAATGCTGTTTCACTGCAGATTTGTACATTTTGTATTTCTGCAGCTAAATGTGGAGCTGAGTTTAGGGTCCTCTCCCTTCTGTATGAAAACACTGCAAGAATTCTTTTTTCTCTGTGGCAGCTCTTTCTCTGAACCTCCTCATATTTGATTGCTTAGCTGTGAAACACTTTGCTGTCCTCAGTATATGCTGCAATATGTTACAGATTAGGTAGCAGAAATGCCGTGACAGAAAGTATTGTTACTACTATGTAAAATATTTGATGAAAATAATTAGCAACAACCTCACACAGTTTATGGTATATTTTTTCTTCAGATACAGGTTAATCCAGTTACTTGTTTTCCACCATTATGCTATCACACAGTTGTTTCTATAACATACTGTAGTTTGTTTTGTATTAGCAAGCTACGATGTCTGATGACAATTTGAAAATTCCTCTAGAATTTTCCCCAGTGGCTTGGTTTGTTTCTAATGGGCAACTCAAAAGTATCAGATGTTTGCTTTCTGACTGCAATCTGAATAGCACATTAATATCAATCCTGATCTCTGAGAATACTGTACTCTAGATTTATCCTGCAGGAAACCCCATCTAGTGAACAAGATGAAAGCAACTGGTTTCTCAGATATAGTAATTTCTCACAATCTATGAAATGGGATCAGATTGCCAAATAGAATGTATTTAACAAATTGTACGTCAGGACACTTTGACAGATTTGTACAGAATGTATCCTTTAGAGACTTCTAATTACAATGAATTGTGGAAGATCCAGTGGGAGCTGCATGGTGGTTCATAGGTTGAACTGTTATTCAGCTATGTGCACTCTGCACTCTAGATCTTTTATAGGCTATTGCATCATACATATTGTAATCTTCCAAGTAATTTGGCAAAGCATGTTTGATTATATTATCTACTAGTCTCCTCTTGTCATCCTCAAACCTTTGAGGCAATTTCAACTAAAATGAGGAGGATCTTTGACAAGCCTAGTCAGAGGAAGTTTTGGTGATATAGATTCAACCTCTTGCTGAAAACAGGACTAATTTCAAGTTATAATTTCAACAGAAAAGCTTGAAGAATTTCAAACCTGTAGCCTAGAATTTCAAGATAGAAGCCTAATCTAAAGTTAGAAACTTGACATTTTGTCTAGTCATGTTTTAAGAATATCTAAAAAAAGTGATTACCATTTTCCTAAAAAATCTCCTGTTGTAATTACATCTCTAAAATTTAATAAAACCTGTCTTCTGGGTAGCATGGTCAATATAAGTGTCACTGTCAAAGAAAAGGCACATAAAAAGCAGTTAGTACACATACATAACTTTCTCTAGTTAGCTACTCAGCTCATGGCTGAGGTTTTTTATGGCACACAGAGAAACTGGCAAGAAGGAAGATAGTAAATACGTCAATGTTGCTGCCCGCTTGACCAGCCCGGATGGTCAGTGCACAGGACGGGGAGCACATGAGTCTTGGCGGGGAGACCACTTTTTGTGTCCCTTATGTCCAGACAGTTGGCTCCTGCTAGGGTGGGAGCCGTCTGCAGAGACCTTGGCAAAGCACTTCAGCAGGCGATGGCAAAGGAGACAGGAGGTGTGGATGTACTGTCCTGAAAATACTCTCTTTTCTCATGAATCCTGTGAGAAACATACGATAAGCTGAATTCTTCTCACTCTTTCTAATCTATCTTTTGGAACTGAGTGCTGTACAGGCCTCAGCCAATTGCCTTGGGGGGGTGGGTAAATACTATCCAATCACAGTTAGTCATGTAACATGTATATAAAGGAATACTCAGACAATAAATCTCTCTCTTGCTCACACACATCTCTGCGTCCTCTATGCCACTTCTTACTGCCACAACAGCGACAAGGAGGGGTTCAGCTGCCCCAGCGACTGATCCTTCATTCCCAGAACTTAACAAACAAACTATGGCTGGAGGCAAAAGAACAAAGCACTGTCAGTTACAAGGGGTTTTAAGGGAAGCAGAAAGGGGCGGTTCAAGGGGAGGAGAGACAGCTTAACCAATGGGAAGGGATTACATGACTGCAAGTGCCCAATCAAATGACATAAGGGGAGGGGTACATTCAAACAAACCAATGGAGGTACAAAGGACAGAGAACTTTACGGCAACTGATACATATGAAAGTAACATAATACATATGTAATAACTGGGAGGGGAAAGGAGTAAAGGGGAGTAACCTAAAACTTAACAGACAACTTAAGGGGTGGGGAGTGTGGGGAGTTCCCCAGCCTGGCTCTCTCCCTCCTCCTCTGGCTCGCCATCCTGAAGGGGAAAATCAACCCCATAGGATTCATAAGAGAAGGCAGGCAGGGTCACCGCCACACATCAAGGGTAAAAAATTGGTTTTGTTAAATCTCCTGTTTCCAGAATATATCGGAAAATAAAGAAACACAAGATGGTGGGAAGAATTTTAATTTTTCAACTATTTTTTTTCACTGATGTAACGCAGTTCCACTTCCTGAACAGCATTTCAGCATCAGAGATTTAAAACGCACATGCACAGAACTGGTCCAGATTAAGAAATCTTATTTGCAGACCTGTTTAAAAAAAATGCAAACTACCTAGATGCATTTTAAGTGGAATTCAGTTTGTTTTGGAAGGCTGAAATCAGATGGGCAGGTCTATTATGTACCGTCTAATCATGAGATTCTTTCACAAGTCCATGAATGTACTTGATGTAAAAGAGATTCTTTAGAAATGTGTAAGAGTAAAGAAGTATTTAACATTACAAAATGAATATCATTGTTTCAAATGAGGTTGTAGTACTCATAATTCAGTGCATTCCTACAGATGGGGACTAGAAATGTACAGTCAATACTGATATACTCAGACTTCAATATCTAGCTAAACTTCGATATATGAACCAACATCAAGGAAGATGAATGGCAAAAAATGGCCATTTGCACTGTTTATGGTTTTCATCTGAAATAAAAACATTATAAATATAATGCATTCTTATGAAAACAGAGTGATTTTAGACTTCTGGACCTTTGAATGACCCAGCATAGTAAGAAAATATATGTTTTATTGAGCGGGTGGCTGTCATGTCAGCTATCTAGCAATTGAAGACAAGAGTATTTTTTAAGCAGTTTTACTTGGACATTTTATTGTGCTTGATCAGACACACCAATAAAAACCTTCCTAAATTATTTCATATAATTTAGTACATTACATCAGAGGCAGTAACAAAGTTGAAGACCTCTCCAAAGCAAACAGCTTAGGCAAAATTTGTTTTCCAGATTGATTTCATTGTTGTTTAAATTGATATCTAACCTCTAAGTATTCAAGAAACATAGCTTAAAATGATAGAAATAAATCTCAGTTAAGAGCTAAAGGCTTACATTTAAACAGCCCTGAGAAATAGTTATACACAAGCATGGCAACTGTGGTTTTTGCATACCAGCACTGCATCCAGCTATACTAAGCAATCCAGCACTATATATTCTTGAAAGGGAGAATGACATCAAAACCACTAAGCATTTCAGAGATCCAGTAATACAGACTGATTATTTCTTCTTTCAGATGTGGAGGTTTGTTTAACTGACAAATTGAATTTTATTTCCTAGTCAACTGTATCTTTCAATGACTGATCATCATCCAGCCCTGAAATAAATGTTACCTGATTAAAGTAGTAAAGGTTAAAACATTTAAAACACATGCTATAGACCTCAGAAATCAAGTCAAGATGTGTAAGGGTATGAATTATTGGAGGATTTATGAAATCCGCCTCGAACAAATTAATTCATCAGTTTAGCCAAAGGCTTGTCAATGAATTCAAGAGCTTTTCAAAAAATGAAACATCTGTTGCATATTTGAAGGTTCTGTTTATATGTAAATGTGTAAATGTTGTAGATTATTTTCCAAGGTGGGATATGCAGTTTACATAAATGTGTTTGGAAGTTACTTTGTAATTGCTCTTATGTCCTTGAGGGCCAGGGGCAATTCCTGAAGAATTCTAGCAGTCTTTGAATTCACAAGCCTTGGGAGTTATTGAGGCAAATTAGATCTTGAGTGACGCTGAAAGATACATCCATAAATCTGCATAATGACATAATTGTCAAAACAACCTATTACCTCACAAGAGTTAATAGTAGTCTTCCTTTTTTTTTTATTTTTAAGGAATCCAGATTACATGGCTTTTTAGAAACAAGGTGAAATCCGTTCTGGATTCTGTTTTCTTTCCATAATGACATAATCACCTAGGGTATCATTCATCTAACAACTAAGTACTGATTAATCTCATTCTGTTTAGAAAATAATTTGAGCATCATCACACAGCTAAAAGAATCTGGGGTTCTGTCTTTGTTGTGAAATGATGGTAGTGATCCAAAAATTTGCATTACGTAAAAGTTTAAACACTTTTTTCCCTTCCATATATTTATAAAAATACTGTGCTCTCAATGTACACCCCAGATTCTGTAGAAAACTTACCTGATTATGATATTTCATACTGGTTACATAAACTTAATATGCACACAAGTATAAATCAACACAGCCACCTACAAATTGTGATATTTTAATCTTTCTACATTTTGTCTGAAGTATTCTAAGAAAACATTACATTAACTCAAATGAATGCAAATATTTTACATACCATATAGGTGAAACAAAACCTCAGCTATCTGGCTAAGAAGATGACTTCTTTGCCTCAGCATTTATGGTGACAACTGCTACCCCATTTATTTTTATGCTCCAGTAGTTGTAGTAGTTAGATGATAACTATCAAAGAAGTCATAATAACAACAAATTTGTCTTAAATCAGAATTATTCCCTTACACCTACACATACAAAGCTGGGTTAATCTCTTCATTGAGAAAAAGGAAAAAAAAAAAGACATGCAATATGAGTGACTGGTTCTCAGGAACATTTTGTTCTGCCATTTTTTTTCCAGTTAATTAAACCTATGGCTGCAGGTCTGGAGTTTGAGCATGTCCTTTATTTTTTTCTTTTTTCTGAAAGTCAATGGACATCCTTTTACATTTAGCCTAATTAGTCATTTACTTGTTCCTTATATCCAAAGACCCATATGGAGAGAATCAGTCCCCAGGTTCAACCACAACAGACAGCTGAATTTGAAGGGGGGCTGGTAAACTCTGGACTGGCAATAATGTTGAACATTGTGGAAAGTCCCTGGTAGGCCTGCACAGAAAGAACGAGCAATAGAGTGCTCTATATTTTAGTCTTCCTTTAGGGCTACACTTGTTTGACTTGGATATTATGACTCAGTTATTATGGCATAAGAGAAAAGTTACTCTTTTATGGTTTAATTATGTTTTAATTACTGATACTTGCATTTGAACAGCCTTAATTACAAACTAGGAGTGGGTTTCAGTCTGGTTTTGGGACAGGAACACATCACACGCATGCACACATATATGTACAAGCCAACAGATTGCTTTGAATAAACCCAACAGAGATATTACCTATTACAGTGATCAGATACCTAGCAATAATTTTAAGTTACATCTATAGATTAAAAGGTATGCATGGCAACTTAATTTTTAATATAGAATGTATTTCTAATAATTAATTTAAATCACAGTAACTTTTAAGATAACTCGCTTGATAAATGCTTTGATGCTTTAGAAATAATATCATGGTATTTCTCCTGTTCTATCTACCATTTTATTTATAAGCAAATACTTGAAAAAATCTACCAGGAGTTTTACTGGTATTATAATCTACTGCCAGTGTCACAAAAGGTTTTATATTTTTTTAACACAACAGTGATCATTGGACAGGGACTGAGAATTTATCTAAATCAAATATATACTTTGCAGTGTAGTTACCATTGCGCAATGAAATGTATTTAGGTTACTGACTTATTACATTTGTTATATTGAGAGCTGAGTCAGCAGAAATAATATCTGACATACTGGTCCCAGACGTTTGTGGTTTCTGGCACCACCAGCAGTCTGATTCCCCTAGTAAAAGAGGTTAACTGACTTCAGAATTAGGGAAAAATACTCTCAGGGATACAGCAAAAGTATCCCTGCCTTCCACGTGAAAACATAGCATTCTTACATGCTTTAGGGGAGCTGACTGGTGAATTATTTGACAAGACCCCAGTTTAGCCTGTCTCCAGTTTACATCTCTAGCATATTTGTACATAGCTATAATATTCCCCTAAAAACTGCCACTTCATCAAGCTACTCTACTTTGCCATATGTACAGACAACATGAAGAAGAAACACAGGAAATAACTTGTAAAAAGCACTGGATTCTACTCACAGTATGGGAATTTTTTAAATTTTTTTTTTTGTTTAAACAGGAGTCTTACACTTAACGGAGCTCCAGAGTTGCTTTCTAATATGGTTTTTGTGTGTATTTTGTGTATGTCTCTGCTTGTTTCTTCAGAAGTATAACACATCAGGTTATGGCTCACACAATTACTTATGTAAATTACTTAAAACAGGCAGAAAGGAAAACAAGTTTTATCTTTCAGGAAATCACTATATAGTTTTGCTTTATTTTTGGATCTTCATAGCAGCTGGCATCACATTTCCAAGGCAACCCTACATTTTCATTTGGTTAGAGATGTTTTGGCTAGGTTTGACCTGATGATTGGGTCAGATAGCTGTTTATAAGGGTTGTGTATTGTAGGTTTATGGTTTTAGTTATGAAATTATGCATGTCCAAGTCTCCCACACCAGCTCACATTTTCATCTCCTCTGCTTAGGGGGCTTTAAATGATGACTTCCTTATCTCTTAAGGATAGCTTATCATGTCACCCTACTCCACCCAAAAAAATTTTAAAAATCTGTCCAGTTTTAGTCTTTTTTGCTTTCCATCTATGTGCACTGCTTTTAAGTCTTTCCCTTCATGCTTTGCCGTCAATCAAACCTCAAAAAAATTGTGAAATTAAACCTCAGGAAGCAAATACTTTTTAATTTTTCCTCAAGGAAAAAAGGGATTACAGGAACCAAACTCAGTTGTAATAAAGCCTAAAGCATTTCTATGACTACTAGTCCTAATGAAAAGCTCTGTTCCATTTCTGAAATAATTTTTATTTGTAAGGTGAAATGTGCAACACATAATAAAAGATCCTCTGAAGAACAATTATGCTGATTTGGTTTAACCAGACCCAGAGCATAACTGAGACTGGTCCACAAGTCTTTCAAATGTTCACAGATTTTTCTGAAACATTCAAAATTGCTCTATACAAATACCTGCTACAAATCCAGTGGAGCTGACAAGTCTCATTATCCAGTTCCCACTCCAGGAAATCATGAAATCTGAGTGTTGCTGACATGATCCATTTATATACAATATTTATTTGAGAACAAAACTTTACATTTTCCTCAAGTACCCCTTTAGCCAGACACTCAAAGGAAATGAATCAATACTTTGTAACACTTGTGGACTCAGTCTCTCAGGTTTATTCAAGCTGAGTAACACATCATCTGGCAGACAAACTTTAAAGGACAACTTTGTAGCAGGTTATTAGAATTATACTACCCTGGCTTGTAAGAGTTAGTAAGATTTAGGACTGGCCAGAATATTTTTGAGAGAGAATGAGTTAACAACACAAGGAATATCAGACTCATGGAGTTAAACTCTCAATGTGTTACCTATTTTTTATGTGATGTGCACGTTTAAGTGTGCAGCATTTCCAAACATCCTTAGTTAGCATTTTCAGGCTTTTATTTTACAATTGAGGGTACAAAAGAGAAGAATGGCTTGAATATTTTTAAGTCATTAACAATAAACAGAAGATGAGATGAGAAATACACACACAGGTAGGTTAGAATTGGTGCCATATCTTTTAGCACTGGGCTACAGGACAAACCGGGTTCTAGCTAAGCAATCTGTCTGGTATCTAGAGCTCTTAATTTTTAAGTAATAGCACAAGCAGTTAGGCAGAACTCAGTTTGACCTACAGAATTCTTCAAACATTCACAAAATTACTGAGGTTGGAAGGCCCTAGAGAATATCTAGTCCAACTATCCAAGTAGAGTTACCTTAAGCAGGTTGCTCAGGCCTCTATCCAGATAAGTCTTGACTCTCCTTGAGATATGGATTCTACAGCCTCTCTCAGCAAACTATGGCAGTGTTTGGACACCCCCACAGCGGACAGCCTTTTCCCTATCCTTAAAAGGAATGTCCTGTTTCAGTTTGCACCTATTGCCTCTTGCCTTAGGGACCACTGAGCAAGGTATGGACTCATCCTCTTTATACCCTCCCATCAGGTGTTCGTGCACAGACGAGATCTCCTCTGAGGCTTTTCTTAAGGCTACACAATCCCAAATAAAATCTCGTAAACTTCACGGCCTTGGAATTTCTCCACTATGTCCACATCTTTCTTCTTGTGGGGAGCCATGAACTATACACAGCACTTCAGGTGTGATCTCACCTGGGCTAAATAGAACAGAAGGCTCACCTCCCTTGGGCTGCTGAGCAATGCTCTTCCTGGTATAGCCCAAGACACTGCTGGCCTTTCATGCTGCTGGATGCATAGCTGATTCATGGACAACTTGCTGTCCAGCAGGACCCTTCAGCCCTTTTACGCAAAGCTGCTTTCCAACTAGTCAACCTCCAGCCTATAGTGCTGCACAGGGTTATCTGACTGCTGATGTGGGACTTTGCTGAACTTCATAAGATTACTACCTACCGATTTTTCCAGCTTGTCACCACTCTTCTTGTACGGCAGCATAAGTATTTGGTTTGTTAACCACTCCTCCTGACTGAGCATCATCTGTAAACTTGCTGAGGATGCACTCTGTCCCACCACTCACATCATTAATGGCCAGTACTGGCCCCAGTATCAGACTCCAGAATACTCCACTGCTAATGGGACTTCAGCTGGACTTTGTGCTGCTGTTAATACTGCTTTAAGTCCAGAAGTTCAGCCAGTTTTCAGTCCACCTCACTGTCCACTTATCTAGTCCATATTTCATCAGTCTGTATATTGAGGATTTTACAGGAGAAAACAGTGAAAGCATTGCTGAAATTAAGATAAACAACATATACTGTTTTCCCCTAATCCACCAAGCCAGAGAGCTCCTGAAGTTCACGGTCATGATCCTGCTACTTGATTTGCCTTGTTCCCTTCTCTCAAGATCCTGGACTCCACCATCTTATGGGCTCTACAGATCATGCAGAGCTCCGTGTATCCCAGCTGCTGTCTGACACAAAAAGCTGTATCTGCTCCTTACACTCCTGACCTGTCCTTTTTAAATCCTGCTCACATCTGCCCACTGTGGCATTCAGCTCTGTGAGCTATCCTTCCACATCTCTGTGATCCCAAGGAGGCTGTGGCCCTGCATCTGCACACCAGGGCTCCAATAATTTTTCTTTGTTTTGTGTGAATGTGACTCAGAGGACTCAGTCAGGATCATTTCCATTAAGAACTCTGAGAGCTTCTTGAATGCTGTTAATGGGTAATATTTTAAACACTGTGGCAAATGAACTGCTGGAGAGACAAAATGCATTCCAAAATGTTAATTTGGTGAATATCACATTGTGAAGTTTGTGGTACTTCTAATGTGGCACTTCTAATGCTGTCATGCTTAATTCATGCCAATTAATTGAACCACCTCTTCTTTCCCCTAATGCAGAATTAAACAGCTGACATTTAAAAAAATTCTAGGTGCCTGTTCTTTCTGTGGGTTTTGGTTAGGCTTTCAAATGCTGAGTGTGTCTGAGAATCCATCTTGCTTTGTTTTCAGACGTACTGACATGGATGCTGTAAATGTAACTAAGCTGTTCTTTTTAGATGCACATCAGTTAATTTGTCTCCTCTCTGTTAAAGAAGAGTGAAGAGGAAGGCCACAATGTTACATGTGAAATGCTTCCAGGGATATAGCACATATTTAAAGAGTGCTTATCCTCATTATGGCATTCGTTCTGTTGTTATCTGAGCCTAACACTTCTCTTACAAAATCTAAACTGAGTCAAATACAAGCAGAGTTTGGATAGACTCAAGTTTTCAGCAAGGACAACAGCTTTTCAAAATTAAATCTTTCACAAATCTTTTCCTGAAGAAACACAATGTGAGATATTTTTGACATCGCAGCAAATAGCTTCTAACTTGTTCTAGAAAGATATCTGAAAGGATTTTCACATTCCAGAAACTTTTAAAGATACATGACAGAGCAAAATATTCTCTGGCCTAGGGAAACATTTTTGATTATGGGCCCAGTCCAAAGAGGGTATTGCTTGAAAGAAGTCCCAAACTCAGTGGAGCAGCTTGTTTTCCAGCTTCTTCTTCAAAGTGAAGTAAAGATACAGGACGTGCTTGTAGTTGGCAAGAGAAATTATAAAGGTAAAACGAAAACTACCTGTTGACATACAGCCAACCAATTGTTCCTATTAAGATGGTTTCCTCCTTTTGTTCTCTCTCCTGAATGGAAGAGCTTTAAGAGTGTCCCTAACTATAGTGGAGACTCATCCCAATGACTTCTTCAGGATTTTCAGGTGAAATTCTGTTTCCAGCTAAGGCAGTGAGGTCTTACCACTGATGTAAAAGCACAGTGGATCCTTGAACTATATGCAGAAATTTTCTGCCTTTTTTATTAGAGAAATTGAAGTGCTTAAGAAAGAATTTAATATTTTTATTTTTTCTCTTGTGCAGTCATAATATCAAATTTGTCACTGAAAAATAGCAGCTCAACCCTGCATCAGAGTCCTTATTAAGCACAAACATTTTGATAAGAATCAAATGCAACTTCGTAGAATAAACACACATTTATCTTCAAACACAATCCAGTTTAAAAGTTTCCTTAGAATCAGAACCTATGTTCATGCTGCTTTTTCAAATATGCTCTCTGGATCAAAGTGTATTAGGTACCTAAGCTCATGTACAATTTACACTGTGTTTCTTCTGTGAGAATTTGAAAATCTGGCATGCCATTCCTTTCAGTTTGGGGGTTTTTTTGTGGTTGGCATAGTTCTTGTCATGTTCCTTTGGAATGAATGCATGACTACATGCCTGTTTTTAAAATAATGTAACATTGGTATTACATTATGTTTAATTGCTGAACAACCTCCTACAATATATGCGGTGCTAAATATTTATGTAGTTTATAGTTGCAGCAACTGTATTAGTGCTTTCATGTTTGCTATTTTCCTATTAGCCTAATTTAATTGGCTGAGCAAACCACCCATCTTTCATTAACTTCTTTTAGAACAAAATTCTGGCTAATGGTAGACAACTTGAAGAAGCAACTTAATGCTGCTCTAGGCTGCAAAAGTCTACATTACTCCTAGAACAGACAGGTAGCCTTTTGCATGTTTGCTGCAAGCACAAACAGCATGGAGACTCATATCTACAGCGTTGCCTTTCTTCTGAAAATATTGTAGGATGCAGTATTTTGATTAGCTAGTCTGACTATCCATCTTCATTGTATGGAATTTTGTGGTATATGCCAGAAGAATCCAGGGTTTTTTACTCCTAATGCTCAATCCCTTTGAAAATGTCACCAAAATTATATAAAAGGTAATTGAAAACAGTGAAGAAATCACCCCAAATTTGTTGTCTACTGCATTAAAAACTAAAGTTGTTTTAACAGATCTTGCATGCTCCTTACACATACGAATTTAGCCTTCAGAAGTGAAATTACTTACTATTGCACTACTAAATGCATGAATACATTTTGTCAAAATAATAGCAAGGATCTGGGAAGCAATGCCCTTCACGTAACACTCCATTGCATTGTTACTGAGATATGAGTCAACCTGGACTCATGGTGGGCCTTAATTTTTTTCCTGCAAGAACAGGGTAACTGCTACTGACTGCATTTGTAATCTGCAAAATGTAACTGTGTCCAGTTAAGCTCTCCTGAAAGTGGAAAGCTTTTCACAGACAGAGGTGGAATGGCTGCAAACAAATGGGCCCCTTGATTTTTCCTTTTCCTAAATGTCAGTTCTTTGACATTCAGCAGCCACCATCTCTGTGCAGCTGGCTGCTCTGTACTGTGCTAGATGTGCCTACTATTGCATGAACTCCTTGTCCTGCTTCCTCAACTTTCCAGTTTTTCCACATAGAATATCTTAAGATGCCTTTTCACCTGCTTTTCCCCTGCCCAGAATCACAGAACAGGTAAGGTTACATGGGACCACAGGGGGTCATCTAATCCAGCTTCCCTGTTCAAGTAAGGTCATTCTTGAGCACATTCCCACAGGATTGTGTCCAGTCAGTTCTTGAGTATCTCCAGTGAGGAAGACTCCATAACCTCTCTGGACAATCTGTTTCAGTGCATGGTCACACACACAGTAAAGAAGTTCTTCCTCATGTTCAGGTGGAACTTGCTGTTCATCAGTTGCTGCCCACTGCCTCTTATTTTATCTCGGGAACCACCGAGAAAAGTCTGGTTCCATCCTCCTGAGACCCTCCCTTCAGACAGTGACGGACCCTGATGAGGTCCCCTCTCAGTCGTCTCTTCTCGAGGCTGAACAGTCCTAGCTCCCTCAGCCTTTCCTCACAAGAGAAACGCTCCCAAAGCCCCTAATCTCCTAGCCCTGTGCTGGTCTCTATTCTATTAAGGAGCCCAAAACTAGACACAACATTCTAGTACACAGCACCCTGCCCCCGCTTTTCACGTTTTTCGCAGACAAGGGCTGCATCAGGAGGAAACCCAATTCCACCAGCCAGGACGGGCCCGGGCACCACACCGCTACCGCCGAGCTGTGCGCTCCGCCAGCAAACCTCGCGATACTTCCCGCCCGCCGGCTCCTGTAAGCACGGAGCGCCATGGCAGCGTACTTCTCGCGATACCCGCGCGGCGACTGCTTGTGCCAGGCGGGGAGGGGGGAGCTCGACGTGCGGCCTCGGCCGTGGGCTCGGCTCCCCGGGGCCGCGGCTCTCCCGGGGCCGGCCGCTGTGCGGAGAGCGGAGGGAGCCACGGGGCTCTATCCTGAGGCGCCCCGGGGGCTGATCGGCGTGCGCCCCGCCCTGACCCGCCCAGCGGAGGGGCGGCGGAGGGTCCCCAGCGCGGCGGTGCCCGTCCGCTTCCGGTGCCTCCGCCCGCGGGCCCCGTCAGGCTTTGCACGGCCAAAAGTTAAAATGTGTGATGATGGTGTCCCAGGTAAGCGTCTTCCGTGTGTCTTGCTTTACAATTCCTCGAATATTGCCTTTGCAGTCATTTCTTAAGAGTGTTAAAAAAATCCGAAGGAAAACAAAACCTTGCACTCTTAAGTGGTCAACACTCACTAGTTAGAAAGCGTCCAAGATAATTTCATAGAAGAGTAGTGGTTGAGAGGAACTAGTGTGTGACAGGAGGCCATTACCACCATGATTTAGTACAGTTAATATAGACAATTGCACTTTTTTTCCATCTGTAGTAAAAGGAGTAAGTACAGGCAAGCATCTTAAATTCCAGCTTTCATCATTGATGGCAAGTATACTGTACCCATGCTAGGATGCCATACCAGATAATTTTCTTTATTTTTAAAGACAGTGCTCCCCATAAATTATGGTTCTAATTCAAATGCGAAGAACTTAGTTAAATCAGGCTAGTTAAAGTAGCAGTTCATGCTTTGGCTTGTACAACATTATTTTCTGGCCTTTTGTAGCAAGGGTGTCCTTAGCAATATGTCTTTGCCTTTTTCTCTCTTTGTTCCCTGTTTCTCACTAGGTTTAAAGCTTGATAACGCTAGTACTGTTGTCCAGGAAAATTTATTCTGCTTTGCACCTGGAACTCTTGTTGTGATGAGTCGTATGCAACTTCTTAACCACAAGTAAATGCTTAGTTAAAAACAAAAACTCCATTGTCTTAAATCGTAATTTTAACTTGAAAGTCTCTAAACTACATGTTGCATGTCCCTTCATAACTGTAAAAAAAAAAAAAAACATTACAGAGGTCCTCTCCTATTTTTAAACTTTGGTTTGCATATTTAGCAGTGTGCCGTACATAGTTGGTTTCAGTTCTTCCATTTTGGTTCCTGTTCTCATGAAATTGCAGAAAAAATTAGATGCTACTTGGAGAACTTAATGTACTTACCTTTTTGCGTCAAGATGACAGATGTACAAATGCCATGAACTTTAAGGATTAGTTATGTATGATTTGTTGAATGTATAGCCTGTACCTCACCCTTTGCTTTAGAAAGATTCATTTGAGCTTCATGTCTTTGGAAAGATCTGAGGGAATGACTGAAGGTATTGGAGCAGGTTATATATCAGGTCACAAGGTGTGGCGCTGAAATCTTAAGTAAGGATGATGGGGGCATTATTAAAAAGGTCTGCAAAATGGTGAGTTGAATGGAGAGGCTGTGGATTATAACCGTGTTGGTGTAAGAACTAGCAGGCCATCAGTTTAAGTCTTCACATCAAAGTTCATATCAGGCAAAAGTGTGATGGGTATCCAGAGTGGACCTGCAATATTTTTAGTCAGAAATCACCAAATTCTAGAAAACTAGAAAGGGGAATGGAGCTACTTGATAGAGAGCAGTCTGCTGGGGTTTGCTAAACAGACAATCCACATGTGGCCCATGAAATCCCTGTAGCTAAAAAAATACTTTAAGGCCAAAGAATTTTAGAAGAGGAATGTTCTGTAGGCTTGTACTATTTTTGTTGTTACCTGCATGTCAACTTAGGGCCAATGCTGGCTGGTGAATAGTGGGATTGGTTACATGGATGTTTTTGTTTTCTTTTAGTGTATGTAATTAAATCTATTTAAAAGATGAATTATAGTTATCATTGATTTAATAATACATTGTGGAAAGTAGTCCTGTAAGCTGATGCTTCCAGGTGCTCAGGACCTGGTGAGGAGAACTGGTCTTCTCTGTATGATTTTCACATGGAAACAGAAAAATGAATGAAGGTGAAGTTTCTTGCCTTTAGGACTTTTTTCCTTACCTTTGAAAAGTGTCTGGATTGAGGTAACCAGAAACATGTAGTACAACTGATCATAAAACAATGAATACTTGCTCTGGTGCAAGATTTTCTCTGGCTCACTCTTTCCTGTAAAAACCATAGATGCCTCTCACTGCAATTGATAATGACTTTCTTATAAGTATCAAAACTTATTCCAGCAAATGGACAAGAAAGAGTAAAGGTTCTGAAGTGAATCATGTGTCCTTGTGTTTTGGGATGACTGAGCAGGGGAAGGTTAGAAATTGTTTCTGCAAACTCAACACCCCTTTTTTTCTCAGTTGAGATTTGGAAAACTTTGTGTGCAGCCATTATTTGTGAGGTCTTTTTACTGTGAAGCGTGAAGACTGTGTTCTTTCTGGTAGAGGTATTTTGTTCTGGTTTTCATTGTCAGTATGATGTGGATTCTTTCCACTCTTGGTATATACTGCTGTGTTTGCCTGTGTGAAGCCACTGTGTAAACTTGATGCACAAAAATCTGGATTTTGCTTTTTTTCTCCTATACACCTTCTAGTATTTCTAAAATAGTGGTGTTAAAGCAAACTATAGTTTTACATCTAGCTCAGGGTTTGGTTGTAAAGAGTAATTGGTATCTTGATTCCAGTGCTACCTTCAGTAAAGTGTTTTATAGTAAGATGTATGTGTTTTGTGAAATAAATTTGCATGCATTGTTTCAACATTGAAGAAATTAAATACTTTGTACATCAGTCCACTTTATCACTACGGGTGTTTGGTTTTTTTTATAGGCCATTGGCGTATTGGGGAGAAATGCCTTGCCCCTTGTCTTGAAAATGGAAGACTTCATGAAGGAACAATAACTTCTCTTGAAAAGGACAAGAATGGAAAATTATTTGCTGTTATATCGTTCTTGGAGACTGAAGAAAGGAAAATATTAGTAACAAAACTTTGTAAAGTCAAAGACAATAGAGGACCCTGGAAAAGCTTAGTATTTGATGAGGGTGATCTGGAAAAGCCGTATTTTCCTGACCAAAATCTTCCATCTCCTGCAGTTGCTTTTAAATTATCTGACAATGGTGATTTTATCCCATATACAATTAACAGATACCTGCGTGATTATCAAAGGGAAGGAGCCCAGTTTCTGTATAGACATTATGCTAATAAAAGGGGGTGTATTCTTGGAGATGATATGGGCCTTGGAAAGACAATACAGGTACTGTTTTTGTTTGTTACAGGGGGAGAATGACGTGTTTTCTGAGATCTGTAAATCTTTTTTTAAAAAGCAATATATGAAGCTTAAACCTCCCTCTGCTGTTGTAGAGTTAGATGAGGCAGCACATGATGTTCAGGACAGTACTCAGGGCCAGGAGCCCATTGCTGATTTAAGATTCACTCCTGACAGGCCATGTAACTGGGATGTGACTTCTTTTGGTGTAAGCATGAGTAATTACAATAGTTAAAGTGTTAGTGTGTTGAATTTACTTTGACAATTGCTACCTGCCCATCACGAGAGCAACTTGCCCGGGAGTATACTAAAATAACTTGGGGCCCTTATCTGACTCTTGCTTTTAAAATACCTTTTCCCCTGAAAACAAGTAGTTTCACTGTTCTGGGAATGGGAATGAATTATGGTAATGGTCAATATGGGAAGATTGACAGAGGTTGTCTACCTAGACTCATGTAGGACCTTTGATATGGTCCCATTCTTACCTCTAAACTGGAGATGTGTGGATTTGATGGGTGGACAGTTCGATGCGCAGGTAGGCTGGCTGGCTGGCTGGATGGATGGATGCAGCCTGAGAGTTGTGGTCAGTGGCTCTGTGTTGTGGTGGAGGCTGGTGATGAGTGGTGTTCCTCAGGCTCTGTTTTGGGACCAGTGCTCTGCAATATCTTCCTCAATGACAGACAGTGAAGTCAAGTGCTGTCTCAACAAGTCTGCAGATGACACAAAGCTAAGCAGTGCAGTTGACACAACAGAAGGACAGGATGCCTTGCAAAGGGACCTGGACAAGCCTGAGAATTTGGGCCATGAGAACCTCATGAAGTTCAACAAGGCCAAGTGCAAGGTGCTGCACCGGGTTGGGACAATCCCAGACATGGGCACAGACTGGAAGAAGTTGTAGAGACCAGCCCTACAAAGAAGGACTTGGGGTTTTTTGTGGGTGAAGAGCTGGACCTGAGCCAGCAGTGCAAGCCTACAGCCTAGGGGTGCATCCAAAGCAGCAGGTCAGGGAAGGTGATTCTACCCCTCTGCTCTGCCCATCTGAGACCCCACCTACAGTGCTTCTTCCAGCTCTGGGGTCCCCAGCACAGGAGAGACATGGACCTGCCCACAAGGTGTTCTGAGGGATGGAGCCTCTCTTCTGTGAAGATGAGTGGAGAGAGTTGGGGCAGTACAGCCTGGAGAAGAGAAGGCTCTGGGGGGACGTCAGAGTAACTTCCAGTAACTTCGTGTTCAAGGCTAGGTTTTGTGGGGCCCTGAGCAACCTGGTCTAGTGAATGGCATCCTTTCTCATTGCAGGGGTTGGAACTAGGTGATCTTTAAAGTTCCTTTCACCCCATACCATTTTACAATTCTGCGATCTGGTGTATTTTTTATAAAACACAGTATTTATGTTCAAGTTCAGTATGAGAAAGGCAGTTCAGTGGATATGAAGTAAAAGGGAAGAATTCACTTGTTTAGAAAAGGTTAGCACATATGAAAAAATAAATTTCATCGAATAACTGATTTGGTCTTCAAGAAAAGTTGTCTTATGCTTGTGAGTTGGCTGAAGCTTATTCTTTCTGAATTAAAGGATGATTCATGAGATAAAGACTCTTCTAGAAATCCTTTGAATTTTAATGTTCTTTGTACTTCGGGACTAATTTTTGCTTTAAATGGCCTGACTGTATGCTCTTTCATAAAAAGCTAAATTTTAAGTGAAGGCAAATAGAATAATGTTGTTTCTTAGTGTGATTACAGTAAATTAGTTTCCTATCAAGGCATTTAGGTTGCTTCTTGCTTTATCTGGAAGAGCCAAAGGTTTCTGGTAATGAATTGCTGTTTCACAGCCTTTGCTACTCTTAGAAATTAGTGATGCAAAGTCTTTCAAGAATGGAGAATGTGGAAGAGACATGGAGATTTATTGTTCAGTTGAATTTAATTCTAATTCTCAAGGGATTAAAAAATAAAAGTCATTAGTTAAACAACATGTGCAAGCTGGCAGTTCATCTCAGCCTCAGTTTATGAAGTATTTATACAAATGTTTGGGTTACTTTTATTCTACATACCTCTCTTTCACTCGCGGCATATGATGGATTTCTTTTCTCTGCTGTCCATCTAACTTTACTCTTCTCAGGCAGGTATTTTTTCTTCACTGTGCTTTCTTGACTAGCACTTTCTCCCCCCCATTGGAGGGAGAAAGCTGTTTTTTGGGCAATCAGCAGTTGATAGCTTTACCTCTGTGATGCTGTGAGCAGCTGTGTAGCAGCTGCACAACAGAAGCAGCTTGAATTGGCTGCTCTGAATTAAAGGGGTCTGTTGAGTAGTCAAAAGAAGGGCACATCTCTGATGATGCATCTCATCCTTGCTGCTGCTTAGTCCCATGGATACCACTTATCCCAAGTGGATTTTGCAGATTTGCATGTTTTGGCTGGATCTTTCTCTGCCTTCCTGTTTTGGATTATGATAGTTTGGAGTAGCCTGTGCTGGGATGTTTGTCCTTGCTGTGGTGTATTGTAATAAGTATCTTCTCATAATCACCTTGACTGGTTTGAGGCAGATGGGAAAATATAGCACAACAGGAAAAAAATGGTTTTGTTATTAACAACAGGAATTTAAAGGAACAGAACATACAGAAAAAGGTGTATTAGTAAAAAACAAACCTCTAGGATAAGCCTCTTCTTCCTTTTGCAGAAATAGTGTTGAGAGGATATTTAGAGGATACCTGTTCCTTCCATTTTCTCATCTGAGATTCAAGTGCCCTGAAGAGGAGGAGAGTTGCAAGACAAGCCTTATCTCTATTTTTTCCTGGCTCACTCATGCTCTGTCTCTTGTGTATTTGTGGGACTTCTCCACTTAGAAAATAAAAGAGTGAGACAGAGCAATTAATTGCTCTTGTCATGAATTCAAGGAATTCTTGGGAATCCAAGGGTGGAGGGGGTCTCATTTTAAAAACAGATTTATTTAAAACCAACAAACGGCCCCCTTCCCTCCCCAAAAACAAAATCTCCCCCCATCAAATCACGTTACTAAGTCCTATCCAGGATTTTGTCCTAAATTGTTTATTTTTTGTGAAATTCATTAAATTTCTTATTGTTCATAATCACTGAGGATTCTTTTCTTTCTCAAGGTCATTTCATTTTTGGCTGCAGTGTTGCACAAAAAGGGAACACGTGAGGATATTGAAAATAATATGCCAGAATTTTTACTGAGGACAATGAAAAAGGACTCAGATTGTAACCCAAAGAAGGTACAACTTTTAGTGATACTAGCTTAAGGATTTTGCTAAAAGACTATACCTGGATTTTGTTTGTGTGTTTGTTTGTTTGTTTGTTTGTTCTAGGAGTGTGTGTACATTAATTTTTAAAATTCAGCTGCTGAAGTAGATTAGGAATTCATGTCTTTCCTGGTAGTGTTAGGGAAGCCTTCAGTTTTCCAGATTGTCATAGTGCCCTCTCTTTCTAGCTGCTATTGTCTGATCTCTTACTACTGTTCATTGGCACTAATGGGAAACATTTTGAGGTATCTGGGTTAGATCTGTGGCTAGAGTACTTTGAAAAACCCATGTCACTGAGTAGAAAATTAGTGTTGTGTGATGATATTTTGAAAGTAAAAAAAGTATGTATGTCTATAATAACAGGATATTTAATTTAGACAAATCCATATATTTAGAAAATGTATTCCTAATAGCCTTGTGACTTGTATTTTCTTGACTGGCTGTCATAATGTTGAAGTAAGTCTGACTGATAATCTAGGTAATCAAATACTGTGACAGCAAATAAAAGATACATGTAAAAGTTCTGTGTGAATAAGATAAATCTGAAGATTGTTTTAATTTTACCCATTACAGAAACCATGTGATTTCTGTTTCCCATTGTTATTTTTATTTTATTGGAATAATTAGAGAATTTGACTGACATAATGGGTCATATGACTGTAGCTCTGTGAATAATGGATATATGTCCCTCAGGAAATAGAGGCCGAGAGGATGGGGTAAAGGGACAGCACAAACAGGAATGCTTCTGACTAAGAATAAGAGAAGAATATCACTTTGAGGACATTTAATATTGAAAAAGGTCATGGAGAGGTTGTAAACCCCATCCATGCTTATGGGATTTTGAAGACCCCAGTTGGGAAGGCCTGGGTTTGAAGTCAGTGTTGCCACTGCTTTTACCTGTAAAGTTAGAGTGAAAATGTCTCGAAGTTGCTTCCTACCTCATTGATTTTATTATTCGGTGATATTAAGTGTATTGTATGAGCTGTCTTAAATTTTTAAACCCTTTTCAGGACTTTCTGTGTTCAAGTCTGAGGATTACTGGACTTGTGAATTTGAGGAAGCCTGCTTATCCTCTTCATCCTTTTGTTTTCTCTGTCTGTAAAATATTTAATGGTATACAGATGCTATAAGAAAGCAAAATGATAGTGTTTCACATCTTACTGCAGTTAAGAGTATAATTTGAGTAAGAAGTGCTGTTTAGTGTTTAATTTCTGTATGACAGTATTTTTCTGCTGTGTTATATACATACTCAGAGTAAACTGATTACTTTTGAATTTGTATTAACTGTTTAGATATTTTCCATACATGCTTTGAAATGACGGAATTGAACAGTCAAGCTGCTCAGAGCAGTAAAGCAGTCAAGATCTTGACTTCCATTATTGAGAAAGTGTTATGTTGTAGTTTTCCAAGTAATACTGTAATATATATTTGTTTACAGACTTTCCTCATAGTGGCCCCTCTTTCAGTGCTGTACAACTGGAAGGATGAGTTAGACACATGGGGATACTTTAAGGTCTCTGTCTTACATGGCAGTAAAAAAGACGACGACATGAGTCGCATCAAGCAAGGGAAATACGAAGTTGCTCTTACAACATATGAGACACTTCGCCTGTATTTGGATGAATTTAACAGGTAATGGTTTTAAGGTGTTTTTGTACCCACCGAATTTTAACTGTCTAATTGTGCATTGTTCTTTGCAAGTACTTTTTCTGTGTAATGTATTTACTGTCAAATCCAATAGACTCACTGTGCTGCAGTGAAGAATCCCTGCTATTGAATTTTTCCTATACTACTGAATTTAATCTGTACTATTCTGGTGGGTTGACCTTGGCTGGACACCAGGTGCCTACCAAGCTAGTCTATCACTCCCCTTCCCAGCTGGACAGGGAAGAGAAATTAGATAAAAACCAACTCTTTGCTTGAGATAAGGCAGTTTACTAAAGGAAAAGCAAAAGTTTAGGCATACACAAGCGAAGAGGAAAGGAAAAAAGGTTTATTCTCTGCTTCCCATCAACAAGCAGTGTTGAGCCACTTCCTAGGAAGCAGGGCTTCAATACACATAGCAGTTGCTCTGGAAGGCAGACTCTGTAAATAACAAATGCCCCATTCCTCCTCCTTTCCATAGCTTCTATATCTGAGCTGATGTCATATGGAATGAATTATCTGTTTGGTCAGTTGGGGTCAGCTGGCCGAGTTGTGTCCTCTCCCATAATCTTGCCCATTCCCAGTCTGCTGATGTGGGGGTAATGTTGAGAGACAGCACTGATGCTCTGCTAGCACTGCTCAGCAGTAGCCAAAGCACTGCTGTGTTATCAGCACCTTTCCAGCTACAGACCTGTGAGGGCTGCTGTGGAATAATTAACTCCATCTCAGAGAGATGGCCAGACCCAATACAACTATCTTTGTAATGGGGCACTTGATAGCAGTAAGCGTTTGAATAGTTCCCCATACTTATGAAATGTTCTCTGAAAGATGGGGGAATTGCCTGCCTGAAAACTGCTGACAGCTGAAAGATACGTATAAGGTATTTCTATCTTTCAGTGCAGTGTAGGGAGAATAATCACCTGGATTTTTTAGCAAATGTTCAAAAAGGTCTTTTCCTTGTTATTTGCACTTTTCACCATCTTGATGAAATTACTGATCCCTAAAAACTTTGAGATTTAAAGCTACACATTCCTTATCCAATGGTAGAAGTCCTTTTCCCTTATGTCATCTTGGAAGTAGGCTACAAATTGTGTCAATAGCTGGTGGTAGCAGCCTGACCTCAGCAACTGATGTAAGTGGATCTGCAGATCTTGGTATTTCAGGCATTGGGAAAGGTCCAAGCCTCAGAGAGTACCCTAGTTGTCTGGACATCCATCACCAAAACAATCAGATCTTCATCTCTGTTCTCAGGTCTGAGAAGTCCAGATAGAAAAGTAATGTAGCTATGTTATCAGCACCCACTGTTTGTGTCCTTTCTGAGGAACTCTTCATGCTTGATCATGGAATAGACTGCATGTATGGAGCAGATCTGATGTGTGACTGCCTGCAAATACGTTCCTTCCACGTGCAGATTTACCAGACTGTTTCTGCAGAGCGTTGTGACTAGATGGGCCTATGATCTTGACACTAGAAGAAGCTTTGTGTCTTGCTTAACTGTAGTGATGGACTCGCCTCAAAACTGGCTCTTAAATAATTAGCTATCAGGAATAAGAATAAAAATGCTCAGTTATGCATGCAAATCAGTATGAGCGATTTAAGTGGAAGGAATTAGCATATGAACATCTGTTACTCTTCTTTCAGAAACTCCAATTTTTAGCATATTTTTGAGAATGTAAAGAGCTTGAATATGAATGAATGGATTTAGTGGGTATCAGAAATGCCACAAGATCAGCCTTTAGTGAACTAAATGCAGCCTGTTCAAGAGACAGGCTTTCTCTTTCAGCTTTTTGCAGCATGTCAAACTGGATCTGGTTGTGTTGTGAAATGGTCATTCACATATATAAAGTGAACTCATAAAGTTCACTTTATATATGTGTTCATAAAGTGTATTTCAGTAGTTTACTTTCGGAGATTTACTTATTTTTTGTAAATCTTAGTTATAAGTGCAGTTAATTTTAGTGAAATGTGCTGGTTTCATTGGTCCACAGTTTAAAGCTACTTTCTTCACAGAAAGCATTTGATATAGTTGACCATAGCTCATGTATTTGGTAATACAGTTTAGCCATTATGTTCAACTATTCTAATTGAATTTAGAAAACAAATATAAAGAAATGAAGTAGTATAGTACAAAAACCCAGGAAAATTAAAAAATAATAGCATTACAGAACAATTACAGCTACTTGTGTGGCTGACTTTTTATGTTTATGTGGGATGATGGAACAAGTAATATCAGTTAATGAACTTGTTTTTTGATCTGCAGTATAGACTGGTCTGCTGTGATAGTGGATGAAGCACACAGAATCAAGAATCCAAAAGCTCAAATAACTCAGACCATGAAGTCATTAAAATGTGGTGTTCGCATAGGNAAGAGAAATTAGATAAAAACCAACTCTTTGCTTGAGATAAGGCAGTTTACTAAAGGAAAAGCAAAAGTTTAGGCATACACAAGCGAAGAGGAAAGGAAAAAAGGTTTATTCTCTGCTTCCCATCAACAAGCAGTGTTGAGCCACTTCCTAGGAAGCAGGGCTTCAATACACATAGCAGTTGCTCTGGAAGGCAGACTCTGTAAATAACAAATGCCCCATTCCTCCTCCTTTCCATAGCTTCTATATCTGAGCTGATGTCATATGGAATGAATTATCTGTTTGGTCAGTTGGGGTCAGCTGGCCGAGTTGTGTCCTCTCCCATAATCTTGCCCATTCCCAGTCTGCTGATGTGGGGGTAATGTTGAGAGACAGCACTGATGCTCTGCTAGCACTGCTCAGCAGTAGCCAAAGCACTGCTGTGTTATCAGCACCTTTCCAGCTACAGACCTGTGAGGGCTGCTGTGGAATAATTAACTCCATCTCAGAGAGATGGCCAGACCCAATACAACTATCTTTGTAATGGGGCACTTGATAGCAGTAAGCGTTTGAATAGTTCCCCATACTTATGAAATGTTCTCTGAAAGATGGGGGAATTGCCTGCCTGAAAACTGCTGACAGCTGAAAGATACGTATAAGGTATTTCTATCTTTCAGTGCAGTGTAGGGAGAATAATCACCTGGATTTTTTAGCAAATGTTCAAAAAGGTCTTTTCCTTGTTATTTGCACTTTTCACCATCTTGATGAAATTACTGATCCCTAAAAACTTTGAGATTTAAAGCTACACATTCCTTATCCAATGGTAGAAGTCCTTTTCCCTTATGTCATCTTGGAAGTAGGCTACAAATTGTGTCAATAGCTGGTGGTAGCAGCCTGACCTCAGCAACTGATGTAAGTGGATCTGCAGATCTTGGTATTTCAGGCATTGGGAAAGGTCCAAGCCTCAGAGAGTACCCTAGTTGTCTGGACATCCATCACCAAAACAATCAGATCTTCATCTCTGTTCTCAGGTCTGAGAAGTCCAGATAGAAAAGTAATGTAGCTATGTTATCAGCACCCACTGTTTGTGTCCTTTCTGAGGAACTCTTCATGCTTGATCATGGAATAGACTGCATGTATGGAGCAGATCTGATGTGTGACTGCCTGCAAATACGTTCCTTCCACGTGCAGATTTACCAGACTGTTTCTGCAGAGCGTTGTGACTAGATGGGCCTATGATCTTGACACTAGAAGAAGCTTTGTGTCTTGCTTAACTGTAGTGATGGACTCGCCTCAAAACTGGCTCTTAAATAATTAGCTATCAGGAATAAGAATAAAAATGCTCAGTTATGCATGCAAATCAGTATGAGCGATTTAAGTGGAAGGAATTAGCATATGAACATCTGTTACTCTTCTTTCAGAAACTCCAATTTTTAGCATATTTTTGAGAATGTAAAGAGCTTGAATATGAATGAATGGATTTAGTGGGTATCAGAAATGCCACAAGATCAGCCTTTAGTGAACTAAATGCAGCCTGTTCAAGAGACAGGCTTTCTCTTTCAGCTTTTTGCAGCATGTCAAACTGGATCTGGTTGTGTTGTGAAATGGTCATTCACATATATAAAGTGAACTCATAAAGTTCACTTTATATATGTGTTCATAAAGTGTATTTCAGTAGTTTACTTTCGGAGATTTACTTATTTTTTGTAAATCTTAGTTATAAGTGCAGTTAATTTTAGTGAAATGTGCTGGTTTCATTGGTCCACAGTTTAAAGCTACTTTCTTCACAGAAAGCATTTGATATAGTTGACCATAGCTCATGTATTTGGTAATACAGTTTAGCCATTATGTTCAACTATTCTAATTGAATTTAGAAAACAAATATAAAGAAATGAAGTAGTATAGTACAAAAACCCAGGAAAATTAAAAAATAATAGCATTACAGAACAATTACAGCTACTTGTGTGGCTGACTTTTTATGTTTATGTGGGATGATGGAACAAGTAATATCAGTTAATGAACTTGTTTTTTGATCTGCAGTATAGACTGGTCTGCTGTGATAGTGGATGAAGCACACAGAATCAAGAATCCAAAAGCTCAAATAACTCAGACCATGAAGTCATTAAAATGTGGTGTTCGCATAGGTCTTACTGGAACCATTCTTCAAAATAATATGAAGGAACTTTGGTGTGTTATGGACTGGTAAATAAAATATTTTTGTTTATGGTTAAGCATCTCTGTGTGTTAACTGTACAGTGGGGGTGGGGCAGAAGTGGATGATTATAGACCCATCTGTGTTATTAAATAAACAACAACAAAACACAGCTCTCAACCTCAAAACACCTGATGTATTGTGAGAATGTAACTGTGGTTTTTTGTAATGCATCTGGGAAGGTAAGCTCCTGGTATTTTGCTGTTACTTAGTACATTTGGAGTTCATCCCAACTGGCTTCTTTGGGGAATCTGGGAAGTAGTTAAGATGATTCTTCCCCCACCTCCCCTATTTCCCTTTTTTTTGTTTCTTTTTTTTTCCTAAGGGCACTTTTTTCTTCTGTCCTTTGCCCAGAAGATAGGGAATCATTACACAGCCTTGACCAAAGTAGTGCGTTTGCTCTGTCCAATATGTGCAGGTCATTCTGAACTAGTTGGAGGATGAAAGTAATAATATTTCGCTTTTTTTTTTTTTCAAAATGCACAGGTACACATATTTGAAAAGTAACAGTCTTGTCCAGAAAAAATTTGATGATGGAGAGGTGCAACTAACCGTAGACAAAAATCTAAACCTTCTGGGAATGCTGAGGAGGAACAAAATAAGCATACTTTAAATAACAATATACAGAACAGAAATAGCAGGAAGAATACTTTAAGTTAGTGTTGCATCTGATCCATTAAAACTGTGCTGATGTTATTAATAGATTGTTGCAATGTGTAGTGCTGCCAGCAGTACTAACTTCTTTTTACTGTTGGGTTTCTCAAGATTTTATTTTGTTAATTGTAATATCTGCATATTCTGATTAAATAAAAGCAGTAAAAATTGAAAATATGACTGCTTCGCTTCCAATTTAGGCTTCTGAACACTAGCAACCTTGTAGTTTAGAGATTCTATATCCTTGTGATTTCTGTTGTTTTTCTTGAGATTGCAAACCTTTTCCTAATGGGTATCTGTTAGCATTTGAGAATCACAGAAAACAAATGAAAAATGGCACATCCGAAAATAGTATATGTTTCTATATTTGTACTTAAAACTTGTAGTAGTTTCTCTAGTGACTGGTACTTTAAGATCTCTTGCTGTTAGTGAGAAAAAAAAATTATGGTATACTTCAAATCAGTGACTCAATCCCCCACCCCTTTTTGTTTTTTTAATAGGGCTGTACCAGGACTTTTAGGTAGCAGAGTACATTTCAAGAAGAAATTTTCTGATCCAGTGGAGCATGGCCAGAGGCACACTGCAACTAAAAGAGAGCTAGCAACAGGTCGTAAGGCCATGGTGAAGCTAGCAAGAAAAATGTCTGGCTGCTTTCTGAGACGTACCAAAGCGCTTATCAGTGATCAGTTGCCAAAAAAGGAAGACAGGGTAAGAGTGCCTTCACATTTTAAATACAATGCTAATGATCGTATCTCTTATTTTTTTGTTTTCTTCTTGTATTTTCTCTCTTTCTTTCTTCTTGTATTTTCTCAGTGTAGTAATTTATGGTTTTCTCTTCTGCTTACTAATCTGAAAAGAATCCACAGCTAGGAAAAAGCGCACTTGGAGTAGTGTGCTTTGTTCACATAATTACTATGATTGCACATTGAAATGGAGTTATTCAAGCATGAAAATGCTCAGCTCGTTTTCTGACTAGTGATTTACACACCTATTTTATGTGTGTTTTTGTCCTTATATGTGCAAACCCAAAGCATTGTATGTAAATTTCTTGAAATTCTATGTAGAACTTCTGGATTTACAGCTTGACACTGCGTATGGAAAAGTATACTTTTAACTCCCTCATTTTCTATCCCTAAATGAAAGAAAAACCTCAGACAAAGCTGATTCTGTGATAGGTCTGTAATCCTGTTCATCTGATGCAATTGTAAATATTATATGAAGTGATAATACTTCATTAATGTAGCTAAGAGTTCTGCTAAATCTTTTCTAAGTAGATGAATATGTAAGTTTGCATCTGGTTTTGTTTTCAAAATTTGGTATTTATTCTTCATCCTTAGTTTATAATAATGTCATCTAGACTGTGTTCTGTAGGAAAGATTGACACAAACATCAGTCAGTTGTGTTTCTGAATCTAGCAGGTTTTATTCTTTTCATTATCTTGTTAATGTGAGTATATGTCCAAGTTACTGCTGTATTATTATAGCTCAGCATGGTGCTGCTACTCTGTGGATATCGTAGGTTAAGGAATGATCTTGGGATTTCTGTCTCCTGCTGCTCAAGACCAAAGATGTCATGGAGATGCCACCCATGGTTTCTAAGAAGAGGGATCAGAGTTTTGGCCATAGCACTGTGTAGAGCCTTGCCTTCTCATTGCTTATTCTGTTTGTCCCACTTGTGGTAGTACCCTACAACGGCTATTGCCTAAAAAGGGGAAAGAAAGGGCAAATAAAGCACCTTGTAAAACAGACAGAAATCTGTAATTAAAATTATGCATTTATTTCTCTAACTTTTCCTTCCTCTTCCTATTCCTCCACAAAAGCCATATTGAAAGGTTTTGAGAGAAATAACAGCAGGTTCTTATAGCATGACGTTGATATTCTTTGTAGAATTTTGGGATAGAATAAAATAAATATGCATACATTTTGGCTACAGTTCCATGCTCTTTTGTTGTCAAAATCCACATTTTTTTTCATTTGCTGGTGGAATAATTTCCTGTAACTTTTTGAGCAAGTATAATATTTATTTCTACATTATTTTCAGTGATCTGTGATTTGTGTTTTTTGACGCAATGCCTTTTTTGCTTTTGATTGTGTGCTGCACATGATAGTGTTTCTTGGGTTTTCTCTTTGACAGATGGTGTTTTGTTCCCTGACTGAATTCCAGAAAGCAGTGTACCAGGCTGTGCTGGAGACCGATGATGTAACCTTGGTGCTAAGAGCAGGAGAGCCCTGTAGCTGCAACAGTGGCCGGAAAAGGAAGAACTGTTGTTACAAAGTAAGAACTTAGCTCTGTTTGGATTTTAGGGCATAGTCTTCTAAATTTCTCAAGAGACTCTCTGCTGATGATGAGCCAATTGAAATGTCTGCCTAGTTGTAAGCTGTGTGTTTTGAAAATCCCATCTGGAAACTTGGGGAGATGTATCACCAGTGCAATGGAGTTAGGCACTTTGGGATTACTGCAAAGCTGCTTTGCATGCCCTGAGTATGTGGTTGTTCTTTATGCAGTAAATTCTGGACCTCTTGTGTTAATAAGTGCATCTGTGATCTAGTTGGTATTGGCAAGGGTACTTGCATTGGGATGTTCAGTATGTGTCAGGCAGGCTGCTCCCTGGTGCCTCAAATGGTTTGTGCAGAAGCTGCAAATGAGAGGCACCCTCAACTCAGCAGATTGGGTGGGCAGCTTGCTGGTCTAACTGCAGTTGTGCCTTTCTGTGCCACTAAACATTCGCTTTGCTGTGCTTCATGGAGGGGAGAACTGTAACAGCAGCCACAGAGCACAAGTCAAACTTCGTCTACGAGCAGCAGCTTGGCAGATTTCTTCAATGTTCTCTGGACTTCTTTAATACTTGATTAGTCTAGCTTTGCATTTGTTTTGCTTACATCACTTGGTAGGCTCGGATTAAGCACATCTTTTAAACATTTAGAAGCGTATGTCTCATGCTTGTTTCTCCCTTTTTTCTTTCCAGCCTGTTCTGATTCTTATGTAGTGTTTTGGGTTTTTTTTCCCGAGTGATGTAGCTTGTTCAGTCTCCTGCATCTTTCTTTACGAACAATCCCCCTATCAATCTGTTCAATATTCCATGGATACTAGCCCTTTGCAGGCTCTTGTTTCTAGTGATCTTTTGTAGAAAAAATGAAATGCTGTTGAACTTGATTCACAAAGGGCAGTAGGCAGGCCTGCAGGCAGGTAAGTGCTCTTATGGACTGTCCTATTCCAAAGTTAACTGTGAAATTTAATAGCTTGAAAAAGGAAAGGAAAACAAATATTAATCAAACCAGCCAACCATAACGAGGAAGAGAGCTGATGAGATAGCTGCTGTTGCATTGTGGAATGTCTGAAATTTGAGTTACGTTATTTGAGATGTTTATAAAGCTTTATATGGTTTTGCTGGAGAGAAAAGTAAAGTTAGCAGTTTTAGGGTAAGAAGTCATTCAAACTGCTCTGGCTTGATTTAATCACTTTTTTTAAGTTACCATATTTTTGTTTACTGAGGAGTTCTTGGTTATCTCAGTGGGATATCTGTAGAAGTTAAAATCTGAAATGTTTATCTAACGAACATAGCTGTAGGGCTTTTTTCTTGTTGAGATGTTTCTATTAATAGGGGTTACAAAGCTGAGGGAAAAACAAAACTTGCTCCATTTTAATAAAAAATACCATATACATCTCTTGGGGATCGGTTATATTACCAAGAATTGTTAATACATTAAACCTGGTAAGAATAGCATTTATTTGAGATTATTACTTATTTTCAGGAGTATTTGCATAAACGGGGTTTTTTTTTAGGTAAATGCACACGGTGAAACAATTAAATCACTGCGCTTCAGTTACCTAATGATCCTGCAGAAGGTTGCAAATCATGCTGCACTGCTGCAGACGGACAACACGAGCAAGCTGCAGGTTAGTTTCAAAAATACCTAAAAAACGGACTTGTGGAAAATGAATGGGCTGAAAACTGTTGAATGAAAATTGCCACTGGCCTCTTTCTTACCTCTTAACTAACTGCAGTTAAGATACTTTGGGAAATTCTTTTCCATTCAGTTATACAGATGCATATGTTATATTGTTTTGTATAATGTTGTTATGTTAATTTAGTTTATGCATATCTGAAAGTAAGGGTTATAAAACACTGGAGGGATTAGGAGGGAGAGTAGTTTTCAGTGATTTCTAATAGTGCCATTGTTACATTTATGAAGAGTGCCTTTAAGAGGAATGTCTTTGTGCAAATAAATAAATAATAGATTATTCGAATGTTTTTTCCTCTCTTACTTTATATTAAGAGCTGAGTTTTTTTAAATAACAAGAAACATATTTTAGAAGAAATTGTTCAATGAAAGATCAGTATCAATTTATCTTGTTACTGTGGCAAGTAACAAGACCCAGAAAAGGCAGTTTTTAGAAATGCTTGTTTGTGGGCCTTAAGATCCAGGAATGAGGAGAGAGATTTAGGGATGTTAGCACTTTCTCTTAGAAGCTATCAAGGAAGAGAAATCAGAATTCCCTAGCTAATCTTGCAAGTTTGTTCCATTAAAGCAGTTTTACTTTTAGGAAATGTTACTCTTAATGTCCAGGGCTTTATACACACTATATACCCAGATTTTTCAGTGGGCTTTTTTGTGTATAGCATATGTAGTTTTTGTTGTAATAACATTTGATGTTTAAATAACCTCTGAGATAACAGAATGCAAGTGTTTTGTGATTTACTATCATTTGTGTCATGCATAATTACTAGTTTTGCCCACAGCTACGAAAGAAACTGATACTTTGTAGTATTTCTTACCTTTATTATTGAAGGCCATTAAATGCGTTACTCTTAAGTGAGAGAGGTGATCTTTTCTTTCTCTCTGGAAAAGTGGACTTAAGTGTAAGGTCATTTTTAAGTTCAAAGCTAAATTTAGCACTGGAGCTTTATGTGACTTTTGAACAGCTTAAGTGCATTTCCTGTACAGTTTTTTGTTGTGGAACAGTATGTAATTCCCATACTTGCTTGTTATGCCAGAGGGTCAAGAGATGCTGGTGCACAGCTGTTGGGTAATGCAAACCTTGAAGCAACAGAATTTTTTAAACTGACAATTCTGGCCAGGAGAAGAAATTTTGAATATGATCTGTGGTTTCAGATTAAGAACCTCTTTTGTTTTTTAAATGAAACAAAGCAAAACACATGGTATATATTTTGTCCAGCAGTTTTGTAGTAAACTAAATTAAAAACCACATAACTCTGCCTGAGATACTTTGGCAGACCATGTTTCAACCTGTTTAACTCCTTGTATGCCTTATATAGCTCTGATTTTTAACACCTATTCAATCTTTCTGCTTTTCTTCCAGGAAGCTCATATCAAACGAGTTTGCAGCCAGGTATTTTCCAGTTTTCCAGATTTTGTGCAGTTAAGCAAAGATGCAGCCTTTGAAACTATTTCAGATCCAAAATACAGTGGAAAAATGAAGGTAAACCCATTCCTTAGAAGAAAAATAAGTATTAGTAATAGATTTGGTGCTATACTATATAGATATAAAAAAATGTACACCTAATAGTTGTGGGGTTTTTAATCATTCTGTTTGTGGTTGGTCATACCACAGCAGGTGTCTCCTGTCATGGATCAGTGTACATCTAAGCAAAGACTGGATAAGAGTAGTATCTGATGTGAAGATTTTCTGAGATTTTAGTTTCATATGTTTAGTGGTGGGCATGGAAATGACCCTTATAATCAACAGAACTATTGTTTTGTAAAACCATGGACTCCAGTTACAGTTGGTAATATTTGGCAAATAAAAGGAAGCAAAACAAAATCATAATGGACTTAATGGTTTGTGCACACCTTCTATTTTATGTGCAGTTCCAGTCTCTCCTCTCAGAAAACATATGTTAGCCTTTGAAAAGGTTCAGAGAAGGGCTACAAAGGTGATTAGTAGCTATGTGTCAGAAGCAGTCACGTAGGTTGGGACTCTCCAATCTGTAAAGAATGTGTTAAGATGAATGTGAGTGGGACCTACATAGTCATGAATAGCATGGAACTGTTGAAGATGTACTGGGTGCTTACTGACTTCTTGAACCCTTTGGACATTAAGTGAAAATAATAGAAGTCATGCTAAAGATGACCAAAATAAATGTGTCTAGTATTAATCTGTAAAACTCCTCAACTCAGAAACTCTCTTCCTGTGGTTTTTAGAGAGGAACAGAAGATGTTTAATGTTGATGGATAGTGTAGATGATGATGGTGTTGTTTAATGTAGATGAAAAACATGTCTAATGTAGCTAACTAAAAAGAAAACCATACTAGTTTTAGTAGTATTCCTGAGCTGAGAGTAATTGCAGGGTGAGAAGCTATGCAGAGTTTTTGCTGTCCATGAACCTGAATATTAACATTTTCTTTTTGGGACTGGTGACAGTGGGATGATTATATTGCTGTAGCAGTAATGGCTGTTACCACTTTACTGATTTGTTATTATGTAAGCCACTTCTTTCTTTACTGTTGTTACATATGTGTGAAATACCTGTACTTTAACTTAGTTGTATGCACTTAATTCTTTTGAGAAAGTGAGTTTAGTTGTTAAATTAGCTACCAGCAAATTTTTAATACACAGCTCTAAAAACCAAGTCCATCATCTTCAATAGTTGAAGAATTGCTTATGAAGCAATTCTGTTACTGATTATTTTACCGTGACATTATTCATGTTGGAATTAATTTTTGTTGTTATTTTAATGTATTTACTTTTTTTTTAAATTTTCCCATGGCATTCTCCTGGAAAAGCTGGCAGCCCATGGCATGGACATGTCACCAGGTTAAAAACTGGCTGGGTGGCTGAGCCCAGAGAGTGGTGGTGGATTGTGCCACATCCACTTGACATCCAGTCACTAGTGGTGGACCCCAGGGCCCAGTGTTGGGGCCAGTTCTCTTTAACATCTTTTTTGATGACCTGGATGAGGGCATGGAGTGCACTCTCAGTAAGTTTGTGAACTTAAGTTGGGTGGGATTGTTGATCTGCTGGAGGGGAGTAAGGCTCTGCAGAGGGGTCTGGACAGGCTGGATCAGTGGGCCAAGGTATGAGGTTCAACAGGACCAAGTGCTGGTTTCTGCACTTTGCCCACAAGAACCCCCTGTAGTACTAGAGGCTGGGGCAGAGTGGCTGGAAAGTTGCCTGGTGTGAAAGGACGTGGGGGTGCTGGTCAACTGTAGCTGAACATCAGCCAGCTGTGTGCCCAGGTGACCAAGAAGGCCAGTGGCACCCTGGCTTTTTTCAGCAATTGTGTGTCCAGCAGGATCACGGAAGTGATTCTTCCCCTGTACTTGGCACTGGTGAGGCCACACCTTGGGTGCTGTGTCCAGTTCTGGGCCCCTCATGGCAAGAAGGACACTGAGGTGCTGCTGGAGTGTGTCCAGAGAAGGGCGTTGGAGCTGGTGAAGGGTCTGGAGCATCAGGTTTATGAGGAGCAGCTGAGAGAGCTGAGATTTTTTAGCCTAGAGAAAAGGTCTTCCCTGAGCCTCTTTATTACTCTCTACACCTACCTGAAATGAGGTTGTGATAAGATGCTGTCCTGAATTTGGCCAGGATAGGGTTAATTTTGTGCAGTAGTTAAAAGGAGGCAATGCCTGGAGCAGTGCAGGCATGGCCAGGAGGTTATTCTATACCACTTCCTGTCCTTGCTGGGACTGGAGTGAGAGACTCTTTGCCTTCCAACAAGAAGGGAGTGGCTTCCAGTTGACAAAAATGTGGTGGGAGGAGGAACACCGTTGTTCGTTTTTTTGGAGTCTGCAATGAGCATTTTTGCATGTGAATCACCCTCTGTTTTCTACTTTTGTTATTAATACTGTTCATTTTCTTATCTTGTTGCTGTTTCCAGTAAAATCTTATCTCAATCCATGATTTTCACCTTTTATGTCTTCAATTTTCAATTGCATGCTGACATGGTAGGAGGAGGGAAGAAGGGAGTGAGAGAGCAGCATCTGGTTTGGGAGAGCATAACATTCCTAAACCATGACATAAAGGGATCAGCCTCTTCTCCCAGGTAACAAGTGACAGAATGAGGAGATCACCTCAAACTGTGCTGGTGAAAGTTCAGGTTGAACATTAGGAAGAATTTCTTAGTGGAAATGGTTGTAAAGCATTGAAATTGGCTGCCCCGGGAGGTGGTAGAGATTCACCATCCCGGAAGTGTT
>VZTX01018955.1:41598-83661 GCA_013400915.1 Pardalotus punctatus
CCATCCCGGAAGTGTTCACAACATGACTGGACATGGCACTCAGTGCTATGGTCTATTTGACAGGGTTGTGTTTGGTCAAAGGCTGGACTCTGTCTTGGAGTTCTTTTCCAACCTAAATGATTCTTTTATTAAAATTAATTTTCCTTTCTTAAGGACTTTGCCTCTTGCGGCTATTGTGTACTTCAGCCCAGCACTGCCTTAGAACATTTTCATTGTGTGCTTTTTGACACAGAAACGATCAACACAGGCAAGCAAAAGTGCTTGAGTTATGACAGAGGTTCCAACATTATGTGCCTTCAAAGCCTATAGCTTTGAAGAGCTGCCTGTTGGGAGAAATCTTTTCCAAACCATGGCAGTAAGTCTGAGTTGTTTCTGGTATTAACGTAGACTGCAGTGTATTCTCATGGGTGCAGCTGACTGTGGCTATGTGAGTTGGATGTAATGTTGGCAGGTGGCGGTAAGGCTCTCTTGTGCTTGTGTGCAGTGGCCTTGGGTGTTAAGAAGATTCTGCTGTTGCCCTGCTGGAGTAACAGCGTAACTGAGATGGCAAGAAAGCAGTGTGTTGTCTTATCTATACTGAGCTTGTGCTGATGGCTTGATACTGGTATCAGGCAGGCTGAATGCTTACTTTTGACATTGATGATATCCACAACTAGAAAATGAATAGTTGAGTTACTAGCTGGTATGTGCAAAGCCAATTTACTTTCCTGAATAAATTGCCCAGACATAAGTGGAATGAGATGAGAAATACAAGAAAAATAGATTATAGTCATTACTCCTGTGTGGTTTTTTTTATTGTTAGTGAATCACCTAATGCTCATATCCATTTTGTCTCAGTAAAGACTTTCCTGCTGTATTGTGTGTTTTACTCTGTTTATTTTATTTATATTATATTTATGTATAGTTACCACTCTATACTGGGCAATATTTCTGTATCTCAAGGTATTTCTTAATATAGATCATAGGTAATTGCAAAAAAAAAACAAGCACAACCTGCCCTTCCAAACCACTCTGCCACCCCAAAAACAAACCACACACCACCACCAAAAAACAAAAGGGGGGGGGAGGGGGGCAAAACCTCCACAAGCTCCCCAAACCCAAATCCTTAATGGGCACATGTTCTTGAGAAGAAGATGTGGTGGGCAGAATTTTCATTTTTTTTAAGAAGCTCAGTATATGTAATGGGAAGATGGACTATAAATTCCAATCTTGCATTTTTGAAGTGCTCATTATGTGGAAAAATATTTTTTCAATGTGTTTGGTAAATGAGAGATGCCAATAAGCAAAAAAGAAAATAGAAAAAAATACTACAGTTCTTTCATGGAACATTTTTTCTGTGTCCTTTCCAATAAAATCAGATCGGGCACTGTACTGCAGTAGTAGTAGGCAAAGGTACAAAGCAGTGTGGCCCGCCCTTTCCTCCAAGCTAAGAAATCATGATCTTGTGTTATTATGAGGGTTTCTACTTGTTTGGTTGTTTTTTTTCTTCATGAATTACAGAATTATAAAATAGGTGTGTTTTCAAATGCTACAGTTATGACAGCATTTGAACTAGTTATGATTGGTTTTGTACATGATATTTTATTTTAGAAATCTGTAGTGTCTATTTCAGGCCATAAATTAGGATAAAATTTATTGAAATAATGGATTACTTTAAAAGAAATTGGTCTGCTTTGTCTTTTAAGGGGAACTTGAATTTTGTGCCTTTCATTAAATATATCTTAGTATAAACAGAATATTCTGAACCATGTGGTGGTATCCCCAGGTGTGTAGGGACGGGATGAGGAAGGCTAAGATGAAGCTGGAGCTGAACATGGCAAGGGATGCAAAATAAAACAAGAAGGGCTTTTACAGGTATATCAGACAGAAAAAGTTGAAAGAGGAGTGTACTCCCCTGATGAGCAATGCTGGAAAACTGGTAACAATGAATGAAGACTGAGGTAGTCAGCAATATTTTGCCTCAGTCCTCAATGGTGACCTCTCTTCTAACCCCTTGAGTGTGTGGACAGCAGGATGTGGACTAGAGGAGCAAAGTTCTTCCCTCTGTAAGTAAAGGTGAGGTTTGTGATCACCCAAGGAACCGCATTGAACATATGGGACTCTATGAGATACATCCCAGAGTCCTGATGGAATTGGCTAATGTAGTTGCCAAGCCAATCTCCATAATATTTGCAAAGTCATGGCAGTCAGGTGAAGTCCCAGGTGGCTGGAAAAGGGAAACATTGTACCCGTCTTTAAAAAAGATGAGAAAGGAGTATCCTCATAACTACTGACATGTCAGCTTCATCTCTGTGCCTGGGAAGATAATGGAATTGATCCTTCTGGAAGCTGTAGTAAGGTATATAGAGGGACAGGGATGTGATTTGAAACAGCCATCATAGCTTCACCAAGGGCAAGTCCTGCCTGATGACCACCGTGGCCTTCTTAAACTGGAGTGACATCATTAGTGAACAAGGGGAAGGCTATCTGGACTTCTGTAACACCTTTGACAAGGTCCTAAATAATGTCCTTTTCTCTAAACCAAAGAGGAATGGATTTGATGGGTGGACTTTTAGATGGATAAGGAATTGGGTGGACCACTACCCACATCCAGAGGGTAGTGGTCAATGGCTCAGAATCACAGTGGACATCAGTGACAAGTGGGGTCCCTCAGGGATTCATACTGGGACCAGTGTTTTTTAATATCTTCATTAATGACGTAGATAAAAGGGATCAAGTGCAGCCTTGGTAGTAGGGACCTGCAAAGTATAAGGGCAAGTGGTTCATTGCTTTTGAAACGCAGTGGTTGCAGATTGTCCACACAGAAGTATTGGGACTGCTTGGAAAAGAAGATGAGTAAGTATAGCTTTACAAGCCTGCACTAATACTCATTCAGGCAACCTTGTTTGATTATTTCTACAGTTTTGTTAAAATTGCGTCTCAGAGAGACTCTATAAGCTTTCTAAGTGTAAAGGGTTATTATATGTCAGCACCATTGAAATAATTTTTTTTTGACTGTACTCATAATATTTCTGTAAACATCGGGGGTTTTAGAATGCTGTTCTTAATACAAATCTCCTAGGAATAACTGTTTTATTGCTTTAATTATATTTGCCTGGGATATTGTCATTCAGTAGGAAAATGGAAGTCTATTGGAGCACTTTGCAAGAAGTGGTAACCTCTGCCATTAAACATAACCCTGACCCAGGCAGACCTGGCTTTGAAGGCTTAAAAATACTGTAAGCTAACTTGAACATATGTATAGAGAAGAATTCTCAAAAACAAGAGATAAAATTTCATCACATACAGACGACTCACAATGTTTAGCAGGGCGGAGACATGTTTAAATTCATGTGAACTCTTACAAAGAACATGTTACTTTTGCTTGAATATGATCAAATATTTCTATTTTGGACTAACAACATACAGGATAATATTCTGGTGCACAAGTATAGAGTTTACTTCTCTTTGGTGCAAAAGTGTTCGTTACTTTTCTCTCAGAGTTGTTAGTTACTCCAGAATACCTAAATTCCCAATGGGGATGAAATTGATCCATTTTATTTAAGCAAATTGTGTGGATTTATTTTCGTATCCTCCTATAGGAAATTCATTATTTGACCTGTACTTTAATAATAACAACAATAAAACAGAAGCCAATTCCTTCTAGTTTAAAAGAATGTCACTTCTGTTTCTTTTCTAAACATGGCGAAATAAAATGCAAATCTAAGTAGTACAGCTCTTGTTAAATTGCCTAGTGTGGATTTTTTTTTCCCCCCAGTAAAATAAATCCTACTTTATATGTTCATGTACAATGAAGCAAGGCAGAAAATCTGTAATTTGTACCTTGTTTTCAGTTGTAACAGGCTGGCTAACATTTACTAAGGAGCTCAAAGGTGATGTTTCATTACTATTTTATGTTCTAGGTATTGTCCAGAATTGTAACTTTTATATGAACAGTCATCATTATTTGATTGTTAAAAAATTGTTAGGTTTTTAGTGAAATAATTCTTGATTAGCAGTTTATATATTTATGAGTGAATAAATATAACTTCAAAAATATTTATTGCCCAGTGGGGAAAAACTATAGTCATGGTACAGAAAATTCCTCTTTTCCCATTGTGTATGGCTTCTGCACAGTGCTCTGGAGCTGCCATTGCCAGATGTGGACATGGTTCTTTTGAAAATAACAGTATCACTATTGTACACAAGGCTCTGGATTATTTGCTTCCCCAGCAGAAGAACGTTGTGTGTGGGCGGATTATTGGCATTTCAAGGACTCTGCAGAGTCTGGGAAGCTGGATCCTACTGTAAACAGAGCAACAGATGAGAGTGGGAGCGGGGAGGGGCGTACATCTCACTGATTATTTTAAGAAGACAAGTTCCAAGAAACTCTGAACTCAGATGTAGGACAGAAAGTTTAAACAGACCTTGGAGTTTTCAGGGTAAATGTGTGCATTTTCTAAATGCAAAAACTGAGAATCTGAGCTAATGCCTGGCATAAATAACTTTTTGTTGCAGTCTATGCACTGACACAAGTAGCTTCTGAATTTACCTCTTAGTGGGCTGATGACCTTTTCACAGTAGGATTTCCATGTGCATCACTGAAAAATGCAAAGGTCCAACATCTCCATTGCCTTTGGCACATTATTATGTTAATAATGATTTTTGTTATGCCTCTGTTCAGCTTTGCAAATAATTAAGTACAGTGTAGCCTGTTTAGAGGTTGAAAACATGAGTAAGTGTGTGTGAGATGACCTGTGGATAAAAATTTCTTTGTTTTTCTGCTGTGGTTCATTTACAGGTCCTTCAGCAGCTTTTAAATCACTTCCGAAAAAATAAGGATAAAGTTCTTCTTTTCTCCTTTTCCACAAAGGTGAGCTCCATGTGATTTTTGTCAATTAACCGCAGCAGTAAGTTCCGAAGCGTGAATCACTTAAGTGACACCTTGTCAACCGCATTTCCTTGTTGCTGTAGGAAGTAATTATGAGGACAGTGTGCTGTACTCCACAAGCATGTTGAAACCTTATGTCATGATAAAAATGGTGATGGCAAAACAAGTGTAACACTCTTCTGCCTTTCCTAGAGCTTTTTAAAATAGTGCTGTTACTTCAGGTGCAGATAGCTGAGTTCAGCTGGTATGTCTTGAGTTAGAGCACTGTCACAGCACAGTATGACAGAGATATCATAAAACCTTTGTGTTAGCACTGAAAGTTGTAAACTTTCCTCTTTCTGCTAACTTTTGATCATCAGCAGCAATGAAGCTTCAATCCTGAGACTTGCTATACCAGTTGATTTGAATTTGAAACTGTCTGATTGGAGCAAGAGGTATATGTACATTTTATTTTTAAGGGGCTTGTTCCTTGATTTTCTTGTTAGGGAATAACATGTTTCCTGAAAGAGTGAACTCTATAGTATTGGGGCTTTGTATTTAAATAGTTGTAATGATAACATTTAGAAGTATTTTTAAAAAATAGTAATTTGAGTGTTAGTTCAGAGTCTTAAATATTTAATTTTTTTTTGCTTTAAGAAAGAATGCAAGTTTAATGTTTAGATGCAGTAGTAAAGTAGTCATGTGTCTCAGGCAGTGTTTTATGGTGTCCAGTACTAGACTGATTGCTGGTTACTGCAGTCTCTTTCACTTCATGCCCCTGAAGTCTGACTGTACAATCTGTGCTGGCTGCAGTGCTCATTTACTGTATTTCAAGTAATTGCAACTTGCTAACATGGGAGGAAGCTGTGTAAGTGGAGTGTCTGCTTATTGGGTTAGATGAAGAGAGTGACAGTAAGAGGTGAAACAGGCAGCCAGGGTTGGAGGATGGAGCAAGACCACAGTGGACTAATATTAATCACCTTGAGTGCTGTAGAATCATGGCTAAAGAGAATCATGAATGTTGATACCAAAATGGCAAAGATTTGCTCTCATTTGCAATGCCTGGTGTACTGAAAATGCATTTGATAAACATGGCCCCTGTGATCATGTTTAATTTAAAAGATAGTATTACCTTTTTAATTTTTTTCTTTTATTTTTTCTTCATTTTTCCACTCAGTTGCTAGATGTGCTGGAACAGTACTGCATGGCATCTGGGCTAGATTACCGAAGACTTGATGGAAATACAAAATCAGAAGATAGGATCAGAATTGTAAGAGAGTTCAACAGCATTCAAGAAATTAACATATGTCTTGTATCCACAATGTAAGAAAATTTAACTGGTAGTTTGTTTCAATATTTCTATCTAGTGTTCAGTAAATGAGTTACTCTGCATTTTTATTGCTGAGTTTGTGAGGGATTACTTTTTGAGAAAGTAAGTATAGACTTACTGCTTTGGTCTGAAGCTTCTTAAAATATATGGACACTTTCTCCCTCCCGCCTCTCCTCTTCTTCATGAGGATTTCTAAGATCTGAAAGAAGTGGGTCTTCTGAGTCCTAGTTTTAAATCCAGTTGTAGGATTGAGGAAACAGTTTTAAACAGTATTATTAACACATTATTATTATTATGTTATTATCCACAAAAGGCTTTTAATTTTATCGTAGACAGACTGAATAATTTATTGTATTATTCTAGTAGAATTAGCAAGTGAATGTGAACATGAAATGCCATATTGAACTGAAAAATTCTCTTGCTATTAATTTATTATATTACTGTAATATTGTTATTTCTTATTGATAATTATCTACTTTATTCTATGGTATTCTATTTTTAAAATTTATTATGCATTAGTTATTAATTACATTAATTACCTCATATGTCTATTTAAAATATTTCTACAAAATTCTTGATTGTCTTTTTAAAATGTATTTATCTGTCAGATTTGCTTATCAATTTATGATGGATAGTGAGTTATTTTGAAATAGATTATTATGTTGAACTAAAGTTATTGTTAGTACAATGACTATTTATTTGTTTTATTCAGCTTACTTCCATGCTTTATCTTGGTTGAAGTTTTTTACTGGGCAAGGGCAGAAAGGGAGCAAAGAGAAGCTTGGCTCCTTTTGCCTCCTGCCCAGAGGAGAAAACTCAGTGAAACTTGATGAAATATTGTTGGGTATACAGTCACTTTACTTCTTCTTTACTGAAAGTGTGTGTGTTGGAGCTAGGAGGATCCACACTACCTCTGTTTAAATAGAAGTCAGATATCATCTTAAAAGCTATTCTGAGTGGATGTCAGAGCAGTCTTCAAGTACTCTGGTGCTTGTGTGTAGGATTGTGAAGAGATTAGTCGTGTTGGTCATGCACAATGGTTTGTAATCTCTGTCAACTGTGGAATCTGGCCATCAGCTTCTCTAAGACCTTAGTGAGTCCATACCCCTTGTCTCTGAAGACAGAGGGGACTAACTGAATCTGTAGCATTGGGAAGGACTAATTTTTGCTTCTGTCAGTCTTGTTTAGTACTGTAATCATAGTCCTATCAGTTCACTTTCATTAATTTACATAGGAATAAAAATTAAGGTCAATTTAAGAGATGGACTTTCTCCTCTGTGCTTTGAGAGCTTGTGGGTAGACACTGGTGAGCTTGTTCTGCCTGTTGATAGCGCTGGAGAAAAGAATTGTTTCTGTTGTTTCTAATGTTACTCATCTTGCAAAACAAATGAAAGGGACATGATGGAATTACGCTCACTATAACTAGCGTGTCAGCAAAAAGAAGGTGCAATTGTTTGTCTAGTTTATTACAGATAACAGGAAGTGACCTGTTTCTTTGCTTGATACACAGTAATGGAAGCAGCGTTATATTTCTAATCGTTTGGAAATTAGAAAGTGATTTATCCTAGTTTCACTCTACAAAAGATTAATCTTTCCTCTCACTCAGATTTCAGGCATATATACAATAATAATATATTTTACAGTATATTCTGTATTTTTCAATACAGAGTACATTGACAGAATTGGTTCATACTCTTCTGTCTGTACTTTCTTGTGAAATTTTTGCTTGACTGTTCTGTGTAGTCAATTTATGTGTGTTCTGAAGGTCTCCTTGCTCAGAGAGCCAAAAATAGTACTGAAAATACTTGCATAGTTAACACAGGGCAATGGGGGAGTGGAATTGGCCCCTGCGTTTTCCAAAAGTGTCTCTGTGGCTTAATGAGATCACTTCGGCGAGTACAGCTTGGTACCGTGCAAGCAGACCCTTTTCACACCCGTGCCAGTGGAAGGCACAAACACACAGTCACCCAAGAGCTTTAGATAGGGACAAAGAACTCAGAGGACCCAGTCGCATGGAGTTCCGAAGATGGTTTATTCTCACAGGGGTCCAACAACGAAAGAGGCCGAATGGCCCTGAGTGACCATGGATATAGAGATTCAGGTCTGATAAGGTTTGGGGAGAAGGCAGGAAGATACAACAGCAACCACTGGGGAGAAGGGAGGGGCAGAGTGAGGGGCTAGGTAGGAGGTTTAACATAATCTAGGGCAAGACCATCCAACAAACACTCAGGGAGTATTTTACACTTCCCAGCTGTCCCACCAGTGTGCCTCTGCTGTCTTGGGACCTCTCGGCTTCTCCAAGATGGTAGAGACCACTGCAACACATAGTCTTTTGGATGTATAAATGCATTCTGCAAAGGATGAATTCCCTGCATAGTAATCTTGGGACTGCTATTACGTTCACTGACACAATTAACATGCAATTTATAAAACATAAAGCACCAGTCAGAGAATTACAGTGCAGCAGTGGTGATAACTTCACTGTTAAATTTGCAATATTCCTGTTTTGTATTCCTTTTCTTTCAAAATGTGTTTCTACCTGAAATCATCTATATATATAGCCCATATAGCTTTCAAAGTCCTGTTTTTAACTGAGTGGTTAAGTTTTTTGAGAAATGGGACCTTAAAAAAGAAAATAATAATAAAGAATAAAAAATAAAATTTTGTCTATCTGTATATTTGACCTCAGTTCTTTCAGTTAATATTGGTACCAAGCATAGTCATATGGCTATGCCTAATGCTTTTATTGGTAGCTGTCACTAATACAGCTTTATAGATAAATATATTTTATAGGTGTTGAGAGAAAATATAATGGATTTCTTCAGAGCTTGCAAATTTCATCAAACCGTTAGGTATAGATAGGGAATTTCAGCTTGAGCACTAGGGAAGTATAGGTACACACCTGTTGGAACTTCTAAGTCTTGTGAAGTAATATCTGCTTGGGAATACTTCAGTCCTGTGCTGGTGATGCTGGGAAAATATGTCATTATTTAGAAGAAGAAAAGAGGATTTTTAGGCATGCTTAGAAACATTAAGATATTTGCTGGAGTTGCTGTAACTTGATAGGAGAATGTCAGAGCTTTCAATTCCAATGATGCTGCTTAGCCCGAAGAAGGGAAACTGTGTATGTAAGCACGGAAGTCAACACAGTTCTGTTCCATCTTAGTGTTCTGGAACAAATAAGAGCAGCAAGTATTCCTGCCTTTAAATCACTGTTTCTGGATTTTTATATGCTAGTCTTTGTCTAGATCAATTCTATCAGAATAATTGTTAATGAAAATCAATTTCTGCTTCTCAGTTTTCTTTTTATGTAAAGAGAAGTGTCTAGAGAAATTAGTGGGAAATTTTTTTCATAAAGAGTTACATATCCACTTCCATTCTACCTGCAGCATTCTCTATTACTGTGCGTTACTGGGCTCTTGTTCATTACTTTTTACTTTTACAAGACTTCATTTAGCTTTAATTCTTCACAGCAGTGTTTCGAACAACTTCTAGTGCCCATGTGATAACATTCAAAGAACTTACAGCCACAAAATCTCACTGAAACACAGTACGTGGAAACTGTAAAAAACCTAGCTTGGTAAACAGAATTACGTAGTCAGGGCTTTCATAGAACCTTTCCTAATGCAGTATTGTTCTGTACCTTCTGAACATTGAGGTGTTAAATTGTGCAATTTTGAATAAGATGATCTTTTGAAAACTGTTCTTTTTAACAAAACTCTTTGTTTAAGCCATATTATAGTAATTTGCAGGGACCAAATTGCAGTAATGACTAACAGCTTGTTAAAATGGTGGTATAATGGAGGGCATACCTTACAACGCACAAACTACTGCATTTGTTCTGTCCATGAAAGGTACAGGAGCCATTGTTTTCTGTTTTGGACTACCTACATTTTTGGATCATTCCTAAAAACATTGAAAGGTGAAATTATTATAAAGCTAACTATCCTGTTTTGTTGATTTTTATGGACACTCTATTTTACATCTTGACTTGTGTTGCAGTCCAGCTGCAGGGCTGGTTTGGGAAGATGAGAGGCTAAACTCTGTTTTCATTTAAAAGAAACACACTGAATTTCCAAAATACCACAATATATTCTGAAAAAAGACCCCAACCCAGGTATTGTTATTCAGTATTTTACACTTTGAGAACACTCCTCCTCTGGAAACATCCATTAATATTGGCAGGTTTCCATATCTCTCTTTCCAGATTTAACTAACTCAAAACTACACCTGGAAGGAAAAGGCCACCACTGCACTTACATTGACATGGAGTCCATGAAAACCAAAAAGTTTTGGAGCTTCATAAGTTTTTGGTTTCTGTCTCCATTCACTCTTATACCTGAAAAATTTACCTTTCTTGTCTACTTCAAACAAACAAAATTTAAAGTAATCTGTTAAACCAGGTGCTTGATAAATTAAATGGGGTTGATTTTTTTGATTTTGCAGTACCTCTTTCAGGAAAACAACACACTTGAAATTAGTGATGCCTGTATCAATTTGAAGAATTGTTTTAATAGTTTACTTAATAATAGTATTTAGCATGTGCTTGTGTAGGATCTTGTCCCTTTTGTACAATAGTTGGTTGAGCCAGGCAATAAGAATTTTCAGTATTTTCTTGCTTTACAGCAGGATGAGAAGTGGTATTTTCCTGACTTTTGTTCCTATCAAATCATTCAGCTATGCACATGCTGAAGTCCAAAGTCCACATGACAAAGCAGTTTTGTAGGGTTCAGCAGTTAGCTGCCTCAAATTAGACGTATGCTCAAATTCTTTTGTGGCTTGCAGGTTTTACCTGAAAGCACTCTACAGCTGTTGAATGTTTTAAGATGATGTAACTGGTACCTCTGTGACTCCTAACCCCCAGAGGAGACAATTTTCTGACAGTGACTTTTTTCCTTTTAATGACTGATATGAATGCTGCTCATATGCAGCTCTGTGGCCAGCTGTGTTTTTAACAGCTGACTAACTTACTGCACAAATACACTTTGTGGCAGTCGTTAATACTTACAGGTATGAGTTACCTGGGATTGTGACCATTTTAGTTGAAGCTGCATAGCATTATTGTCAAAAACTCTATATACTGGCATGAGGGGAAATAAAATTTCACCTGAAATTTTCCTGCTTCCATAATGTTAACTGGCATAAAAGTGGTTATGAATTTCAGTATTGTATTTGGGGGAATTGGCCTGTGTAGGACCTAATGGGAATGAAGTAGCAACTGGGATTTTTACTAAGTAATTTGATAGCAGTGGGTTGTGCCTCAGCTGTTCATACAGTCTGACGCAATCTTGATACTTACATGAGAAGACTGCATTTTAGAGCAGTGGTTATTTGAGTACTTGGTGATGATCAGTACAACAGTAACACAAAGCTGTACTACACTGTTTTCAGCATCTTTAATATGAGTTATTTTTTTTTTATTTTGGGGAAGGGTATGCCCATATGGACCTAATACAGATCAATCTAGTTTCAATGTTTTTCTTACTCTCATACAGTCCTGTTTTTTCATTTTTATGTTTTTAGGGCTGGTGGACTGGGCCTTAATTTTGTTGGTGCCAATGTTGTTATACTGTTTGATCCTACATGGAATCCAGCAAATGATCTTCAAGCGATTGACAGGTACACTCTCAAAATACAGAACTAGATCCATGTTGTGCTCTTCCTTTTGTTCTGTAATCTGATTGTCCAACTAAAACTTCCCTCAAGTAAGAAATTTTTTACATAGTCTGATTCATTCACGAGGCAATAGGAAAAGTCCAGCTAAATTAGTTTTTAGCTTTGATGTGATTATTTTTAACCCTAAATTTTACAACTTCTTTTCCTTTATTTCTTTTTTGTGTCAGTGGGCCAAAAGAAACACTCAACAAAAAACTCCCCAAGGTCACTGTAACTTTTTGTGATCTCTAGAATATGTGTGTGCATGACATTTTCCTTTTGTTTTTCACAGCAGAGTACATTGTAGTTCAAATGATGTTGTGAATTCCAGAACCCTAAAAGACAAGCGTTTTTATGTTCTCTTCTTCTTCACCATTGTGGAGATTAGTGTCCTTTTTAGCACTCACTTCTATCTCTGATGTTATGGTATTGGAGTATTTCCAGTAATACAGATTCTTCTTTCAAGGTTTTTTGACCGTAGGATGTTTCTCTAGGAATGCAGGACAGACCTTTGAGTAACTGAAGTAAAGAATATTGAAAGCCTTCAAATTTCAGTAGATTTATATTTTTATGAGCAGAAATAAACTTGTTTCTATTATCTCATACAATGTAATACCATTTTAGGAGGGTTTCTGATTTCTAAGACATGTTTATGTGTACCTGTTCTAGAGAAATACATGTCAGAAACATGTATTGAAGACTGTCTTTAAAGAATCATTGTAAGATCACATTACTATGAATTGTTTTAGCCTCTCATGAATTTTGTAGAATATAGTATATTAAAGTCTCAAAATTTACCATTTGAATAGAAGACTGCCAGTTCATTAGCTGTTTTTATGATGTTGTGTCTTGTAAAGTGATTTATAAAGTTAAGAAAGAACAGGCTGCTCCAAGAAATCCATGAGTTAATTCCTATATAATGCAAATAGGAGAATATTTGGAGCAAAAGTAGGTGGAGATACAAAGGGGAGAAAAAAAATCCAAACAAACCTGAGATAAACAGAGTGGAAGATGTGTTTTCTGGAGAGAAGAAAGACAGTTGTTGTGATAGAAAATGAGAAAGTTTTTTAAACTGGATAGGCCTGGGGAGAAATATGGAATACTAAGGGTAAAGGAAAAGGAAATTAATTACTGAGGAAAATTCGGAAAACTAAGGAAAACAACCCAATCAACATATGTATGATTTAGAATAGTCCTGTTTTATTAGAATGCTTTTATGTATTTATTATTTTGGCTATTGTTTATTACTACCCCTAAGAGCTCTCATTTCTTAAAATGTTCTTAATGTGCTACTGTTGTTGCAGAGCTTATAGAATTGGCCAGTACAGACCTGTTAAAGTATTTAGATTGATATCCTTGGGAACTGTGGAAGAGATGATGTACTTGCGACAAGTTTATAAACAGGTAAAGTTCACAAACTGTTTAAATAAGGAGCTCTTCCTAGCAGTTTCAGCGGCTGAAAGCTGATCTAGCCTATAGTAAAATTGTAGTTTACCTTAAGGTTATGGTATATGCTGTTACCTTAACTTACTAAGCAAAGATGCATCATTTAGCAGTTGTCAAAGAATGGAACAGAATTATATTTGTATTCAAGTTTTTCTGTAACTATTGCCAGTAGAATTATGCAATGTACATTTTGTTCAGTTTATAGAGAACTGTTTTTGTTTGAAGACTTGTAAAGTACAACTGTGGTAGTTGTAGTTAGTATCTGCAGCAGTCTGATTGAGACAGCTTTTTCTCACAAAAGTCTGGAGAAAGTAAAGCAGAAATCTTGCTGGTGCTATATAAGAAAAGCAAGAGGCCTTGTGACTTCCCTGTTTCTGAAAACTTGCTTATTAAAGGAGAGGGAAATGTTATTGGTGCTGTTGTGAGGATGAGAAGTGATGCTGCTTGCTGGAACACTCAGCCTGGCTTACTCGTGCTCTCGATTTTTTAACTTGTGTTGATAGGCTTTGTCCTGGTTCTGGCCAGGACAGGGTTAATTTTTGCAGTAGCCAGAAGGGGGCATGGCTAGGGCATGAAAGCTATTCTATACCACCTCCCCTTATTTTCCAAGAATGAGGGAAGTCATCTCCTCTGGGTCATTTAACCAGGTGGAGGGAGTGGTTGGGTGTTGTTGGGGCTTTCCAAGTGGTAAGCAATTGTGTGTGAATTGTTCCCTTTCTAGTACACTGTTATTCGTATTGTTGCTGTTATTGTTCGGTTCTTACTTCACTGTTGTTTATGGCAAATTGTTCTTCTCTCAACCCCCAATCTTCACCTTTTGAGCCTCCAATTCTCATCTTCAGCCTGCTGCAGAGGGAGGGGGTAAAAGGAGTGGGCAAGTGGTTTACGGTTTGTAATGTTTTGGTGGGAACACTAAATTGGGGAATATCATTGCTAAACCATGACAGGCTTAAGTACCTAAGATCCGGAAAAGAAAAGTGTGTGGTTTGAGGAGCACAATCTAGGAACTGTTTCCTGATGAGATCAGAATTGAAACAAACAATAAACAAATTCAAACATCAGCAAAAAGCAGGCTACAGAATAATAGGAAACTAGAAGCAATATGAATATATTTTTCTAAACAAAAGTTGAAAGTTGAGAAATGAGATGATTGATTTTCAAGTTTGATATTGCAGGCATGTAAACTTGGAGAAGGGAAGAAAACCATTGGGATACAGTTGTCCTGAAGAATGCATTGCATAGGAAAGACAAAAGTAGGTCACCTCAGTGGGAGATTGATACCATATATTGAAAAAAACTTCCTCAGACTTGAGGAATTGACCTAATAATTTGAAATAAAAAGTTGTTAACTAGTCTTCAGTGACAAGCACTTTTAACTGGGTTATTGACAAGGAGGAAGTTGGAGGCTGAGTGAGTAGGAAATGCAGCAGTAAAGAGATTGTCATTATTCTCCTCAGATCTAAGTGACAAATAAAAATAAGGTTCTAAGATCATCTGATTTCACAGAGCAGATAGTCACAAAATGGAATTTATCCTCAGGAAGATCAAATATTGAGCTGTTGTTAAGTACTGTGTATGGTTTGCTTTAAAATGCTACTTTTGGAAGTGTAACAGTGACTTATCTCACTTAAAGTCTGTTTTGTAGAAGTCAAAAAGCCATTAATTAGAGTGCTGTTTAATTTTGACAAAATGATCTAAATAAAAAAGAGGAAACTTATGAAAAAATTAAAAGAAGTAGGTAATGGGCTGAAGAGGTAATTGGGAAGTTTGTGGAGATTCTGTATCAGAAGCTCAGAATTAAGATGTTTTAGTAGTTGAAATAATATACTAGAAAGGCAAGTTAAATATAATGCATGGAACGTCCTAAAACTGTATTTAATGGACAGTGGTCTAAAAACATAAAAGCGAATAGTTTAGTTTTTTAATACATCAGGACCACTGATTGTACTGCTCTGTAAGGTTAGTTATTAGTAGGGTTTAAAAGAGTGTTCATTGCAAAAAAAAAAACAAACCGCCTTAATGTATTCTTTACACGCACATTCATGGAAAAGCTTAGAGAGGATCCTGCTCCAAAGTTTCTCTTGTGCAAAGTACTTTTGAGAATTCCTTTCAACAGCAAGGATCAATAGGAGAGGTCTCAGAAATACTAACAAAATGAGCAACAGAGGATTACAACCAACTGTATTCACTAAAATCCTGAAGGAGGGGAGCCTGCTTCAGAGTGATCTTTGGAGTTGTGATCTTGTAGAAAAAGAAGACCTGGATATGGTCTATTTGGATTTCCAAAAAGCATATATAAATCTTGAAAGCACATATAAGTCTTGATCTTATTTTGCTTTTTTTCTTTTTTTTTTAGTTGACTTGTATTTTTCAAGTTGGGTAAGCAGCAATAAACAGAGTAATTATAAGTCTGAGGGTTGATTTTTTTTTTTTTTGGCTGTACTTGGATTGCTTTCCCTTAGCAAGTAAACATACAGTCAAAGGATGGTGAAAAAAATACTAATAACTTAGTGTAGAGGAAGCTGAGCTGTCAAGATATAGAGGAGCGCCAGTAATTTGTATAGTAGGTGTTTGATAATAGGTAACAATGCAGTAAAAGACTTCAAATACTCTTTTTTTTTTTTTTTTTCAATTCAGTAAAGCCAAGCAGGTTGATATTATACCATGATCTATTACACCAGCATCTGCCAGGGGAATTAAAACAAAATATCCTCTCTTTGGAATTTCTTCTTGTTCCAGCTAAAGCTGTGTATATAATGTGGATGCCAGGAAATTCTGACATGTTGTTGTAGCAAACACTTTTGAAATCTCTTGTGTTGTTCTGTTTTAGCAACTTCACTGTGCAGTAATTGGGACTGAGAATGCCAGACGGTATTTCGAGGCAGTGCAAGGATCAAAGGAACATCAAGGAGAGCTTTTTGGGATTCATAACCTTTTCAAACTTAGGACTCATGGGTCCTGTCTTACCAAAGACATCCTGGAGGTGTGAAGTACTACCCTTTTACTTTTGGATATTAGTTTTATATTTTTTCTTTCCTCATGAGACCTTTTTGTTTCATTTTGAATGGAAACACTATAAAACAGAATGGTGAAACTTAAACAATAGTTGTGTGTGCAATGACTTGAATGAAATAGGCATGCTAATTTCTCATTCTGATGCAGACCAGATAAATTTCTTTAAATCCAAGAATGGAAAAAGCTTGGATTATATTTTCATAAATTTCCTAATATAAATACTTTTTTAATAAAAACTGCTTAACTTAATTTTTGATACTTTCATACAGCTTTGTGCACAGATACCTTTTATTCATCAGTAACTCAGACTGACCTTTTAAGCTAGAATTCTGATAATAAAAATATTTTTTATTATCACAGTAACCTCTTTATAGTACTTCTTGCCATGTAAATAACTGTTTAATAAAATGTATTTTATAATGGTGTATTTTGAAATGTTACTGGGTGGACAAAATTACCCAAGACTTCATATTTTAAAATTAATTTCTTAATTACTCTAAAAAGACTGTTGACCTAATTCTATAGTGTATAGTATAAACTGACTTTCTGTAAATGCAGTATTATATGTTTTGCTGCAGCAAGCTTACATCTTCAAATTTACTGCACCTTTATTCCATGTTTCTTTTTCTTTCTATCATTCCCTTTATTTTGTTACTTTTTGTCTGCTAGGAATTTAGTCTGGACCTTGCTGATTGCACTTCTAGTGCTTACACTTCAGTAGAAAGAAAGAAACTTCTTTTTCTCCTGTGCTTGCCTTTGTATATAATAAAAATTGTATCTCTTTATGTTAATGTATTTGATTGTTTTAGAGGGAAGGGCGGGTAGAAGCAGGAGTCATGACAGCAACTACATTGCTGAAGGAAGAGACTCCTTCATGCAGCTCAGAAAAGGTGAGATGTCTTTGTGGGCTATGGGCCAGAGCATGACAGGGCCCTAGTTCCCAGTATTGCAGTGGCAAACATGGGCAATGTGTTGTTAGGCTAATAATACTTTTACCCTGTTGTTTAGAAGATTTTGTTTAGGGAATTGTGGAAAGGAATACAGTTGGTTTAGATGAATGAAAACTTCAGGTTTTGTGGAACTCTAGAAGACCTGGGCTGTTGTAGGCAGACAACCAGACAATGATTCCCACCAAACCAGTGGTCTGTTCAATACTGTCTTTTTTATTTTTAATGTATGTAATTATCTAATGATTTCCATCTGGAATGAGATCTCATTTTATTTTTTTTCCTGCAAAGGTCAGTTTTAATTGGAGCATTGCATTTGTAGGAATGTTTTTCGCTGTGCACATGTTCAGGTACTTTGGGAAGCAAGCAGTTAAGTCAATAAAGTGGCCTATAAGAGTAAAGTTGTCATTAGATTAGATCACAATGATATTACAACTTAGCCACTATTATGCCTGTTGGAGATTTCTGTGAGCAAATGTCAGTATTAATTTAATGTGTGCCCTTACATTGATCTTAATCTCATATTGATAATACATCACTGGATGGTCATGATCTTGCATATGATTTGTTGACAAACAGTAACTTTTTAAGCTTATATTAAATACTTTTTGATGAGCAGAATTATATGAGGATTAATATATTGATTTTAAAATGTTTCTTTGACTACAACATTTTAGTATTTACTGTTCTGACTTTCTGTTTACATGTTGCCGTAATTCTTCTCTCGGTAGTATGCAGTTTTGGAGCTGTATTCCGGACTTCAGTATCTTAAAAATGTTTTAAGATTGCCTGGGCATAACTTTGTTTGATTACAGTAAGCCTCAACTAATTTTAGAGTAGAATGTTACATGCTTGTGACTCTTTTAATGTTAACCCCCATATACTAGGAAGTTAACCACTGTGCTTTTATTTTTTTTGTGAATGTCATTACACAATATTAAGGTTTGAATCAAGAAGTCACCTTTCAAAGTACCTTTGAGAGATGACAAGTAGCAATGAGATTAGTATAAACTTGAAAAATATGGATGTGGCTGTTGAAGGCTTAGGTTGTTTTGTTAATGGGCAGCATATATTGTTTCAAGCACATAATACTGTTAGTTATTTTCAGTGTTGTTCTGCTAAAAATTTTCAGCTGCCAGACACTTCAATAATTTCTCATTATAATTTATTGTGCATTTTGCAATACTATTTTGCATGTTTTTTGCTTGAGTAGGAATTAGGTGTGCTATGTATACTATTAACTATTATACTATGTTAAATAACTTTAGTATGTTTTTTTTTTGTTGTTTTTTTTTTTAGTATGAACAACCAGATTGTAAAGAAGATGGAGAGCCACAAAGCATTCAGGCACAATTAAAAAGAGAAGAAATGGGTTTTTGGGATGACTTCAGTGATGATGATATGCTGGAGACTTCTGTGAAAAAATGTGACAGAAGGAAGCCATGCAATGCAAATAATTTCATGTTAACAAAAGGACAGCTTTCCTTAATGCAGTGTGGATTCTCTAAGTTGTTGCAGAGACAAATTCAGAGTACTAAAGAAGGGGACTGTAGTTTTAACTCGCATCATTCGAGTTCTGATGATCACACTACAAGAAAAAAACTAAATAGCAAGCATGGTGGTTTTCAGACATGTCAAACCAGTGTGACTGTTTTGGAGCATGGGAAAGCTGTTCTGTCTCCAGATGGAAGTGATAAACAAGATACGTGCAGTACAGACTGGTTCGGTTTATCAGGCTCTGAGGAGGGAGGGAACAGAAAAAATGAGGATCAAGGCATTTCAAAGCAACGTGATACAGTCATGGAAACTGAAAGTAGTTCTGAAGAGGATGATGATGTCATCTTTCCTACCCAAGTTCAAGTATGCCAGCAAACAGTGCTTACTAAAGAAGTTGAAATACACAGGTCCACATCTGAAAATTGTGAAGAGTTAGCTAAAGAAAAAGCTGGGTTTGTATTTAAAGGAAACAGTAGGCAATTTGGATTCCATAGGACTGAGTCAAATTTCAGCAGTGCCATGTCTTTTGAAGACGTCAAGAATGACGCAGATTTGGAAGGAGCAAGTGACATAAGTGATGAGTCTGACGATATTGAACTTTCCCATAATTCTGAATCAAGAAAGCTAGGAACTTTGAGCTTACCAAAGTGGAAGGAAAGATGTTCCCTTAACAATGGACTAAATAATCTCTCCAAATCTCTCCTACAAGCAAAGAAGCCCAATAGAAAAGGAAAGGAAAGTGGTTCTCAGAATATAGATGAATTCTCATCCCCTGAAGATAACTCTGCCGCTAAGAAAATTGATGCCAGAAAGCAAAGCTATAAGTGTAAACGACTGAGAGGCAGAGTTCAATTTGGGTCTAAAATGGTGTGTCCTATTCAAGATACCTCAGTGGCACAAATGAAGTCTGACAATTATGCTGTATGTAGGAATTATGCAAGTAAAACTGAATTTGAGCATCAAGAGCAAAAAATGGAATCAATGGACAGATATTTAGGTAACTATTCATTTGTTTGATTTTATTTCAGCTAAAGTAATAACATGTTTAATTTACCATTGTTGGCATGTTTTAAGTTCTTCTTGCTGTACGTGGATTTTTTGTTACAAGATGTAATAAATGCTCTCCTAAGTTGTTATTTAGTAATATCTTTCCATATATCTCTTTATCTATTAGTCTTACTCTTCTGTCTTCTGGGGTGATAGGCTGCTTTGTAATACTATGTTAAACTCTTACCATCTCTTGAAATATACTGAGATTGAAGATTTATTAAGTATTGACAAACTAAATATTTGAACTGTAAAATCTTAAGAGTCTTGATAGGGTTGTTAAATAAAATGTACAGGCAAAAATAAAGTTGTGTGGGAGTTTTAAACACCATGTAGAAGACTTGATTCTTAAAGACTAAATTTTAACGATTGATGTTGCAACCATTAAGCCAGAGATGCTTCGAAACTTCTTTATCCATCTGAAAATAACCACACTGAAATTGAAGTAATATTAAACTGTCTGGGTAAATCCAAATAAGTCTTACGATTGTTGTTAATTTCATAGAGCTGAGAAATCTGGTGCTAAGTGAAATCATAATTAATTTTATTACTCTAATTTAGTTTTTTTTTAAATTAAAATAACCTTCAGTGCAACTGTGTACCTTCACACTTTTGGAATAACCAACATCTTTGTTTGTATTTTTCTCATAATATATCAGATGGTGTTCAAGAAGTGGCATATATTCATTCAAATCAGACTGTGGTTGGCTCAAGCAAGGCTGAAAATCATTTGAGCCGGTGGGCAGTGCGAGACGTATTTGAGTTGAAGCAATTTTCCCAGCTCCCTGCTAATGTAGCTGTCTGTAGTGCCAAGGTAAAGAGAAATTTTTGGAAATGTCATTTAAACTTTTTTTTATCCTCATTTTTAATCTTAAAATACTCTAAAAACCTTGTTTTTCTGTTAATGGCCACCATGAATGATCAAAGACACTGAGGATGGGAGGAAGAGAGTGCTCAGTTGGAAGTCTAATAAATTATTTTGTTTCTTGGGGTGGCTTTTACAATAGCCAGCTTTGAAAGAGTTGGGAATTAAAGAGCACAGCACCATCTGTGGGACTTTTCTGTGAGAGAAATGGTAAGATTAAAGATTGAGTTTTTGAAATCAAGTTCTGTTGCCATGTTTTTCTGATTTGAGCGGTGAAGAATCTTCAGTTTGTCCTGTATCCAGTTAACAAATATCCAGTTGACATAATACATTCTGGAACCCTGTAGCATAGAAATTTGAACATAAATCAGTTGGCAGACTTGCTTGAGGAGGTGAACATACACAGTTGCCATGGCTGAGTCAAATTGTCTATGTTTAATGTCTTAAACGTAAAACTAGAATTTACTGGGAGTGCTTATTTGCTACAACAGATATGTTTTATGCTTTTTGTTGGTCCTGCAGCTTGTTTAATTGCATTTGGAGTACAAATCTGGAATAAATTCAGGTACAGCTTCCAGATTTTTGTTTTTATACGCAGTGTTTCTAATCTATTCTGATTATCTGGATACTTTCTTGTTTGCCTTGCAATAAACATTTGCAGCTTCCTAGATTGATTTTTAAGATAAACCACAAGCACAGAATAAGTAATTGGTGAATGTGCAGCTTAGTCTTTACAGACATGTTAGCAATCATTACAGAAATTGTAGACATACGACTGTGTTGTTCTGGGGTGTTGAACATCCGCAGTGGCTAGAAAATTTTCTTCCAGTGCTGTTGTTGTACTGTATTTAATTAAGCCATTAGCAGAGTTGCCAAGAAACTTTATACTGGGAAGATCAAACCAGGCAAACCAGTAAAAGTAAGGCCTTTTCAATTCTAACACATTTGCATTAGAATGTCCCTCATTAGCAGAAAAGTTGGTCAAAAATACTCAAGAGTACTGTAGGAAGGTACATATTAATTGACAATGGCTGACAACATTATTAAAACCAAATACAAATGAAAAAAAAACTTTGGAGAGAGTACTTTGACTGAATGTCTGTTGATCCACCTCTGTTCAAGACGACAAAGTTTGTAGCGTTCCTGTAACATCGAGCTTATTATATAGAGTTGTGTGACTGCAAGTATTGCAAATTAACTTCTCTTGATTAACTTGTCAGTCAGTTTTGTTAAAGTATGCATTTTTCACTCAGAAGCAACTACTTCTGCGATTTAGGTAGGAAGAAAAATGTCAAAAATTATAGAGAAGGCTACCTCTTTCTTAATTTCTTGTTATTTCTTTTACATAATGGCACTAATCTAGAAATAATCCCTAGATGACTGCCTGTTCTTAAATGTGGCATTTTGAACTTTCTGTGCTCTTCTCAAAAAAAGAGCTGCCAGAGATTCATACAAAACTTTGAAAGCTTGTCTACTTAGAATTTTACTGCTACTATCTTTTCTTTCTCCATTACTTGTATTTCCTTAGAATGCATTTTGTGAAAAAAACATGGTCATTGTGCTTCTGGCCATAAGGCTTTGCTGGTCATTTTTCATTTATTTGCCATCAATTTAAGATGTTCACTATCTGAGCAACTACTTTTTAAATCATAAAGTAATGCTGCTTAATAAAAATCTTCAGTAGATTAAAGTAGTCTCATGCAATATTAAAAATACAGCTGAGTAATTTAAATTTCCATCATTGTTTAAGTAAATAAAATTGTGATAGCATCATGAAGGCACCTGAATAATTATGCTCTGGTAATATTTATGTCTCTTCTTAAACACACTTAATAGAATTGTTTTATTTCTAAGTAGAAGCAATCAAGAAAGGTTATTTTCATTTCATAGATAGGTCTGCTAAGGACCAAGAAGTGTAATGTCCTTTGTGCTGTTCGTTTTACCTGTGCCAACTCTGTTTTTTCCTGCTTTACAGTTTTACTCAGTAAGTATTCTCTAATAATGTATTTCTGACTTAATAAATTTTAAATACATTTTTCAAGCAGTGACTTACATCTCTGTGAAAGGGGTTCAAGAATTCTGAAAAACTAGAACTATTCTGTTGAATTGGATGAGTTGTAAGTTGGGAAATACAAGTTCCTACAAATCTTGGTGGAAGACTGAGTTAAATATTTTTGTTTCCTGCTTATATAGAAATCTGGAATGACAGGGATAATAAGAAATGTTACAATAAGCTAAAGTAATAAATAAAGAAAAACCCCTGTAAGAACACTGACATGTTGATTTCTTGCTATTGACTAGCCATCTAGGCACATTTTGGATTCACTACTTCTCTTGAACTTTTAGAACTTATGTTAAGTCCTTTAGTTTCAGTAGCTAATTTATGGAAATTATGTGAGTATGAGTAACAGAAAAAATAAGTTGCTGGAAAGCGCTATAAAAGAGATTCTTCTTCCTGGTTGTCTACCTGTAGTAGTTAAAAGTATAAATTAGATTTATTAGTGCTTCCTTTATTGTTGAATCATGGAGACTAATATAGTTTCTTAAGTTGTAATAGCTGCTTAAAGCTGGAGCAGGCTGTGAAACCTGTGAGGTGTCGTTTTTGAGAGAGGTTGCATGGGAAGGAGATCCTTGAGAGTGAAGTTAGAAAGGATAGGAGGCAGCAAGTCTTTTCTCAAAAGATAACTGAAGGTATGTAGAACTTCTTAAGAACATGAGTAGCTAACAAACTTGTATTTAAATTGATTATTAAAAAAGTTTAAGACTTGAACACCTTTTCGTACCTCAAATTTCATCTTGGTGGTATTTTCTTTCTTTGAATTTAGATAGCTTGCATTAGATCTGCACAGTTGGCACTAGTGTAATTCTCAGTCAAATCTCTGTCAACCTTTTAAACTGTATGCTTCAATCGGGCTTATTTTTTTATCCAACAGTAAGTATTCAGTCTGTCCTTAATTTTACCTGTACCTAATGTTCATACATCCTAACTACCTTTTCTCTGACCAGGTAGAACATATTATTTTAATCTGCTATTGCTCTGTACCTTTAAAGGTTTAAGGGAACAAAATTTTGATTCTTTTTATGAGAAATAGATTTTGCTACTATTTTTTTTCTTGCTTGCTTTGTTCACCAGGTTCTGTAACAGTCCTGGATTCAAGACTGCAGAGTACTTTAATCTTCTTTCCCCAGAGGTGATGGGGGGTGCAGTCATATTGTCTATATATGGTTTTCCCTAGAGGTGATGGGGAGTACAATCATATTGTCTATATATGGTTTTTAAAGGAATTTTGCTAGCTGACTAGTTCGGCTAGATTGTTCACATTTATAGTACTGAGTGCTTGTTTAGTGTGTATTTCCATAAGTACTGTATGACTCTGGAAAACACAGTTTGATAACAGCAACCAGAATATAAAGTATGCCATCAAGAAACAAAAACAGGACATCACAAGAGCTCTCTCACAACTTAGTAGCTGTGAAAGGTGAGATAAAATCTAGAAGTAATAAATGTAGCAGTATAAAGTATGCATTAATTGTACAAGCAAGAGAATAAACCATAGTGTGATTGAATATCGTTAGTCAAAATAAATCCTGTCCAGCAGGAAGAAGATAATTGTTTGAAGGTAGTTTGTATATGACAATAGTAGTAGCAAACATATGTGGAAAGTTATTTTATCACTTGATCCTTAAGAAGGGAAAGTAAATTGTGGAATATATTCCTTTTGTCACAGAAGTCCATGGGATTGCATAAAAATAGAAGAAGATGCTCTAGTTATTAGGTGAGTTGGAACAGCATTCTCAGTGAAGAAAGACATTGTCAGGTTGTTATAGAATGGGCTTTCATAAATAGTTGTATACAACAATGGAGGTTTATTTATAGTTTAGTTTGCAAGTATGATGAGAGAGGTACTTGAAAGACCAAGATGTACTGGGATTTTTTTTGACAGACATGGCGTGATAGCTCTTAAATGTAGAATGCTTAGAATGAGAATTATAATAAAAATACTGTAATACAATAGTTCCTGAATTGAATGTAATTATCCTTTGCCTGAAGTTTTTTGACATTTTCCACAACTGTCAGTATTGGATTGCTGTGGATTTTGAGAAGAAAATACATAAGAACTATGGAATATGACCCTTAAAGTTCTTCTAGTTCTAACTCCCGGCAATGGGCTGGGACATCCTCAACTAGATCAACTGTTGCTTAGAGCCATATCCAACCTGACCTTGAATGTTTCTGGGGATGGGGCATCCACCACCTCTTTGGACAGTCAGCTACAGTGTTTTATGATCTTCATTGTAAAAAAGCCTTCTGCCTCATGTTTAATCTAGATCAAAACCACGCCCTGATAAAAGGCCTTTCTCCATCTTTCTTACAAACCCCTGTTAAGTACTGAATGGTCACAGTAAGTTCTCTTCGGAGTCTTCTCCAGGCTAAATAACCCCAAGTCTCTCAGCCTTTCCTGACAGGACAGATGTTCCATCCCTCCAGTCATTTTTGTGGCCTTCCTCTGCACTAAGAGCAGAGTAGAGGGTCAGAATCACTTGCTTTGACCTGTGGCCACACTCCCTCTAATGCAGCACAGAAAAGCATGGTAATTTTCCCTCAAAGAATTGATCTTTCTGATTGTGCTGCTTATGTGGAAGGCACTGATGTGTCAATTCTTAGAGGTGTTTAGAGCCTTGGTTATCAAAGCAAAGCCTGGGATTTCTGTTCCATGCAGAAGTGTGGCAGACAGTTGTTTCTGAAGAAATTTTGGAGATAAGGATTACACTGTATAATAGGTTAATAGTACCTGTCTTCTTCGTTTATAGTTATAAACATTGGTTGCACATCCCACAACCTAAGTGTCACAGAAAGTAGTCAGGTATGTCTCTGTGCAGTCTGAGATATTATGCTACTCGTAATCTTTCCTAAGAAGTCATGAGTGTTAGAGCATGACTTTCATTTCTGTTTGTGGTGCCATGATGCAGGGAGAATCACACCAGGCTATAGTATTGTAAACACCTTGAGGCAGAAAATCCATGTCATTTAGTGTGGCATGTAGCCACTCCAGTAGAAATTATTGAGAGCTGTTATATGACAACAAAACACACTCAACAAGCTGTTATTTATATTAATAACTGGTCTATCATATACAAATATGAAGGAAGAAGATTATATTGCAAATTAATCTACTGGAATAAATAACTTGTTTTTTCCTGGATTATTTTGTTGGGTTTTAGCCTGATTTGATGACATTGAGCCATCTGTGTTCTGCAGTTGAGTTTAAATTCAGGTCTTGTGCAAATAGACTTTTTAAACATTCATTGTGTTTTCATTAAACAAATACAAGATTGCTGTCACTGTTTTCACATCACTATATTTTAAGAACATAGCTGAAAACCAAAAAGAACTATGGAAAGAAGCATATGGAAAACAAAAGCTTCTAAAAGCAAACATGTGAAATGAACTTGTAGACTGTACATGGTGGACTTGCAAAGGCAGACCGTAATTTTTGGAGCAGACCTACCGTTCAGTCTTTCAGAGAAAAAAAAAGTCTTGAGTAATTCATGTGATATTTTGCTCAAAATTATTCTGACATTAATTTTGGGGGGAAGACAGAAGTGTTAATACACTCTCAGAGACCTTAGTCATCTGCTAAGTATTTTTAGAGGTTTTGATTGTCATGGTCTTTGTTTTCCTGGTGGACTCCAGGTTCCAAAGCACTTTGGATGCACTGACTTATTTTCAATGCAGAAGTTTTTTATTTGCTTAGGTTTTTAACTTGCACTGTTACTTGTGAAACTTCTTCTTAGCTACCATAAGAAAGAGAAACCTCCCAGAGGCAAGATTTAAATATCTTCTAATGTGTCTAGTCTATTCTGAGTTAAATTACTGCATTCCTTAATGAATTTCCTAATTAATTTCTGTGTTAATTGGCAAAAACAGCTTATGTGAAATGTTTTGAACAGTATGGAAGTCTGGGATAGGCTTTCTCTAGTTCTTACACAGCTGAATTTTTGTAGTATTTCTTCAGTAAGAATCTGTGGGGATGGGCTGGGGGGGAGGGCTGTGTGAGCATGGGGAAGTGTTTGGAGAAGGCTTGGAGCTTTCACTAAAAAGACAGAAGATGGGAATAGGACATACTAAGTAAGTCCCATGTTAGAGCTAATTTGCACTTTTTAATATGTGGAAAAGTGTTAGTCACAAGAACTTGTACTGTACCGGTTGAATATGTGGAGTCTTTTTTTCAGTCAACTGCATGTTTTTAACTTAAGTTTACTTAAAGTTTTACTGAAAAGAAATGTACAAAGACAGCCATTCAATTGAGGATTAATCACTATGGCAACAGAAATGTGGTGACTGAAAAGGGGGAGGATGTATTCTCCCCTCAGCTTCCTGCCAGCTGTCATATTCAACCTCTGTAGCATGAATTCAGGCCAAAATATAGACTGTGACTAGCTCTAAGAAACTTTATCTGTATTTTTATAAATTCGTACAAGAATTGCACTATAAAGGAAGACTTAATCCTCTGAATTAGATGACAGACATTTGGCACTATTACCAGTGTTTGACAGAGAAATAACGAGATGCTTTGTAGTAAAACCTGGATTAATGGTAAACCCCTCTTTATGTTATTGCAGTGTGGTGTAAATGAGAAAACTAAGCATGCTGTCAGCCTAGGAAAAAACATGCCCTTTGTATCTCCAGTGCAGATTTAAGTACTGTTGAGAATACTGTAAATACCAAAGTTGTGTCATTAAGAGCTCTGCTTTATCTTATTTGTATTACAGTGACATTTTATAGATTATTTAAACAAAGACTTTCTATCGGTTGTAGGAACTGTGATCGCAGTGTGTTTGCACAGCTTTCAGATTCAACAAGTTTAGATAGTTGTTTACGAAGAGTAGGCTTTTGGGAGATAACATGCCTTTATCCTTGCTCTTCTAGGGTGGAGAAATATTCAGCTTTAAAGTAATTGTTCCCAAATGATTGGCTTGTAATGCTGCTTTATTTAATTTACTGGTTCAGTTTGCAATGGAATTAACCATTCCACGATTCCACTTTTGGTTGTGTTTTTTCAGTGTAGTGAGTTCATATGTGGCATTCTTTGAAGCTTGTAGTGGAGTTTTCATTATGATGTATGTGCATGGCCTTTGGTTTCTCTACTCTTTGATGGAAGTTGAAAGAAGATAGGTACAAGTCCACAGGCTTCTGCTGGAATAAGCAATTACCTTAAGCTTTGAATTTGAGACCGGTTGGTTATCTACTATCATTCTCAATGGTGGTAATGACTATATTGATTCAAGGTCAGCTTTTTAAGGAAAGACAGTGATATGACTTAAGGGAATTATTTTAACTAAAGATTCAAAAACTCAAATAAGATTGCTCCTAATGAAAAATTCATGCTCTGTTACCCAATTATAGAAGAAACAGACTCGAAAGTAAATGTGAAATAGAGAGGATGTACTCTGTTCTCAATTAGTGTAATAGTCAATTCTCCACTACCAAGCAAAAGATTAGAGTTTATGGAATGCCCTTGGTCTCAGTTTGTTTATGCAATAAAGCTATATGTGACAAATGGGAAAATGACAGCATACTGCTCTAAAATTTATTTAATTCTATTAACTTTAATTTTACTGATCTCTTGATGCTGGCAAAATATTTTGGAGTAGTAATTTGGATCCATAATGCATCTTAACAATGTTTTTGTAATATTTTGAAAAATATTTCTTCTCTTTGTCTACAGTGATACGTTCAAATATTAGGTACACTTGTAGTCATAGCCAACATCCTTTGTTTAATTCAGAAAACTTGATATAAACATGGTTATCCTAGAATATTCTAAAATTTTAAGGTAGGTTAGCTTCATTTTCTAAGACAATTAAGGTACTGACTGTTAGTTTTACATTACTTGTAATTTTCATTCTACAACCTTATTTTGTTAGAACAGCAGACACATTCATTTAGAGACTGCTTTTCTATTAAGAAAGTTAAATTCAAAGGGAAAACTAATGTCCACATAACAAATAATTCTGAAATATTATAAGATTCAGGCTCAATTCAAACTCGAATTTGTAACTCACCATAAGGCTCTGGAGTACACAGTTTGCTCAGTAGTGTGTTCTCAGTAAGTAGAAAAGTAATGGTGGTTTATTTAACAATCCTTTGAAAGTAAAGACTTTTTTCCTAACTTTGTTTATTGTCTTCACCATGTGGACCTAATTTTTAGAGAAACTCCGTGAAATTTTACGTGGGCACTACTACAATTTATCTTTGTTGTCAAGCAGAATAATTTATGAAGAAATTCTTGTGTAACATGTACATGTACTAGATTACCTTTAAAAGGTTCCTTCCAGCTCAAACTGCTCTTATGATTTTATGTAGAAGAGAGAAGGAGACAAGACCAAGAATGAGCAGTCAGATACCAAACGTGTCTTGGTACTTTGTGTATGTCCTGGCAGCAGATAAATATAGGTAAAATAAGAATAATATGTAGGAATAGCATCTGCTCAAGAAAAGCATATAGAAAGGTCACACTAATTAATATATATAATCAGAAAAGCTTCCAGGGAAAAAAAACAAAATAAAAAACCCCNTTAGAATTGTAGTTTGGATAGATAAAAGCACTGGAATGGAGTATCAAATAACCAAATTAATAACAATCATCCAAAAGCAACTTCAACTCACAATGTATTGGGACTATCATGTGTTTTCTCAGGTTTTGAGGAAACTGGGAAAATATAAAGTAGGATATGGTGTAAGGGTTTGTTATTTTCTTGTAAGACATGTTTTAAGAGGTCAGTCATACTGAAATCACTGTGTTTCATGCTTTTGTATTGTTTGGGTGACTTCAAGGCAATTAGACATTTTAGAAGGCTGTTCTTATTTATTTTAGAAAGGTAAACAAACAGTGAATCTGTGCAATGAGAAGTATCCTGGATATCTGACAGCAGTGATTTCATGCACACCTAGGGAGAAAAGTCTTGTAACACTGGGGCAAGTCAGAGGGATTATTGCTGACTGGAAATCAATATCTGGCAAGATAGTTACTGTAGGGATATTTTGGGTAACAAAGCAGTAAAAGAGAGGAAGGTGCTCAAACACAGTGCAACTATGGCTGAATAACAGGCAAACATTTTCAGATTCAGGCTTCTGAAGGACATTCATTATCCTCCAATTCTGGTTTCTTAACAAATTGCCACACATGAGACAGCTTGAAAAACTAGTATCCCTTAATCTTTGTTTCTCTTTTTTCTGTACTTATATTGCTCCCAGCTTCTGCCCAACTTACTCTCCCATACCTTTTCATCTTGGTGTGTTTAAAAAGGTGGAACGTTGTTGTCCTTTGCCTTGCTTGAAGGGACTAAGGAAAAGGAAGGGAAGTTACCGGCTTAAGGTGGCCAGTCATCTCAGTCATGTCTGATGGTGCTTTATACATGGACTAGCATTCATTATAGATTTGAGTATAGAGCTGCCTCTTTATGCCTGTTACAGGAAGGACAGATACTGAAGTTTTGTACTGTCCAAGATAGAAAAAGATTGGGTTTGATAGATGTATACTGTTTTTAAATAACTGGTATAACTAGGCAGAAGGGGACAGATTGTCATATGGAGCTAACAGATCCAATGGTTGTAGATTCAAGATGGAATCTTGAAGTAGAAGTTATTGCTGCATTGTAACACTTAAATTTTTGCTTGATGCCTATCTTCATTCTTCTTGAAGAGTGTTACCCTTACATGTAGTGTGTGACATTAAATGTTCAAATACTCCCATTTTTGCTAGACTCTTGATTGCTGTATCCTGTTACATAATACATAATTCAAAAGCATCAGAACTCATCATTGGTGTCCAAAACTTGATATATACTTTTAAGAGTAAAGAGATGTACATAACAAAAGAAGAAGGGATTGAAGCCATCATAGACTAAATAGAATATGAAAGGTGTCAGTAAGTCCTTTCTTTGAAGTATTTTTCAGTTGTAGTAAGAATCCCTGAGTTTTCTGAATACTTTGCAGCACAACTACTTAACAACTCCTCTTCTTTCCCATTGCAATATAGAAAAAGTGTCTTAAGAGTAAATGTGGTAGATCAAGGGGGAATAGGAGAAAAAAAACAAGGATAAGACAGGAAGGACTGCCTGCAATTTTATGTGTTTTTCCCTAGTTCACAATAGCACTTCATAATTTCATTTAATTGTACTTTCATTCACTGTTTCTTTGCATTTACTGGGATATTTCTGGAGTGTAACTTTTTCTCATTTAATTTTTTCAATTAAAAAAACACTGCCTTCTCCTAAACCATTTGCATGGTCTTTGTCTTACTTGTGTGCCTTTGAAAGTAAATAAAGTGTGCATTACTTGCTGTGAAGGTTTTCGTGACAAAATGGGAAGTGCATGAAGTTTAATAAAGTAGTAAAAATGTTGCATTCAGTAATTCAATTGAAATTTTTTATCTTTGTCAATGTAATTATTTTGCTGGACCTCCTACCCCTCCCCCCAAAGTTTGTGAAAACAGAAATGTATAATGATGTTATGGATAATTCAATGTAGACAAACTTAATGTATCAGATGACCAATAAGTATGTAGTCAAGTTTAAGTGAAACTTTTCCACTTTGAACACTAGAAATTTTATAACATGCACTGCAAAGGCATATTGTGTTTAATGTATTGAAATATTTAGTAAAGCTTAACTGCTTTCCTGATTGCTGTCATTCTTTCTGTCAATATTCTTCTATCGTATATATAGCAGACATTGTATGCTGTAGCATAAGTGAAGGATTTTTGTTTCCTTTATTATTCTATTCTTTTGGTTATTGGATTTATTGATTCATAAAGGTGTGACATTCAATAATATAAACAGATTAAACATGCCAGTGTCAGTAGAAGAACAAGAGTCAGAGGCTCATAGCTGAATTAAGTTGTCTTAATTTCCGTCTTGCTTTGTGAGATTGTCTCAGGCATGTGATAAGCATGACAATTTGTGTGAACACACCAGTGCTATACAGTCAACATGGTATTTCATGTAGAAGTGAGGAGTGTGGACACAGTAGTTTGTTAGGGAAAGTGCTTGAGGAACAAAAAATATAGAAAGCTGTTGAAAAGAAGTTTTCATTATGAGATCAGTGATTTAGAGGGCAAATACCCAAAGATAATTGAAATAATATATAATAAATATAAATAAGTTGATAAAAATAGTACTAGCCATGACAGGAATTAATTAAGGAGGGTAATACAGGAAGTCACATTCAAAAGAAAGCAAAATAGTGTAGAATGTTGACAGTGCTGGAATATTGACTGAAGTTTTAACTTTTTTAACGGTAACGCTAATAGCGTATTTTCATCTCAGTTTGCAAATCTTCTACGTAGATCCTGTCATCCATTATATCACTCAGAGTAACAAATATCAGATTTGACCTTTAACAAACATGGAGACATCTAAAAAAACTAAGTGTTTTAGGGGTCTTTTTTTTGGGGGGAGGGGGTGTTGGTTTGTTGTTGGGGGTTTTTTGGTGTTTTTTTGTTTTGTTTTGTTTTGTTTTTTGTTTAAAGAAGTTAGTGGATTTGGGAGCTGGGTGCTGGGCTTTCTAAAACGTTCACCAGTTCAGCAGAGCCAGTTGTGTTTCAGCCTAACTGGGTATCATTTAACCAATTGCCTTTGCTTCAGGGAGCTGGGAAGTTTTTCAGGGTTAGCTCAGAATCACTGCAAACTTTCACTGGAATTAGCTCCTGCAGCTCTTGTGGTAACTTTTTTTACAATAACTTTTTCTACCTTGAGTTAGAAAGAACACCTTTGACCAACTTATTTAGGTAGAAGAAGAGATGGCTCTTTGTTTGCAAACGGTGGTATTTGGATGTTGTTCTTTGGGGTGGGGCAATGTGGGTCACTGTACCTAAAATTTTGTTCTTCCAGAACTAAATATGCCTTTTGTGCATTTATATGCAATTAACAATACTTATAACATTAAATGTGGTTCTTTGCAAAGACAGGCAATTTTGTGGCTTTTAGTGTGTTTACAACATTTGGCTTTTTTCCCAAAGATACTAAAAATCTTATGTGTTTGAACAGATGTGTAAACTAAAGTATTACTGCCTCTTATACTTTGGTCTTGTTTAATAGGAGGTAGATTGATGCACATTTATGGGGGCTTAAAATAACTTTAAGACAGGCATTGACATGGTTAGTCTTGTATTCTATTTGAGTTATATTTTCCTGAATTAAATTATACAGCCCTGATTTCCTAACAGAGTGAAAAATATGCTAAGTCTTATCATAGTGTGATCTGTATACTATGAATATTTTTCATGCAAAATATCCATAAAAATAAATATTTTTTAAAACTATGATTGTTTTCTTCTTTTAAAATACATTTTCCAAGTAAAGTTTTGTATTACCCATGCATACTTAAAAAAAAAAATAAAATAAATGTTAATGAATGTATGCAGAACCAGCAAGAGAATTGTAAAATATTTATGTTCTAGGTAATATCTACTAATTCAATCTTAATTTTGTTGCTAGTATTGTACTATTATTGGGAGAACAGGGTTTTTGTCTTTATTGGAGTGGGGTTTCAGTTTTGTGTAGAGTAATTTACAATGGTGAAGTAAAATTGTCATCTTTGGAGCTGTACATTTGTCTTAAAGTGAAAATTTATGACTGTAGATTCTGTAATAATAACACTTCTCTCTGTATGCTAGTTTGAGGTTACTAATCAAAGTAATGGGGTGAGAACACATGTGAGATCCTAAAGCTCAAGAACATTGTGAACAACCCATGAAAATAAAGGAAATTGACATGGATCAAATAGAAACACATTGGGAAGAAACAGTGTAGATCTGAAACCAAATTTTGAACAGCAGATGACAAGGTGTGAATACAATTTACGATTTCATCTCTAAAATAGTGTTAGTAAGGAGACTGAGGACACTACTAAGCAGCAATTGTTTTCTGGGATCTCATTTGAAAAAACAAAACAAACAAAAACAGAACCAAGAAAAAAGCAAAAAACCCACCAAGCCAACAACAAAAAACCCCAACAAAATACTTCGTTGCTTTTTTTAATGTGGCTTTTTCTTCTGCTTTTCCCTGCTCTTCTAGCACATTCTTGAATTTTCATATTTCCTTTGACTGGCCTTTTGGTAAAGGGGAAATTTTGAAGAGAATTTGTGAGACTTTCAGAAAAATAACTCAGGTGTAAATAAGATCATATTTTTGTCCAAGATGTCAGAGAACCATGACTTCCCTTCAGTGTCCCTGGAAGTTCGTGACTGAGTAGGGAGTCTGCATCTCAGCTCTGAATCCCAATCCTAGCATTGAATCCAATGAATGCTAGCTACAAGTGACAGAATTGGGTGTAGTAGAATGCATTGTTATGTCAGAGACACAGATGTTCTAATGATTTCAATTTCTCATTTTACTAGAAAAATGATGAAAGCCCAGAAGACACTACTTCAGAGTGGAAAGGTATCAAGGAAAGGCAAGAAATGTTGATGAACAGTAGGCAACATCATCTGCGTGTTATGCATCCTGTGACTCAGAGAAACAAAAAAGTACACAGAGTAGGTTCAACCACCATCTTGATTGGAAAGACACCCAAAGGAATACGCAGGTGAGACTGTTTTGGAGTATTTTGTTGGAAGTAAAATTCTAAGGTTGAAACAAACTTCCCTTTAGGTAGTTGCATTTGTCTTTGTTTCAACCCTACTCAGGGAATACTGTTACTTTCTATGGCAAGAGTGGAACTAGTGGGAAACTTCGACTCACACTACACTGAGTACTGTAATTGATTAATAAAATTAAGTTAACCATTAATTACTTGAACATGTTGATTCAGTGGTCACATATTACATAACTGTGTTGATGTCATCGTCACGAGTGTTTGTTGTATGTGCATCATTGACTACTACAAAACAGTTTAAACTATATAGAAACAAGACATTTTATAATGTTATCTTCTGACTGCCTACTGATTTTGCCCAGATATCATCACATGCATTGAAAGATTAAGAAAATTTGGCTTCATGTTTCTCTTTTGATGTAGGGCTCAATATATTTTGATACCTCCTTTAAGGCTTTCCTCTCTCTCCCCTACCCAGTTTTTGGAGGGATAACAATTTTTTGGTTTCCTTGTTTTCCCTTTTTCCCAAATGACTGCTATTATGAATGTGAATATTAAATTCCATTGTTATGTAGCTAGAAGTTCAATAAAGATAGCCAGGTGGTTTGTGGAAATATAAAGGGGAAAGTTGTAGCTAGCTAAGCAAACCTATAGAATAAGTATTTGGTATATATTTTTAATTTGCCTTAAGACAATTAGATTACTATATGAAAGCTGGTATCTAGGTAACGCCTGTAAGCATTCAGAAGCTGGCATATCAGCTAGGTGGCCTCAGCTATCCCAACTCTTATTGTCAAATTTCTGGGTTTACTATTACAGGCACTGAAAATTATAAATATTTATGAGGCAAGCAAAAGAGAACCCTTCATTCCAAAAATGTTCAAAATTTGTAATCATAGTTATCAATAATTCGTTGAGGTAAAATTTTCAAAGTCAGTGAAATGACTAAGGCTGTTATTCCAAGATCCTGAAGCTGTATATAGCAAAAGCCTAAACAATTCACTCTTGAGCATTAAGCAGGTTATCTGTTAGCACCTGGCATGCAGTTAGACTTTGTAGTACATCTGGAGTGAATGAGGATTACCTTCCTCAGTTTGTTGTAATTGTGGGGCAGACTGGGAAGCTGTCTGCAGTCACCACACTCAAATAATTGGAGCTAGCCAGTCAAGTGGTATTTGAGGCAAACAGGGGTAAATGTTACTGCCTTTTGGAGCCCTCATGGTTCATATCCTTTCTCTGGCATGGGAGTGTAAACCCACCTCTCCAGCCTTCCAGTAAGTTTCCCTGACCCCAGACCAGGACTAACACAACTAGAGTGATCTCTTTTAATTAGAGCATGGCTTTTTAGCAGAAACAAATATTCCATAACTCACTGAGTAGGATGATGTGGACAATGCTTGTCTCCTGTGCATGCATTTATCCAATTTTTGTTTAGCAAGTCTTCTTTAAAAGGACTTGGAGCCACTATTTCCTCCCTCTGTTTCCCCCCTACCCTGCAAAAAAAGAAACCCAGACATACTACCATCTGTCCATCTGCATCTTTTTGGTAGCTAAATACCTTCTGAAACGTGGCCCTTTGGTATGGTATCTTACCTACACTGACAGTCAGTAAGTCTTTGAATCATAAGCTAAGGAAATGAAAATGTAGTTCAAGATTCAAAAGTTACTTCAGTTTTCTGAAGTCATTATTCTTTCTTCTCTTTGCTAATAAAAAGAAACAGTACTTCTAATGGGGATGATACTTTTGATTATTACTTTCTGGGTTATGTGAATTAGGTGAATTGAATTAATTTCCTGAAAGCTGGTTTTGTTTCTAGTTAAAGGTGTTAGCATAATGCATTTTTCTTTCTCTATAATTACAGGAGTCAGTTTGAAGAAATGGTATCCCACTTTAATATAGGATCACTGAAAGATCTTGCAGAACATATTGCAAAATCTACATCAGAAACCAGGCAGAAGATGTTGAAGGAATTCTATGTTTCCAAGCATCCAGAGATAGAGTCTCTCTTCTCAGTTGAAATACCAGCACAAGCTTCACATGACTGTAAGGAAAGAGAATTGGGTACAACACATTCCAGGAAAAGAAAATCCATTGTCAATTTTGGAATATCTAAGTCTAGACCTTCATCAGCTAAAGAACTACGTCTGCATGGAGCACAGACCCAGGAGAGCCATAAAGGAGAAGCAGAGCAGCTTCACTGTGATTCCTACTTGCAAGATATGTTTGTTGATGCAAAATATAAACAATCACCTACTGTTGCTATTCAACATATCAAAAGAAGAAACAGTCATGTATTCAAGGATTTTATGGCATCTGGCTCATTAAGCAGTAAATCAGAAATAACTGAGGTGCTATCTGTAAAAAGTTGTGAAGGACAGCAAGACTCAGAAGGATCACAGCTGCTAAAAAAAAGATCCCTGTCTCAGTCAGGAAGTGGAGAGAGAAAAACTCAGGTTTGTAAGAAAAATTGTTTTGTGAACTTACTTGGAGATACCTCCATTCTTGATGATGTCTTCAGAAATGATGGAAATGGGTTTACAGGGTTACCAAGGAGATTCTCTTCAGGACAAGCAGAAAAATCAAAGGAGAGACCGAAAGATTTCTGGGATATGCTGAATGAGCAGAATGAGGAGAGCCTCAGAAAGCTCACAGACATAGCAGTCATAGAGAAGCTTTGTGAAAGAGCTCCTCATTCAACAGTGACTGAAGAGAAAGAAGTGTGTGAAAGTTCTCTTTGGAAAAAAAATGAAAATTTTCTATGGAAAAAATACAGTGCAGATGATTGAGATGAACCATCCACTGCTAAATCTTGTAATGTAGTAAAATGAAAGTTTTCTATGTAAATTACACTATAACTATTTTAATTGAACATTGACAACATTATGCAACAAAATGTGATAGTTCCATGAAATTAAAGGCAAAATGATGAATTAATATTTATAGTGATACAGAATTACATTTTACAAGTGTGAATATGTATGCAGTTACATATGCGGTGTATAGTACATATTTGTGTAGTTGTACATATGTACTATATATTGTAACCTATGATATAAAATAATTTTAAATTAAACTTTTTTAGAATTTTCTGAGTGCACTTTGCTTTCTTTAATTCTGATTATATTTCTAGACTCAATAGCAGTACTAAGTAATTTTTTCCCTTAAATTTGGACATTGTCAGTCATCTCAACACAATTTAAAGATAACAGGATTTAACAGTGATATTGCGTATATTTTCTGAGGTGCTAGAGACTGGAGGATGTTCTGAGACAGGGATCATGTCTTTGTGTCTAATGGTTTTTGATGGATTCCCATCCTCCTTGAATTTGCTCAAATTTCATCTCATTACACTTTCATCTCCCTTTTTTTAATTTTTATAAGACTTCAGTCATGTCTTTGTCAAGGAATATGCAGTACAGTATATACGCTGGGAATATGCAGTGCAGTGCGTATGTAGTAAGGAATTTCAGTGTCTTGGCGGGTTATCATCTTACTTGTGGAATGCTGGATATAGTAAAACTTCCAAATGAAAACTGTTCTTTACAGACTGAAAGGGTGGTTTTAAGATACACAATGTTGTATTGCATTTACTAGATAGTCTGGTGCATTTTTCAGTGCTATGGGATCATGTGAAGAGTACCTTGTAACACATAACCAGAGGAGGCCTAGGCTTCATGTTGATCTGGAAACCTTAGCCCTAATCTTCGATTTTTGTGAATAGTATAGGGGTTTAGATTGAGTATACTGTATAAATTGTTTTATATGAAGGGTAAATGTTACGAAATTTCATGTTACGTTTCATGTAACATGAAATGTTACGAAAACCTTGGACACTGAACCTGCACAGCAGCAGTCTGTGAATGGTCATAGTTTTTGTGGTCTGGAATACTGCCCATGGGAAAATAAGCTTGCATTTGATCTCGAGCAGCTTCTGCTTTAGCTTACGGGAAGCTGTTGTAGGCTACACTCTGTCTCTGTGTTAACCACTGTGTGCATATTAGAAGTGGAAACCGTATGAAATCCGGATTGTGAAATCTGGCTTAACTACCCAGAACAAGGAGCTGAGTATTTAACATAAATGTTAAGTAGTAAAAGCCTTGGGCTTTCAAGGTAGCTAACATAAGTAAGATTAATGTGTTCCCTAACATTTTCTTACCCTGGGTCTATGCTGTTACCACTTTATTATACGAAATGGTATAATGGTCAGTTGGAACAGCTTTTAAAGAAGAAGTATGAACTAAGAAAATAAAAGAAGCTGAAAACTGTTAGTTATTGGTACATTTGAATTATGTACAGCTAAAGGAAGTCAACTTAAATCAGGGAATATCTACATGCTCATCAGTGTTAATAAATATTACATAAATTAACACCTTTTGTTCGTAGCATCAGTATTGATTTTCTTTACAGGTTAGTGTTCTTATGCTTAGAGAGACAAACTGGTCCTTAGGTAAGAAAGAAAAGATCTGGTGGAATAAAGAATACAGTCATCAAATACGTAAAAATATCACTGCATAGAGGAAGGGAATAACTCCTTTGTGTGTCCGGAAAACAAGAGGAGTTAAGTGGCTTTAACTGCACTAAAGATAATTGAAGTTCAATAATAGGGAAGGAAATTGTAGGGAGTTAGTAGGTTGTGTAGTGCCAGTATCAAACATAATCAAGAGTAGGAGAAAAATGACCTGTTCAAAGTTGCATAGATAAACCTGTCCTTTTTTTTAGGCCAGAAGGAGGGACTGATAACCTCCATCTGAGGGCCAGAAGGGGCTAGATAACCTTGTTGATTTCAGCTGATGCTGAGGTGTTGAAGAGAGGCTTCACCTTAGCACCATGTTAGTCAGTCATGGTCTGAATCAGTAGATACTAGAGAAATCTGGGCAAAATCTGAGGTAGGTGAGATTTTTATTGATTCCCACGTATGAAACTATCATCAGTTTCCTGAAGTAATCAGGAAATTATGTGTCTGTTATAAGGTGATGGTGTGCAAAAATCAAAACTTCCATGTTTTTCCACGTAGATATGCATGTTTTATTCACATGTATGCCAAATACTGACAGTGTATTTGTGGAAATCTATTTGTTATATGCAATTGAATTGAGCTATGGGAAGATGTCTTGAAGTAAGATTTATGTCACTCTGTAGCTTCCTGTGCAAGTTTAATGTATTTTACAAGGAAATATCACCTGAGCCATAAAGACTGCAACTTAGTGCCCTAGGGATCTGTCTCTAAAACATTTTTGCCATGAAGATGTCTGTTTGATTTTTAAAAAAGAATCTGAGCAAATTAAAAAAAGAAGTTTACCTAAATTTAAAAACATAGTCTTCAAATATTAAAACTGAAGAGATGAGTTCTTTAAAATCTGTGGTTATTATTTTGTTTAGCTTTAAAAACAAAAATGATAGTGTGGAATTCATACTTCCATGTACAGGTTCCTGCACAGTTGCAGGGAGGCATGGACTACAGGAAAACTCTACAGCCTCCTGGCATAAGGAAATAGCTTCAAATGGTGGTTGTCACCTGATCTGAATATAAATCATTCAGGAGCTGAAAGGTGTCATTGCTTTCACGTGGAAATGGCTTGGTAGGTTTTTTACTATTCCTTACTGCAGTTCCCTTGTTCTTTTACACAGTGGCATTCCTATGGGCCTGGCTGTGGGTCCCTGACTTTGCAGGTGGTACCAGTATTTCCTATTGCCTTCAATGGAAATTGTTTGCCTGGAAAAATATAGGTTGCCTGAGAAATAGTAAGAAATCTGGCCCTGTCTATGCTAACAAATGCAGCTATCTCACTAACCAGCTTACAAGACCTAGTTAAAGGTACTCAGTGTGTTCTGAGTCTGATTTACAGTGTAATTTGGATCTTAAGGTGTTTTGCAGACTGGGGCTATACTTAGAACAGCATTTGGCAGTAGCTTTATGATACACGGATTTCATATTTGATCTGGGGGAGGGAGACTGAATAATTTCAGGTAATGAATATGTTTGAGAAAGAGTGTGGTTGCAAGAGTTCGTCAACACATTAAAGCAGTTTGAAAGGATGTATTTGTGTAGCTTTAGCAGGTCATGACTTCGAGCATCGAAAGGCAGACTGATGCCAGTGCTGTGGCTTCAGCACAGTGAGTAAAACCAGCATTAAAAACAGGAAAGTGTGATTGGTAATAGCATAATCAAAGTATCACAGGATAACTCGAGGGTGGTAATATAGTTACTATGTAAGAAAAAGATGACTTAAGTTACTTCCTTAGAAATCTCAGCTGCAGGAAGAGGAGGGGATTTTCTTCTTCCAAAGGAAGCATTTAACTGCCCTTGCTGCTACGTACTTTTCCATTCCTGCAGTGTCCTGCATATCGTATTCACTGCATACCTTCCAGCTTATGCAACAAATGAGGTTACATTGTTACAAAAACTCTTGTCTGCTTGTGTTTGCATATTCCCTGATTCAATACATCTTGACTTGATCCATTCTTTAGAAAAAGAGTAATGACCGCTTAAATAGATGTCATGCCAGAATCTACCTGCCTGGTAAGGGTGCCTGAAAAGTAGATAATTGGCTAGGGATGACTAAGGAGATGCAATTTCTGCTGTCGAAACTGGAGTTCTGGATTAAAGATGAGAGAGGTAGGCAGCGATTCAGAGCATTTAAGAGGCATGCCTCTGGTTCTGTAGATCATAGCAATGTCTTTGTGAGTCTATATCTTGTGTGTGATTCTGCTGGCTAATTCTGAAAGAAAAAGTGCATCTAAATGGATAATTGGAGGGCTTTACTTGGCATCCTAACCTTTGCTTGGTTGACATCCAAAAAACTGAATTTCCCTTTTCAAAGACCAAGAAAATAATTGTACTTTAAAATAAAAGATGTAATTGAATGTAAGCATGATGTGTATGCATGATACTTCAGGACAGGTTGTCTCAGTTATTCTCTGAGTTTGCCTGAGCTAAGAGGGTGGAATTGAGTGGTCAGAACCTGACCTAGTGTCTGTGTCAACACACAGTATGACTGAATTGAGATTTCACGTATAACTTGCACAAGCTGGAGCATAAACAGTCCCACTGCGCTAAAGCATTGTTTTCTGAAAATGCACAGAGGTGGCATAATTACATTACAATTTGCGTTGGTCTGTTGTAGCATGTTACAATGGCTGAATGTTGTTTGTGTATTTGATAGCAACTGTAACCAGTAAAGACAATGAAAAAATCAGTGGGGATAGGAGAGATACTAAGCAAATACCAGCTAAACCCAGAATGAATCTGTTTTTTTCTTCAGCAGAACTGTTTATACTAGAGGGACTTTTCCCCCCTTTTGCTTGATATTGAGTTGTTTCCATGAAATGAATGCTCATGGAAACATGATCTCCCATATCATCCTGAAAATCGCTCTATGCTAGTTACTTTAAAAACAAATACCAGATGTCTATTTATGTTGTTTAAGTGCTCACAACTACCACTAGCACTCACCTCTCCATGATTTAGACTATGATGGAATTTCTGTCACAGTTTCTGCTTTTCTCGTTTATAATTCTATGGCAAGGAAAACGTTCATACTGTGGTCTAATTAGGAATGTAATTTAAGTACCTCTGAGAAAGCTGTTTTCTTAAAACATCTCTTGTGCTTTGGTCTCTTCACCTCCCACAGTAGACTCAGATTGGCTTGGCTTGGTCTGTCTGTATGTGTTTACTATAATACCATAACTGGAGGAATTCGTGCTCTTGCCTCTCTCTGCCCCCACTGTTCTGTAGTTGTGGTTATATATATACATTGCTGTAATTACAATATGCTAATTCTAATTTAAGAGTCTGTCGAGGTTTGACCCTG
>VZTX01018955.1:83904-207468 GCA_013400915.1 Pardalotus punctatus
CCTTTGCAACTCTCAGTCTCTGCTGGGACTCCCACTGGCTCACAGCTTCCTCCAGGCATCCCCCTGTTCTTCTGGCATGGGCACCTCCCCACGGGCTGTGGGTGGATCTCTGCACCCCCCTGGACTCCATGGGCTGCAGGGGGACCACCTGCTCCCCCCATGGTCTTCACCACGGCCAACAGAGGGTTTTCAGCTCCGGCGCCTGGAGCACCTCCTCCCCCACCTTCTCCACTGACCTTGGTGTCTCCATGTTGTTTTCCCTCACATATTTTTACCTCCTCCTCCTCCTCTGGCTACAAAAAAGTGCGTGCACCCATTGTTTTGATTTCTTCTTAAATATGTTTTCACAGAGGCGTAACTAACAGTTCTACTTGGCCCAGGTTTGGCCAGCAGCATGTCCATCATCTTCAGAGCCATCAGAGAGTGGCTCTGCTGGACAGGGTGAAAAACTTCCAGAACCTTCACACAGGACACACAGGAGCCATCTTTGTGCCCCTCCCTACCCACTAGCAAAAACTGGGCCAAGTAAAACCACCAAGAGTCTTATACTTGGAGAGAATATTGAGGAATATCTTCTCATTAGTCATGTGTTAGGGTTCTGTTCTGCTTCTGATGCATTACTGTAGTATTTATCGAAAATGGAAACCATGTTCCTTGTAATAGACATTATTACTTTACATTACTATGTGCCCTAATCATTAGAGGTAGATCATATATATTCTATATATATATGTACTTATATATGTACTCTCTGTATATTGTATGCTATGCATATCTATGTATATAAAAATTAGAATTATATTTTAAATTATCCATACAGTATAATCAACTTCTTGCATACAGTAAAAGAAATTGTGATTGTATGAAATACATATTTTATGCCTGAGGCAAAAGAAATATTAGGTATTTTACTTTCATACTTGACATACTGCTGTTTGAACCTTGGGAACATATAATAATTTAGTTTTAGAATTTATGTTTAGAATTTCGTGGTTCTATGAAATTGTTGTAACTGGGTAATTTGCCATCTGATAGTTCTTTATGTCAGACTCATAAACCTTAGGCAGATGAGAAACCCATGAAAAATTGTAACATCAGAAATACCTGAATTCAGTGCCATTCATCTCTCTGATTCTTTGCAAGCTGCACAGAAGAGAATGTGCAGTCTCCCATTTAGTTTGAGAAGGAACTAAATTGGAAAATGTGCATGGACTAAACTCTGGTATTTCTCTTGAAACATTTCTGGCTATATATTAAGGAGTTCTCTTCATAAATTTCATTTTACTAAAAGAAATAGAAGCTGTAGGAAGCTGCTTAAAAGTGAAAGTTGGACTTACTATTGCTTATGTATGAAAAAGTTAAAATAGTAATTTAAAAATTAAATAATACTCTTTAGTAATGAGAAAAGCTGTTTTAAATGGTGGGAGTTTTTAAAATGTTTTAATTTACCCTTTGGTTCAGGCACTCTACATACTAGCTTTCGTGAATGCCAGTGAAAGGAATAATATAACTAGTGACTGAAAAAGCCAGACATGGAACCTGTTTGCATTGGAGACCCTGATGTCCAGTGTTAAAACTGTTCTGCCACCCTTAGCCTGTGAAAGGTAAAGGTTTAGGCCTTTTGCAATGCTGCAGTGTTTACTATGCATGGTTAGGTATTTAGGCTATGGTGGTAAGTTGAGTGTGGTTCCAGTTTTTGATCTCGTACATGAAGTCTTCGTTTCAGCTATGAAGAGAGACAGTTGTGACCTGGTAGCCTTGAGGATGATAGTCTCTGAAAATAAAAACATCCTGGTAAGAAAATAGTGTAAGAAATTTTAAGGGATGTTACAAAATAGAGCAAGACATTTTTATTTTACTTTTCCTCACCATGGAAATCCCAAGAGTCATCTTAGAAGATGTTGTGTTTAAGATTCAGAGTGAGCAGTAAAACCCTCTGCAATTGAGTTGCTATACTTCATGCATACCACCAGTTTATCTTTTGTTGTTTGATTCCTTCAGAGATGAGAAATGGGTGTTCAAAACCTCTGGGAAACTGCAGTGAGTCTGATTTTCCTGGTAGAAGAGAACGTTCATTTTTAACCTTGCAGGATTACAGCATAACAGATATGAAGTCTGTGATATGTGTCTGGCTTTATCTTTTGTTTTTTTCAGTCAGGGAACTGGGAACTAACTAGAAAAGATTATAGCTACCCAGTAGCTTGGTTTGGATGCATTGAGATGGTAGCCCACAGTGCAGCTGTGCTTCACAGCTGCAGAGGCTGCAGCTATCTATCGTGCAACCTGGGATTTCTTCATTCTTGGCTTTGTGTTGAGACAATCAGAGGGGAAAAACTATAAATCTTAAAGGGAAGTAAATAAAGGGTTCTCTTTAGAAATGTGGTGATCTGCAGAGATGGAGGATGATGTCCCTGGGAAAAGTTAATACTGGCGAGCACACAGTAGAAGACTATGACAGAATGCATGAACATTTGTAATGCTGCCATTTTCTAGCTTCTGAGTGTTTTTATAACTTTATTTTTTCTAGTGCAATTTTGACAAGGTGCTTTTTGAAAACTTCCAACCATAAAGAGAAAGGTATTCCTTTACTCAGGAGGGGTTGATTCCCACATGGATCATTATGAAAATTTAGAATCACAATTTCAATTACTTGACCACTCAGAGTGGTTAATAATAGTAGATTACAGTCTCTTTGTGGACTAGCCAGTTAGGGGAAGAAAGGATGTAGTTGTTAGTAGATGTCACAGAAACTAGTTGAAAACAAAAGAGAGCAGGCATCTGTGAAATCTTGGTTCTATTCTGCAGTCTAGAGACAGTGTTTGTGTATTTAACACAATGGATCATTATGCCCTGGCTATGTTGCATCTGTCTCTTGAAATCTGCTCTGCTCTTTTATTTCTTTTTTGTTAGCTCAAGCTCTTCAGCTTGTTTCCAAGCTAATGAACTTCTTTAAGTGTACTGCTTGGGCACTATCAATGACTATTGATGTAACAACAGGCAGGATTTCTCAGCTCTCAGTTCTGGTGCCACAGTAGCTTCTGGGGGCCAGTACCATAAATTGCATGAGAAGACCCAAAATGCTCAGTAAATCCTTTTGTAATGGTGGAACCACTCAGCTAGTCTGTGGGAAGGATGTGCACATAGTCTGGTGATGGAGAAAGTGTATGAGGTCAAGGTAGTCTTCTGTTTTAGTAGAATGTTCAGAAATAATGGTGCTTCTCTTTAGGAGATTTGTATGGAGCATGGATAAACCACAGTGTTTAGAACTTGGCCAAAATTCGGCAGGTTTTCAGAAGGCTAGTACTGGGCATGACCCTGACATTCTGATTGCTTACAGTAAGGCTCTTGCCACCCACATGCAGACAAAACAGATTCTCAGTGAAATGGCTATAGAAAAAACATGAGGGAAAGTGAGACTGATCCCCTTTAGCCCCCTTTTCAGAACAGCTGTTTTAGTTGAAACTTACCAGAAAAATTCAACCTGATGGAGACAAGCAGCAGGAAAAATTTCAACTTGAGTACTTAGAGTTTTCTGAAGTTATAAACAACTGAATTAGGGTCTTATAACAGAAAGCGTTATGCAAACTTAACTATGGGTGGAAGTATCACCAGTGTGTATGTTATGACAACAGATGTACATTTGTATGCATAAGCAGATAGTATCAATGGCTCAGGTGTGTGATGATATTACTGATCAGGTACAAAGCAATGGAAGAGGCACAGGAGTCAGTCTGTAAGCAACTTTGTCCATTTTAAACTTTGCAGGGGCAGTTCAACAGTGGTGCTCAGCTGTAGTGCAGGAGAACTCTACCTGTTGAAGGCAATAAAGCTACTTCTTTTAGTCCAGCATAAAGGAAATATTTCAGGGGAGCTGAGCAGGAGTCTGGCTGCTGTCTCATTGTTTAAGTGCACTCATTTAGTGTAAGGCTGTGAAGTATTAAGCTTAGGAGGGGATATTGAAGCCATGGAGTAACAAGCTGTGGAAAAGTTTGCCTTTTGCTTCTTCTGTGTGTAGTTTGTTCTCAACAGTCATGCAGTGTAGTTCCTCTGCTTAGGAGAGGAAAAGGTGTGAGTTTTTAATATGCAATAAACTTATCTTCCTGTTTTACTTCTCTGGATTATAATGGAAAATAATGTTTGAAACACTCAGTGATTTTAGCTTAACTAAACTAGTAGTGACAGAACCATTAGTCTCTAGGAAAATTGTGGGAAGGGCTTTTCCTCATCTCCCTATGTAGTAAAAATAGCTTTAATATGTTTGCATCAGCAGTTTCTCCTCTTGAAAGTATTTAGATGGCACAGGCCTTTTGCTATTTCTCTTTGGCATGGTATGCACATACTGTAGTAATCCATTTTTTTCATCAGTGTGTTGCTAATAATGAGCCACCTAAGCTCTGAAAACCTCCCTCTGCTCTTAGCTGTAAAAGAATGCTTAAAGGATTTAGGGATGTCAGTCATCATCTGGATTTTTAGCGGGGTGTGTGTATGTGTGCACAGGGACGAGGGGAAGACAGCCTGAGCTGGAGTTCAGAAATTACACTCTGTGTGTGGTCTGAGGTTATTTCTCATTTCATGAAATGCACGCTTCATTCCTGGCTCAGACAAATTTGCACGTCACTGAATAAGTCCCTTATCCAGTTTCCAAAACACTGAAGAGATTTGAAAGGGCTCTGTGGGTGGACTGCTACTATCAGCAAAAGCAAATAAGCTAACCTGTTTAGTTAAGCATTTTTTAATACTTAAGCAGAATAACCTTCAGCAACACTTCAACAGTTGTGGCCAGCCAAGAGAAGAGAAGGAGGGAAAAAAGCACACAAGTTTAAGCAGTCGTACGTTAATTAACGTTAAAGGCTGCATTATAGTTCTGGTATGTGAAGGTGCTGTCTGATCAGTCCAGGAAGGCCATTAGGGAATGAGTAAATGAACTGCCTGTGCTGCTAGGAGTCCCCTGTGGTCTGCTGGTCAGAGTTTATTCAGCATTTCACCTTCCTTTAATCAAAAGTGGTGTAAAATTATTATAGTAACACCCAAAAAGATGAATCCGAAGAATCCTTGTATCAAGCTAGTTTGGTGTCCAAAATAAGTAAATGGCTCTGCCCTGGGATACTATGAATGTCCAGCAGCAGAGCATTATTGTAGAAAATTCTAGCTCTGTGATAAATCTCAGTATCCAAAATAAACAATGGTTTATTTCATGGCAGAAAGAAAATAGAACAAACAAACAAAATGTTACTGTTCATTCAGTTTGAAATTATTTGGGCAGAACAGTGCTGAATACTCCAAACCCTGTTTTCAGTCCAGTATTCAGTGATCAGAATATCTCTGATCTTGATACATTGATTCCAAATGAGTAATATAGCCAACTCTGCAACTGCCCAATCTCTGTATTTGCAGAATTAACTTCATTGTAGCTCAGAACTAGACCAAGATAAAAGAATCTCTTTCAAAATGAATTTAAGACACAAATGTTTTATTCTGAGAGATCAGGATCTGTGAAAGCCCAGGCAGGGCAAAGTGTGGTAGCATAATTTGTTGAAAGCTTTCTGTGACAGGTATGCAACAACAGTCTCCTTGCCCTGGGTAGCATGGCCTGGGTCCAGACCTCTGAGATCTAGCAGAGTGCAGGGCTAAAGGTCTTTGTCCAAGGAGTGAGGCTCCTGCTTCCTTGTGGCATGAGAGAGGAAATCATCAGGTTGTAGATAGGGGGTTTTACTGAAACCTTTGCAACCCAGAATGCTACTTTGAATACTTCTCACATCCCAGTGCCAATATTAAATTTAGGTCCCAAGGGTCTCACATTCTGAATAAACAGCAGAGAAATGAATGTTGCAGAGACGCTGTTGAATCACAGGGAAGAAGCAAGAGGCATTTGACAGTTTCGTTTCCTTCATAACATTAGCAACTCTAACTTGCCTAGTGCGGGCCAAAGACAGATGAATTGTCAAGCCATGTTGCTCATTGTCTTTTCAGGATGCATGGATCCAGAAAGAACTGGTGACTGTGCAGTTCTTGCCTGTGTTCATAGGCCACTGCCACAGGTCATCTCCACCACATCCTCAGTGTGGGAAAGAGGGGGCTGGCTTACCCTTCCCTTTGATGGCAGATTCTGTCCCTTGTTTTCCTCTCCCCACAGGGAAAGTGGGGCATGAAGCAGGAAAAGTGCATGTGCAAAAGCTCTGTGATGGACTCAGGTTGACACAGATCTGAGCTGTGGAACTGTTCTTCCTTTCTTAGATTGTGTAGTGTGTGATCTGCCTGCAGGAGGTTTCCTGCTGTGCTGCTTGACAGATCTGCTGAACAGTAAGCCCTGGAGGGAGCTGTGACATGGAGTGCATTCAAGGATGAACGGCGTGGAAATCCCTAAAGCATGTGCAGTTACTATCTGGACAGGTTAGACAACACAGACCCTGAAAAGATAAATTTGTTAGGGCTGCCATAAGTAAAAGTTAAGGTAAACAAATCTGGACAGTGAAGCAGATTAGCTGATAGGGAAGGGTAGCATTTGAAAAAATTTTTAGAGTTTAGCTAGGGACCTATGGCAAAAAGTCCAGAGAAATTTGAGTAACAGAATATTAATTCACTGCCAGTAATTTTATGTTTTCCCTGCCCTTGGATGAGAGCAGTTGATGCTTAATATTTTCACATTTTCACCAGTCTCAAAGATGAAATGTGCTGTGTTATTGTTTATTTAGTCTGACTAGTTCTGGACAAGGTGTTAGCCCTTCATTCCTTTGTGCTTGAAGCACAGCAGCGAGTCCTGCTGCTGAATGTGGGGCTTTTCTCAGCAGTTGTCTGCGTTACTGTCTGGCTACCAAGACCAAACTGTGCTGCCAGACTTCCCCAACACTGTCCAGACAAGGCTTTCCCAGAGTTAGATGAGCCTAGGAAATAAACCCACCAAACCCAAAACCCGCTTAAAGAAATCAAAGCCAGTTTCAAATACCACACTTTAAAGAGTTTCTGCTTGAGAAGCTAGCAATCAGAAAACCTCTGTCTGCAAGAGGGCTCTGAACCAACACCTATTATAGGACCTGACGCTGAGTTCTTGGTGGTAAATGACCACATTACTCTTTGGGGCCTGTGGGTGTCAAAGAAAAGATGCCTATGAGAAAAGTCACTGGCTGAAAGCATGGATATGTTTTGAACACTGGAGGTAGTTTAGTAGCCTGAGCCTGTTTCTGATTAAAATAAGAGTCCTTCAGATGAATGGAATGTAAACCACATACCAATTATTGGAATCCCATAAAGGAAACTCCCTTTTCTGTCTGTCTATCCTTCCATCCGCCCACCCACAAAAGTACAGTGTCTCAGAAATATCCCTCAGCAGAAATGATGGAAAAACTCAGTGTTTGCTTCCTTTTTCCTTACCTCCCAGGTGCTGGATGACAACTAAAGAGATGAAATTGCAGTGAAGCCCCTTAAACAGTTATCAAAGAAATGGACTTGCTAATTAAAAGGATAATATTTCCTGGCACCAAGAAAAAACACACAAAGTCAAATCTTGAGGCTTTCCTCAAGCAAAATTCTGTGGGAATGTGACTGTGTGAGGGCTGCAGGAACAAGCCTTAGAGTAAGACCTGCTCAAAGTCAAAGCATTAGATCAGTGCACTCATTAGAAAAAAGTACTAAGGCATGCATATACCTGTTTCATTTGGCAAATCTCTCACTCCTTTGCATTCCCTTTGCACATTTAATTGAGGCTTTTCCATGTAATTGACTGCAGTAATTAATGTTCCCATCGCTTACTTCTATGAGGCCAGAGGCATTTCTCCCAGGTCAGCTTTGCATTTTAAGTGTTACAGTATCTGTTTTACAGATGGTGAAACTAAGACACCAAGTTCAGAAACAGCAAATCAATGCTGGAGTATGTTAGAGTCCCATTTCTGTCTCTTACCACAACAAACACTGCTGCTTCTAAGTATGCACTAATCTCAAACACACTGCTTAAATGAGATCTTTCCTATATGAATGAAGACAATAGATCTGTTTTCATGAGCACTCTCTAACATCCCTGACACCACATTAAGGAATCTAGATTTATGGTAAAGGTAATTCTATAAAACGCTTTTTTTTTCATTCCCACTGTAATTGCAGGGAAGTTCAGTCTCATTGCAAAAGGCAGCCTTTGGACAGCTGGAAGAAGTTTTAAAAGTTAATAGCTTGGGCAAGATTTGGGTCTACAGTAGTATTATGGTCTAGTTCACGGTAATTGTTTTTTGATACTCTGCTGGCCTCTAGAGGGATAATTTATACAGGCTGAAGCAGTAACCAAGGGATTTTAAGCAATACTGCCTGCTCTTCAATCTTCTTACCAGGTAGTTCTTTTCTATTTGGCAAGGCTTTTAAGTAATGAGGCTTTGTAGCTCTTTGGAAACACTTTCTCCTTTAACCTCCATGATTTTCCTTCTCTCTGGGCAGCTAATGCAAGGTATGTTTCTTCTGCTTGAATAAATAAGGGTAGAAGATCCTGGTAATAAACACCTTTCAACCGCTGAAGTGAGAAGCTCTGAGGAAAATGTGCCAAAGGGGCAAGTGAGAGAGAGAAATGCAGAAATGAGAAGACAGCATTTTATGTATAACATTTATCCATCATCTAAAAGCTCTTAAATGCTAAGAATTCTTCTCATGAATCCTGTCATGTTTACTGAAAATAATAACTCCAATGTGAAAAAAAATAAAATCATGACTTTGAAATTCCCAATAGCAGAAGATCTTTCTTGGCTTTTTCTGCTTTCTTCTTTACTCACTGTATGATTTGCTGTATTTTCATTCCCATCCTCATTCCCAGACTCTATCTTATGAGGAAAATACTGAACAGAAAATGTGAAAATTAAATGCAGAGAGCAGATAAGGGTCTGTAAGCAGTAACTGCTTGCAGGAAATGTTTTTAACATTAAGTACATATAATCTTAATGCCTAAAGTGTATCTCCCTGTAACTTCAGAGCATAACAGGCATATTGGCACATCTATGTGAAGGCCAGAGTTATTGTTTCAAAGTCATTCATACCCGTTGTCCAATAGCATACATCCCTTCAGGTCCCCAGTCCTATCCTGGCCCTTTGCCTCCATTCGCTGTGGCCACTGTCACCCAGCTGAAATGTTTCATGTCTCCTCAGGATATTCCCATTACCAGCTTACTGTAAGTTGTCCACTTGGAGCGAGGTTGACTTGCTGGACCCCACTGCAAAGTAATTTTAAATTCATCTATGCCTAGTCATATGATCATTGTAGGATATGTTTCTATTAACTTCTTTTCTCTTTCAGGGGACTATCAGAAACTTCCAGTGTAGGGAGGAACCTTGTCTAGAGATCATCCTGATGTCAAATATTCTTTTAATATTTAGGTTGACATATGTGTTGACCAGTTTCTCTTACGAAGTCCTTTGCACCATTAGAATATGTATGGCAAATATTATTGGCAGCAAAATGTCAGGTAAGGCCTTTGTGATAGGATACACATCTGTCTTGGGATTTGCTTCTTATTGTAGTAGAATACTGAAGGAAGCAAAATGCTGTAATAACCAAGATCTATGGCTGTAATCTACAAAAAACTAATTTTGTCTTCCAGTCTTGTGTGGAAAAACAAAAGATTCTGCACCTGTGTACGTGTCTTCTACAGAAAGATTTCCTCTCTTTTCCTTCCCTATGTTGTTCTGCAGCTATATCATCAGAGTGGAACAAACTGAGTTACTTATCAAAATTTACATATACTCTTCAATGTATACAGGACATTATCAAAAGAGTGCAATGCACTGGAGTGACAGGTAAAGATTTGGTGAAAAATTTTTAAATTATCTGAATAAATACTGATGCTTGCCATGTGCCGCTTGAGAAGCCAGACAAGTTGGTCTGCATGAAACTGATCTTAATGTTTCTTTGTATTTAGTAAGTACAACTGTCAAAGTTCATGGTGAATCTATCCAGTTTGCATGTGCCATTAGTAAAAAATGTGTTTCCAAGTGGAGAACAAATGAAACAAAGGAAATTCTGACTGTTTGATCCAGTTATGACTGTTAAGAACTGTGTAGAGCTGCAGAGTTTTAATGTTGTTTTGCAACCTCAGTTGGTGTGTGGTATATGAAAGGAGACAACCAAAAAGCAGTGACTGGCTGATGTGTCCCTAAAGTGTGTACTAGAAATTACTGGATTAGTGTCGATGGTAACTACAGATGGCAGGGAACTGCAACAGGCACATGTCATCTGTGCAGCAAATAACAGGGGTCAAAGAGAAAGCACAAAGACCACATTCAGAAACTCTGTCCTTTTGTTGTAGGAAACAGCCTCAAATGAAAATGCTTATTGGTTTGAACAAACCTTGAAGAAATTGCTGGAAACTTAAACATATTCCAAAAATTCACAGGTCACTGTGAGGCTTTCAGAAATAAAATTTTAAGGTGTCCTGGATTTATCAGATTGCAGGTAACAACACAGAACTGGCTGAAAATGTTGCAATTTTGCAGCTGCTATGTGACAACAATAATCAACATGTTGTTAAATGAGAGTTAAAACAGAGCTTGATACAACCTCCATGCTTCATCTAGCTTCACAGCTAGACTGCCACAGACGACCTAGAGGGATGAATGTGCAAAAAAATCTAGATGCTGTGAGAAACTTACACAGAGAAATCCATTTCTTTCTCTTGGGTGTTATTACAGTGAAGTTCTCCTGTAGTTGTAAAAAACTGACACTAAGACTCTGTCTTGTGAGGTACAGGAGTGTTGAGTTCTTTGGTAGAGTGCAGAAAAAGGATATTCATCTGATCTGCAGAAGTACAGAGTATCCAGGCAGCTTGCTACAGAACCTATATTAGGTGCTGAATCTCACCACCTTCCCTAACTCAAGCTTTGGTCTGAATCACTCAATATCCTCTTGAATTTGGAGGCTGTAGCAGGCATGCAGTGTTAGTGAATATGGCCAAAGTGCCTGAGGACTTAGAAAGAAGGAGGAAAAAAATAATTCCCGCCTAAATAAAAAGAGAGTTTCAGTTTCAGTTGTGTCACTGTTGGATCGAAACTTCTGGGTAGTCTGAGAATCTCATGGTAGTTTATCCAGATGGAGTAAATTCATACCATGTGAAGGAAGGTCTTTCCACTCTTTGTGTTTCAGTCTTCCACATCAGCAAAATGTCACAGTGCTTAACAGAGGAACTTAGCAGCTACTAAGGGCTGCTGGGTAGGAAATTATTTTCTCATATTACAAATAACAAATTTCTATATCTTGTTCTAGGAGTATATGTGAAAATCTTATGAGAATGGCAGAAAAATGTGGTCATTTATGGTATCAGCTATTGTGATACTCATTTCAAGCTATCAGACAAGTTAAAAGTGTTGGTTGTTTACCAAAGGAAGAAGGAATTAGCAGTGGTGACAAGGAGCTGGTGACAGTTGTTTTGTGTCATAGTCTGATAAGATGGGGTGAGATCTAATACAATTCCACAGTGCCTAAACAGTTATGGCAAAAGGACTGACTCAGATACAAGAACAACTGCTCATAGCATTCTTTAGTTGAAAACAAGTTAAGAGTAGCTAATTTGTTTTTTAGGTGATTGTTCCCGTGAATTGAGGGTCTTCTATGCTTGAAGTAACATCAGGTTCTTGGGAAGCTGCTGAATCAGAAGTCTCTGAAAGCTGTTACCAGATACTCATATACTAGGAGGGAAAATGCCCCTGTAATATCTTCTTATAGATTCGTAAGAGTTTAAAACCAGAAGACACCATTAGCTTCTTTCACAACCATTAAATTTTGTCTGCTCTATGTTAGGTCATTAGGCATACAGGCATGTTAAATGCCTTCACTGACCATTATACAAAGTATAAATATATGTTCTGTATAAAGATCAGCTAGAGCAATATGTGCATAAATACCTTCAGGCATTCATTATAATTAGCAAAGCTTAGTATCTGAAACCAGCCAGTATTTCCACATTATTTTCCTGGTTCAAGAACACAAGGTATGTGTCAAGCCATCCCATCAGATATTCTTATTCATCAGCCTACAGTGTCAAAACAAAAAAACCTGATTTCCAGTAAACCAGTTAACTTTTGGTTGGTTGTTTGTTTTGTTTTGGGAAACAGGAGTACAGGCATCCATGATGGCTTTCCATTTTCCAGACTCCATCCTGCTGCCTTGCTTGGGTTTGAAACTGCTGAATAGCATTTCCAATGGGAGCTCTAACATGGAGTATACGTTTCATGACTGGATAGCTTTTCCTCAGTGAGATTTCTGAAGTTTTCCAAGTAAAGGAAGAAACTAATTGGATTATTAGGAGAAAATTGCTACTTTCAGTTTGGAGTTGGAGACTTTCTGGCAACCATCTGAGTGGGCCAGTTCAGCACACTGAATGCAATAACACAAGATGCTGAAGTCATTAATAGAGTACTTCGTTATATGAAGGGGGGTATTTTAGCCCTTATTATTGAGGAAACTGGAAGATGTTTACTGACTCAGGGAGAGGTCAGATGAAAAAATGCTGTCACTGACAACTGAATTCTCTCTCTATGACACCTTTAATATGCATCATATAATCAAGAATTTAGCAGGTTATTGCTCACTGCAGAACTGCAGAGCACTCACAAGAGCCATGAAAGTCAATGGAAGCATCATTTGGAAAAGGCAAAGTGCCTGCTAATTTCAAAAAGTTGGAAAAAAACAAAATCTAGGAACCTCACTTTAGACGTCCTGGAGAGGTGGGCCTTTTGGATATTAATCTGTTGTGCTTCAGTTTCCATCTCATATAGTAGTCCCTCACTTCATAGGCTTGTTATAAATGCAGTCTGTGAATCACTCGAGCATTGTAACAAGAAGGAAAACATATATGCAAGAAACTCAGCGTTTTGGTCTTCAGTGTTGTCTGTGAAATGCAGAAGACAAGTGTTGAACACTGGGGATGGGACACAGTGATGAGTGACCAAGTCTAAGCCCAGTCTAAGCCCAGTCTGCAAGCCCTCACCATATCCTAAGGCACACACACAAGTGACCCCATGTTCTGGTATTCTTCATTTTAAAGAACTGAATCTGTGACTTCACTGTGGATGTTTAGTCCTACATGTGTGCACCGCACAGACAGAACAATGCGTCCCTAGTAGCTTTTCTTTTAATCATCCTTATAGTCCTAAACTTAAAAAAATCTTGGAGTTTCCTAAAATATTCCTTATATTTCTAGACTTCTCTTTTAGTAGAAAACTGCTTGTAGGTTTTCTACATCATGCCTTCTTTTATGTTTAAGCCAGAGAAATATGTATTTGTTTGTCCACAACGTACCCACCATCCCTCCAATACCAGGAACAAAATCTAGGTCTTTGCATCCTGTAGGATTGCCCTGTCCTTACCTGCTCTGGTCCTCACTTCTGTAAGTGGTCATTTATGGAAGAAGGCTTTTCACCCGGAGGGTGTTTGGGCACTGTTACAGGCTCACCAGGGAAGTGGTCACCAGACTGACAGAGCTCAAAAAGCATTTGGACAATACTGTCATGCTCATAGTGTGACTCTTTGGAATGGTCCTGTGTGAAGCCAGGAGCTGGACTCAATGATCCTCTTGGGTCCCTTCCAACTCAGCTCATTCTATGATTCTATGATCCAGCTGACAATTACTTGGCATCTGCTTTGTTTCAACCTCCTTACTCCCTGCACTGTCCTTCTTTTCTGAGGATGTCCTGTCTGGTGTTTCAGTGGAAAGATTTCTCTGATAATACTAGTATTCACAAAAATTGCCATGTGCAATGTACAGGACAGTACATTCTTTTTCCAATGCAGTATGAGTTGCATGCTCATCTTTTCATGTAGGTGGTACTTAAATTTTCTTTGTGTCTTACTTTTGGTCTTTCAGATACTACAGGGCTTCGTCTTCTTCCAATAAAGGAAAACTTATAAAATTTTCATGGCTATCTTTTAGTATATTTCTTACTTCAAAGGCACCACTATGACCTTATTGGAATTTCCCTTCTTGAATATATATTTATCAAAATTGTGGTTGCATATAATCATCACTGCAAAAATTAAGAGGCTGTCTAGGTGCAGTATACATTTACAGTAACTGGGACATGGCTGAGGGATGTAAGCCTCAGGGTGTAAGATCCTCTTCCAAATGTCTATCCATAACACAAAGGAATTTTGCAGTATGCTGCTTTCATAGCCCAAGACAATAGGACATTTCTTATTGATTACATAGAAAATAGATTAATTTGTAATGAAGCCAACAAATCTCTCTCTGTCTCATGCATGTGCCGTATTTGACATCCTATGCTTTATTTTGTACCTGTTCTTTATCTAGTTCATAGAAACTGAATATGGTGTCCTTGGGTAAGACATTAGACCAGGGGACTGCTGGGTTCTTCAGGATTTGCAGCTTCCAGATGTTTTTACACAACTGTTCGAAACTGAGATGTTGAGTGTATGGCTTTCATTTTGTTTTTCTACATATGCTCTTTTGCTCCTTTGTCCATATTCCTTTGTGTGGTATTTGAGATGGTTTAAGGTAAGGGTGTATATTGGCTATCCATTTTTACTGGGGCTCTGGATCCAATCAGTGCTGCTAGTCACTGAATTAACTTCTCTGTCTACTAGTTTTTTATAAGATTCTTTACATTGTCTAAGTAGTTGTGTCTTTCTTTGGCAAAAATGTTTGACACTGCTTGATTGAATGGAACAGAAATTTTCAAATTAATTCGTTAATGAAAAGAAGTAATGTGAAAAAACGAGTCACTGTTTTGAAAAGATCTCTATGTTGTGTCTCATAAAAACCTTCAGATGTTCTTCAGTATGAACTGTATTTATTTTTATTACTCTTCCTAATATCTAATAATGAAACCTTGTATTTATGGGCCTCATCTTCAAAGTGCTTTGAAAACATTTGTTATCTGAACATCTGCAGGATGGGATGTCCTTCTGCTACACAAAATAATCTTAAATGAGAGCAGCACAACTTTACCACATGCCAGATTTTGGGAGGATGATTTTCCTTCAACTTTATCTACCATTTGCCCAAAGGTTTCCAACATATTTTAGACATTCTTGGCTGTAAATTCAAACATGCTATAGCAAAATAATATATTTCTTCAAAACACAAAAATTGAAAGTTTCATTTGCATCTGGAATCTTCTAATATATGCTACTTGGTAGCCTTTATCTCAGAATCCTGTGAAATTCTAATGCAATACAAATGTGTTTTAAGATGTTCCATTCCATCTGGGCTTATTACATGTTCTTCCTTAACTATGACAAATTTGCATTTTTGCTGTTGGTTTAATTGTTCCATCACACTCCAGTTACAAGAATTTAATGCATTTCCTGTTGTGTGACCTGGTCAAATTCATACCTTCTACAAGAGTCAGACTTGGCATGTATGGTGTTGAAGGGGAGTTTCAAGCAAGAAAAGCGAGCCCAGCTGATTGACTTAGTTGTAAAATGTTCCCTACCCAGACCAAGGCTGGAATGCCTACAGCTGCCGTGGAAATGTTTAGTATCTAACAGGGCTACTCCCTGCCACCATTTGTGATTAGCTCATGATTATGACATCCCAGCTCCAGAGACAGAATGACAACAGAGTGCTCCTTGATTCCCAGCCAGCAGAGCTGGCTATAACATAGCAGTCACGTAGGGTGATTTTCTGTAATTTGTAGCTAATAGGAAAGTATTATCAGGAAGCAACACTGCTCAAGAAGTCAATAGCCTTCTCCATAGCATTTCCCATAGATCCCTGTACAGCAGTGGAGCTCAGGAGTAGCCTTCTGTATGAGTAAGATCATACTGCTTAAAAAATAAGGAATTAATTGAAGTGATAATCAAGTGAACACTTGCTCTTGGACTTTGTATTCATCGGGATCTCACATTAATCTTATATGGAATGCCAGTCTAGTTTGTTCAGTGAAACAAACAGAGCAAAAACCCCTTCAAAACCTCATTTTTGCCCAGACTTTTCAAATAAGAGTATAAAAATATAGCAAACTGAAATTTGGAGCTGAGCTTTAATTTCCTGCTCCTAAACAGTCATTTAGGGTCTATTTGCCCTGCTTGAACCTATTTCATTTTTCTTTTTTCACTTGGATCCTTTTGCTAGTTGAGATTGTGAAATGGCAGATGAATATGTTTTATGGAAAAGTTTAAAGGAAGGAGTTCACGTGCAGCAAGTTATCAAGCATGTCCTGTAAATATGATTACAGCATTTACACTGCTTCACATCAAAAGATAAATGTTTTGTGACGTCTCCATCACTGTAAACTTTAAGGAAGCTTTTTAAAAGTGTAGCAATCCATCTCTGAAACTGGATGCCTGCTGTCAGCAGTGAAAGCAGCAGCACTCTGATCTGAAAGAACTGCTAGCGGAGGGTGCAGATGCCAAGCTGATGGTCAGTGCTGTGGCTACCTAGGGAAGAACCAGAGATTTCCCATCACCTCCTCCAGTGGCAGTGAGGAAGCTGGCATATCTCCACTTGTGCCTGTAATGGAATCAGTATGGTTGCCTTGCTGCAGCATCTGTAGAGTCGTCTGTCTTTAACCACTGCCCCTTACTATCCTAGCGAGGCTAACTTTGGTTAATTTCCTTGGGTGTTTTGTTTATAGAATTTGGTTTTATTTCACTCAAATTTTACAATGATTGCAATATTTTTTTCAATATTTCTATCAGAACAGAGCAAAAGTAAGTTTTTTCACATTGTGGCTGAGGACATGGATGTGAACAGAAAGACTGGCTCTGAATTTTTCACTTGTTATTGAGATGAATTTAAGTGCAACTATTTCTGGGTTATATTTTTATCTAGTGTCAGTATCACCCATTGTGTGCACCTGGCCAATAATTTTTATTCAAGAAAATGGTCTTGACTTAGAGGAACACAGTGACTGAGCACAATTTACTCTTCACTCATTAACTACTCATCAACTCCCCTCTCATGGATCCTGAGTAACGCAGTCCAAAGGGACTCTCCTTGGTATAAATGGTGCTAGATGGTTAATGTTTGTGCTGCAAGAGTATTTGACAAAGAGCCCTAGGCACAGGAACCTAACACAATACAATTGCTCTCCAAAGAGTGGGCTGTGTGCCCGTGCTGTCTTCAGAGGCTGTTTCTCAAAAAGAGAGCCTGTGAGACTCTACACAGCAGGACTTGTGAGCATGGGGAGGTGGAACAAGGACATACACTGGAAAAGATGTTTAGCCTCTGGGTGCTGGGATCTGGGATGTAGGAACAATGGGAACAAAAATGGTTGGTGACTGGGATTTCTGTTCTAGAGGAAATTCCGATGATTTCAGACAAAGCTTATTCCAAAGCAGAATAAAATGCTAACATGTTCCCATTAAACAAAAGCTGGACAGAGTTTGGTTACTGTGGTAGTATTAAAAAACTGGTTTCAATATTAGTGTTGTAGTTCCATGGAACTTTTAAAATTAAGTTAGCCTATATGATACATAATGTCCATAGTACGTAACTATTTAGCATTGTCTCTATATAGATTACAGTGTCATATAAACTTTTTTCACAGTCTGAGCAACTAAAGGTTAACCAAAGTGGAGGTAAAAAAGCTGTGTATTCCAAAAACTTCCTGATGAGTTTGTGGAAGCCAACCAATTCTCATAAAGCTTTCTCATACTGACAAACTGGATATTTTAACTCATCTAAGTGAGGATATCAGCACTTATGTTACAGTTGTGATCTAATGGAAGCAGTTCCTTTGCTACCATCTGTGGGAGGTCAAGAGCTGTTCTAATAATCTCATCCACCACTGTTGTGCTAAGTCCAGATATTCAAGTTTATAGATCAGGATTTGGCATATTAGCAGTTTTTGTATGAATTTCCTTCTTCACTTCTGTTTGCAAAACCCAAGTGATGAGTTCCTAGGCAGTTTCTGTGGCATTTGCTGCCTGATCAGACATCTGATTCAGCACTTCACATCGGGGAGCAGTGGCCTTTTGTGATCTGCCTGTTCCTCAGTACAACCACTATTAGACTTGTTGTAGGTAGCACCAACATCGTCACAGGTAAAACAAAGTTATTATAACTGTTAGATTTTGAAAAACCTCTGGAATAGCAATTTAGTTGTCTGTGATGGATTTTCAAATTTTGTTGTACAATTCATTATGAGAATTTCCTGTAAAGCATAGTTTTTCCTTGATTTGCTCAGGGAGACTTTTGTGTATCTCTTTGGAAACCAGCAGCTGGATCCAGCAATTAGAAACTGATAACCATAGCTCTGTGCAAGTCCATTTGTGGGGCTATGATGCTTTGGCCTCCTGACTTCCAGCAAATTCTCTAATTTGCATTCCCAACAGGCAGTAGTGAGAGACCAATGCATCTGTCCTAATCTTTGGTTAGAACTAAGCAGGAAGGACAAAGACGGGGATAAACCATTAAAATAGCTTTTAGCATAGTCTCTGTACTGGATTAAGATAGTAAATCAGGACAACAGTGAATTCACCAACCAGATGCTGATGAAGAAAAAGGAAGGTAGCCTGGATCTGTAATCTGGGCTCATGTTGCTGCTGGTTATTGCAAATCTGATGTCATTTTTAAAAGGGGTACATGACAAAAATGGCTGTGATCTCCCACTGGAAGTCACAAGGTATCACTGAGGTGAATGATTTCTCTATTGACAAAATGAATGAATTGCCAGAAGTCTTTTCACAATGTCTTATCATGTCTTGCTCCGTGTCTGTCCAGAACCTCTCTGAGACACATCAGACCACCAAGGCTCAGACTGGTCTGTACACTTCTGGCAACTTTATATCTCTCTCATCACTCAGCTACTCTACATATTGCCAATGACCGAAAAATGGGGCTAGAGCTGAGGTAGGTATACTGGCACAAGAGACCTTTTCAAAATATTCAGCAACTTTAACTGCTAGTAGATACGCAGGGCATTTTGTAGCTCAAGAATTCATCTAGATTTGTCACTGCTTCTTTGTAGTCAGGAAACAATAGCTGAAGTAAAGTATCGTTCCAGTTCCTTTTGTTATAGTGCTTTTTGTTAAGCTCTCTTTTGCTTCTGTTTGACACCATGAGTAATTCCTCTGCTCAAATGTGGATGTCTAGAGTAATTCTAGGTGCTATGGTGAACCATGCCTTACCATCAGCTGTGGTCTTAGATGGCTACAGAGCTCCCACAAGTGCTTTATGAGGGTTTCAGGTGTCCACAGTAGCCTCCTGCCCTTATGCAACTGCAGCTGGTGCTGCAGTTGGTTGATGTTTCTCATGAGGTACCTTAGTTATAACACTGCTGCTATCTTGTGGAGTAATAGCTCTGGCTTTTTGCAAGTCCCAAGCATTTATTAAGAAGGGGAAACAGATGTGTTATTGCAAAGGATGAAAAAACCAACAAAGAAAAGTTGTATGGTTCCTTGTGCTTTTAAGCAGGTATTTCAGGAAAAAATTACTTCAAAGCATTTCACACGGAGTTTGTTCAGCCTTAAGCTCCAAATATCCATTGTTCACCTTTCTGGGGTCCAGAATGCTTAATCCCACTGCAAACATCATCTACCACCTCACTGAAACCCCACTGTACTCCTTGGTAGAAAAGGGGCTCGTGGAAGTGGCATCCTCTGAAGATCCACTGAGGTCTGCTGGGCTCGGTCCCAGCCTACAGTACACCCGCACTGCCCAGTGCTATCAACCCTGATCTTCTGCTAGCCAAAAACTGCAATGAATCAGATTTGGGAGGCTGCCACCAGCCAGGTTGCTGTGTTGCCAGATTTGTGTACATGCTGCTGACTCTCTCCATGCTTCCTGTGAAATCTGCTCTGCACTGTGGTTGTGACTTCTCTCTGTGCTCAGCACAAGGCTGGGCTCTCCCAGTTGAGAACACAAAGCAAAACAAAGTCCTCTGCCACCCTGGCTGAGTTTTTTCACTTTGTTACTGAGCCAAAAGCTGTCACTTGTAAATTCAGTGTGCTTCTGTAAGTATACTTAGAATAATAATCTATTAACAATGAAAACATAAAAAAGTTTCAATCAAACCTTCAAAACTCAGCAAGGGAACTTATCAGTAAGCATTTAAAATGAAGACCTCCAGAGATTTATTTTCTCCTTCTTTGGGAATTAAAATTCTCCTGCACCTGAAAGGATACCGTTATGTCATGTTGTCTCTCTAGTTCCTTTAAAACCATCACTTCAGACAATGTTTACTCTTTTCTCACCATTCCTGTCTTGAACTGTTGTCATCTGCTATGCCTTCTGTTTGTCATGCCTGATTTAGACTTAAATTCTTTGGGACAGAAAAAATATCTGTATTTGTAAAATGTCCAGTAAATTTACGGCACTGTATAATTTATGATTGTAAGTGCAGGACATATTTCAGTTTGACATTCCAACTTATATTTTCAAAGCCATAAATAAAGTATTTATGAGCAAGATCTTGAACATTTTATTTTTAACACATACTTGAATGTTTAATTCAAGGATGGATAAATATTGAAGTTATGTGGACAGAATGTAGTCCTTGCTTTCTCCTTCTTCAGGCAATATTGAGGGGGCCAATGACCCCTTTATTGCCAGAAAAGAGATATTATACTGGGCTTATGAGAATCCAGTGTAGTGTGCATCACCAAGAAGAGTGAGCAATGATGGCTCCAGCTAAAAATAGCTTTGGAAAGGACAAACAATGACCCCCTTTTAAAAGCACTTGTGAACTAAGCTGATATACAGAAATGTTATTTTGATATAGCACAGAGTGAGTATGAATGTTCTTTACTTAAGAAAATATTTGAGCGCAGCTGTTGCTCTCTTGTCCCATATGGTCACGCTTTTCAGCATGGTTTGAATTTGAAGCATTTTCCATTCAGAAAAAAAATAATTCTTTAACAAAATCTTTTTTCAAAAAATAATATTCACATGTAAGTCTCTGATTCTGGTATTTTTCTAATCAGTTAATCTCTTGTTCTCAGTTCCCTTGCCCCCTTCCTCTGTTCCATGCGCATTTTATACTCACAGTTCTGAAATCTTCCTAACTGGTTTGAGAGTGTGGAAAGGTTAGACTGCCTTGCTTTTGCTCCAGAGGATCTTAAGTTCTCTGCTATGACAGTGCGTAAAGCCTCACAGACCAGGTGTGACGCCTCTTTGTTACAGACTCAAGCCCATCCTCTGTGTTAATGTGCTCAGCGAGATTTTCCTGCTGGATTTGCTTCTGTGAGACTGTTCTAAACTCAGCCCTGGGCTGAGGATGGACACAGGTCATGTGCCACATCATCATGAAAAAGAAAGATCCCTTTAAATGTGGAAATATGTTCATGGAAAGTACTCTGGGCCACCTCTCAAGGCAGCTGAGGTTGTATACCTGGAACCTGGCTCATTTCTGCACCGACGCTGCTGCAGACAGGTCACCTTCTCCTGGAGGTGATGTCCTGCAGGGCAGGTTAAACAGACGCCCTTTCCAGCAACCAGGCAGGTGGAGGCAAAAATGTGCTGAGTTTTCCAAGAAAAAAAGGTAGACTTTAAGTCTCACTGTCACAGCCATAGACTAGAATGTTTGTTTATTGAATGTCTTTTTGAGCATCACATTCTTTTAATGAAAGCCTTGAAAATAAAAGAATTTTTTCTTTCCATGTGTAATTTATTACTGGCTGAACCATAAAGACAGATGCTCTTTCTACATCAGCTTCCATGGTGAATATTTATAAGGGACATGAGAACATAACACTATTTCATGTTACTGGGAAAATGAAATGGCTATGATATATGGCTGATAAATTAAAATATATTCTGAATTAGCTGATTTCTGCCGTGCAAGCAGAGCACCCTTGCTGAAATTAGGTACTAGATTCTGTTGTTCCCTGAACATTCTGTATGGATTGTCTGTGGCAGTTTAATAAACCCAAATTAGTGCATCTGTAACCTGTCACCATCCACTGCTCTTAACCTTTGCATTCTGTGTATGACCTTGAGAAATGGTGGTACTTGGAGTCTCATGGTAACATTTCTCCTTTACAGAACTTCAGCACAAAATGGCTGGCTAATGCAAATTACGGGGGCTTATTGTTTGGAATTTTGTTTTGGTTTTGTTTGTTTCTTTCTTTCTTTGGGATTTTTTGGTTGGTTGGTTGGTTGGTTTTTGTTTGGGTTTTTTTTTCTTCTCTTTTTGCAAGTGTTCTGTGCGTTGATTAACACTGGTTAATTCTGCATTGCATGTGTATTGTTACACCACCTTTTCACCTGTAGCTTCTGCTGTTCACATGACAGACCTAGGAGGTGGCATTCAGTACCCAATTTGAAAGCCACCTTGAGAAGATGTGAAGAGAAACAAATGCTTAATATTAGCAAAATAGACTCTGACTAATGTAAGTTAGAATGAGTAGTTAGGGAACACTTAGGACTAGTATTGCTGAGGACTAGACGACAGCAGTGTAGAGAACAAATTATGGGTTCTGCCAGTTCCAAAAATCAAATTATAATGGATCAGGCTGTGAAAGTTTGTGAAACTGCCTTAAATCAACAGTTGGAAATATATCATAATGAAAGTCACAGTCTTTTTCTTTCTTCAAGGTTTATGGGTGCACCTCTATTTTCAAAGTCTTATTTAAATAGTCCAGACACAATACATATCTCTTGATTCAGCAATTTTCCTTCTCAAGGCTTTAAGAAAGAGATTCCATATATCCTGAGGATCTGGATCAACTAATGCATCAACAACTCTAAAAAGATAAAAACAAGCCTTAAGATACCTGAAAATATATCAGTGATCCAATTGATTTAATGAAAATTATGCAGTCTTTGCGTAATTATCTTTAAAAAAGGACAAAGTCTCTGTTCTTACCTGTCTTTTTGTGTGTTCCAGCACCTGCTGGAGTCATTGGAACAACAGGAGAATGATTTCCCTCAAGCTCAGAACAGCTTTCAGTAGTCTTCAACAAGGAAGATGAGAAGGGTGGAGCACAGCCAAGTAAGCTGCAGAACATCAGGAAGTACAGAACATTTAGGGTAATTTTTGTGTTCTTATTCCTATTCATCCTGCAACTGATTCACAGGTGGTGTTCAGCTAGAGAAGTGAGCTCTTGTTTCAAATCTGGGACCATTTAGAATTTGTACTTTCACCATGTTTTATTCAGAGGGAGAGTAAATGTTTGAAGGGTTTAGTATTTACTTGCCTTCAAGCACAAAGTACAAAAAAAAAGGCATGTAAAATACATCTCCAACTGAAAAACCATATAATTTAAGGCTGAAAATGAGTATAAGCTAGATTTAAAATGTGACACTGAAGAGTCAGGAACAATATATTACTGAAAAATAAAATACTATCAAATTGATATATATGTGACCCTCCAGTATTCAATTCTATATGATAAAGGTCCAGTGACAGGGTTTTATCCTAGAAATTCCACTCTCACTGATTAACAGCAGTCTTCCATGTGTACTTTAAGCTCCCAAATGGTTCTTTTGGCTTCTTTGGGCCTAAGCAGGTGTTAAAGTTTCTTCCTATGCATGACAACTTTCCTGAATTTACACCAAGCCAGGCTGCTCCCTGCCATGGACAGATGGACAGAGACCCCACTGACATGTCTGAGCACTGTTCAGTCTGTTGATGACCAATTTCTGCCTCTCACCTCTGCACAAACTTCTTTTTGCATAAGTAGCTGGCAGGACAAATAGTGACCAGAGTGTCCAGGTTGGATGGAGATGGAGCTACCCACGCGTATTCCAGTTTCATTTAAGTGGGCAGTTTTCTTCCCACCAGTTGTCATGGAAGGCAGCTCATGAAATGAATGCTTAGCTCCTGGTCTTGAAAATTCTAAATTTCTGATATCTAAATCGCAGCAAACCCATGACAAAATCCTGTGGATATTATCAAAATTTCCATAAGAACTGCAACTACCTAATCGTGATCTACAGACCACCAGAAAGCTCTTTGTCTTTCCAAATACCATGGTCCAATATTTTACCAGTATAGCTTCCTGCTAATCCTGATTTTGATCAGTGTTGGGAACAGTGATTACATATACCTTCAAATCTGTTTAAAAATAGCATCAATTATGTTGAGTGTTTTTTAAAAAAATGGGTCTATCATTGCTTCTCTCTCTTCTCTTTTTTTCTGCTTTCTTGTCTGGCCCCTGGCTGCTCAGCTATGATAACTGTATGTAATGTTTATTTAAATGTCCAGGAAAAAATGGTTTGTACCCTCAGGAGTGGTGAATTTATTTCTGAAGAAGCATTATTTAATTGATGCATATACTTCCCTAAATTTTGAATTTATATATTTGGGTCTTTATAATCTCTGTGAGAATTATATCTATGAAACTAATTGAGGTACTCTGTTACTATTTGATCAGATTCCAGCTGAATTTAATTCTGGTTGTCTGTGACTCTCTGATATTTGCTGACTGCAAATATTGGATGTTCAAACTTCAGAAGAGTAACTTTGTACCACTTGTGAGAGGGAGGAAAAGAATTTTAAATAAGTTCTTGAATGCTTATGGAATAAAAACTCTTATATGCACTCCACTGTTGGGCATGCAACTCAAGACTCCTCCTCACCAGCACTAGAAGGATTGCACCTTGATTTTAAATATGGAGGATTTGGATAAACCCCTGTGTGAAAGTGCAACAAAACAGTTGCAATCCCAGGTAACAGAGTACCCGTGGACCAAGGCAGCGTCCTTTCAAACTGTGCAGATTTTTAACCATCTGAGGTGAATACCACCTCAGACAAGGAGCTTGTACAATGAAAACCCTGCTACCTCACTGCTCATCATCAGAGAGCATCTGAGCTTGCTTCAAAGTCAGCAGAAGTAAAAAATATTCAGTGCCTTCATGCTGAGCATAGAAAGGTGTGTGAGTGGGGACCTGCCCAGTGTTGCCATCACTTTTCTCTGCCTTAGAGCTGGTTCAGAGGCACCAGGGCTGGCTGACCACAGACAGTGGGTGCTGTCCACAAAAGCTTTACACACAGAACTGTGCAGTGTAGGCAAAGTCATCAGGGATTCCTTCAACCCCACTTCCCTCTCTCTCTCTATGGTTCCTTACAGACCTTCCAGGTATAACAACAACCGTAAAAAATTAGGCTTCTTGAATGAGAGGAAAGATCACAGACTTGGAATCTTTTTTGAGCCTGCCCAACAACAGCCATCATTTGGCTAACCATCACCATGCAATGAATAACTTAGATCAAAAAGAGCTTTATTTACTGTCCTCTCACATAAAGGCAGACTAAGAAAAATCTATTTATGTACCACTAAAGCTAAAACAGTACAAAGATAGTTTAATCTAACATCAGAAAAAAAATCTGTCAGGGAAAAATTCCACTCTTGGGAAAGGCTTATTATCGTTTTTCCTAGTTCAAAGTCCAGGAATCCTAATGTATTTCAGCAGCTAGTAAAATTACTCTTTGGGATTTTTAAAATTTTCTATTCATTGTGTTTATGCATTCCAGGGGTAAAAAGGACAAATGCATCAATGCTCTGAGGAAATGCTGGCTAAAATGGAGTCATTCCACCTGAAAATAAATTAACTGTAATATAGCAAATACCTAGCTGTGATACTGTAGACACTGAGGTGGTTCACAAAGAAGTAATTTTACAGGTGGAGCAATTGCAGCACAGTCTTGGGGAGTGGCTTGTGAAGGTCACCCAGCACAAACCTGCTTCCAGAAGATTCCAGCAGGGATGTGTTCCCAGCAATGCACACCCTTACCAGGCTGCCTTAGGTGTGCAAGTCTGCTTTGTTGCACAAGTACAGGGGGTAGAGACGAACATGAGGTAGCACCTGAGCAAACAGCCAGGGTTGCTAAGACTGACAGTGTTAGGCTAATGAAAAACACAAGATTAAATCCAAGTCTCCTGAGCCTGTCATGTTTATCAGCCTATGATCTGCACCCCTATTCTCAGTAAATCCACTGATCATGTAGTGGAAAAGAGCACACATTGTTTATTTTGCAAGAAAAATGTGATTGAACTTCTGAGATAACACAAGATCTTTTGGTGTGAAACTCTTGCTAAAATGGTAGACGAACTTTGCAGGGTAGGAACAGAAGAGGAAGACACATACTGTAACAGAGGAAGTCAGGGCACCGAGGTACTCCTGGAATAAAGACCTGAAAATACCAGTGCTTCTAGAGCATGCCTGTGTACTCCCTGCTGAGCTGCCCCAAGTAGGCAGGTCACGATTTGTGTGATGATATTGGGATTGGAGGAAGGCAGGTGGTCCTTTATTTCTTGTTTATTTTTTTGTGTGCCTTGTTAAAGATTTCCAGATGGTGTGGCTCAGGGATCTCAGTAGCTGCTGTCCTAGCAGACCAGGAGTGTGGAAGTGATGGGGGGTCCATCACTTTATTTTGGTGCACCAATTTATGTTGCACTACTGTCTTGGTAGCATGGCCTCCTTTCTATACTTAACCCCTTGTTTGCCCCTGGTTTGTTACTCCTGCATTTGTCTATGTTGAGCCAATATAGCACACCTAGAGACAGGGACTCATCTCTCAGAAACTCTGTTTCACCTTAACATAGCCATTGCTCCTGCAGCTGTTATTGCCTCCACCTTCTGCTGTACTGAATAACAAGTAATAAGCGCGAGGGAGTAGAAAGGACCCTCTTATAGCTACATATTTTGGTCACACTGTACTGAGATGAACAGGAGAAAGGTCTGACTACTGAGCACCGCAGGTGTTATGCAGGAGGGTGGCTGCTGTTGTTTTTCTTGGTGTTGCTACAGCTCTTTTCCTCCAACAGGGATCCAATATTTTAACTCCATCAGTTACACAGGTCTCACTTCCTCTCAAAATGTACATACGTGTATATATACACACATAATTATGCAGTTCCCACAGTTCTCCTTTCCTCCTGCCCCTCCTCAAATCCTGTGATACTTTACCTGGCTAAAGCTTGCTTTGCTCATTCCCAGCTTAACAACAGCATTTGTAGAGGGCAGATTTCTGGCTGGCCAGGGGAGAAACTTGCCCTTGGAGAAGCTGCCATGCTCATGGTGGATAAAACGGCCATGCTGCCTATCTCCTGTGCCCACTCACTGCACTTGGTCTCCAGTTCCTCTGCAAAGGGGAGATGTAAACTGCTAAGGGGAAAGAGGACAATGAGCAGCACAGCTTTCAGTTTCATGTTGAGTTAACTCTTGAAATATAACTGTGTGCAATGAACACTGACTAAGGAAACACTGAGATCCAAAATTTAGCATGGCAGGGCAGTGCAAATGTAGTACAAGAACAAATCAAGAGGAAAACACACCACCAAATCTTCCTTCACACCCCAACTATTTTTTTGTTGTTGCTTAATTATATTGTGTTTTATAATTTTTTTGCAGAGAATTTTAATATGGAGTCTCTGCATGGATTATTGTTAGCTTGACAATAACAGCACTTTGTTAATTATTAAGATTGGTCATAGTAATGCTTCTTTTTCTTGCTATTATTTAAAACTTTTAGAGCTTTGCTACCTATTATGCTTATTTTTTCCGTATAAATAGCATCACATAAGTATATACCACAACCATCCTGGCAAGAGCTGTAATTCACTAACTGAATGTAAAATCATATTCAAATTTATAGCAATCCCCTTCCTTTTAGCTTCCCTCTTCATGCTCATTGGAATTTTGCTTTGACTGTGAACGAGAGGTTGATAAAAAAGTCTTCACTTTTCATGTTTGCATCCTGCAAATGTTATGTCTTAAATCCCTCTTTTTTCCCACATGACTTCATGTGCTAGCAATTTAACTTAATGAGCAGCTACAATAAATGTACAGTATGGAAATATTGTTGTTAGTCTGCTAGAACATTCCCATGCTTAAACAAAGTGTTGCATTGAAAGAGATGTAAAATATATAATTACACTGAAGCCTTGAACAAAATCCTGCTTCTTATTTCATTCTCACCCTTTTTTGGGCAAAGTGAGTAGTCCTTGTTTATGCCTTCTTTTTGAACAATATTGCTGAACTTCTAAGCATCAGAGCTTTGCTTTGCCTATCATCATCCATGGATGCTACTAAAATGAATAGGTTTCCTTGTGTATTGTTTGTTTTATTTGAAGGTCTTCCAGATTCCTTATGTACTGATGTCATTTTTAAAAGTCTCAGATATGCCTATTGGTAATTTTATCTAGGAATTTTATTTACTGGAGGCAACAAACAAACAGAGTCTAGAATTAAAGGCAAGGAGATTTCTTCTCTGGTATATTTACAAGTATTAGACAAGTTAAATCTTCCTTCTTCTCTGCTTCAGTGCCATCCTGCTCCAGTTTTGCTTGCTTACAAGGGCACAAGTCATGGGTGCAAGTGTGCATTCCACACATAAGGATTGAAATTTATTTTATCTTTTTTTAAGCTCTTTGCCAGCCACATCTTTCAAAGATTAAGGAAATAAGTTAGTGCTGACTTATAAACTAAACAGATCCCGTCTGTCTTGTGCCCAGCCTCCAGGCTTTGGAGAAGCATGCGTGTTTGCTGCATTTCAGGGAGTACCTGAATGTCATTTGCAGGTCTCTGCCTGAGGTTTGGTGCACTGCCATGCTCACACTCTGCATTTTCCCCTGACCTGCAGTGCTAGCAAGGATTGCTCACCTGAACATGGGCTCTCTCTGTCAGCCCTGTTTTCTCTCCTGCATCCCAGCATTCTTTCTTTCTTTTGAGACACAATGTAAACCCTGAAAATCCTTGGCTGTAGAGTGTCACAGGAGACTGAACACAGCTGGGGAGTCCTGCCCCATGAGCCATGAGACAGCTGCCCTTCAGCCCTCATGCTGTCAACAGCATTACTAAAATGGGAATACTTCCTATTGACCCATGTGTTTTCCTTTGTCAGGCAGACATTTGCATTATTTCTAATGGAAATTTAACATTTTCTGCTGGAAGCAGAATTTTTTTGGTTGAGACTTCATTTTTCCTCCAAGAAGGCTTTGATTAGAAGTCCTCTGAGCTATCACTGCTCTGCTCCCCCTCCTAGTTAGTTTTAGATGCCACTTTTGAAGTTTGTGCTGAACTACCATTTTTATATCTGAGGGAGCTCATATCTGCTTTTACCATTGTTTACATCTTAGTATGCTTCAGGAAAATGCTTCAACACAAATGTTGCAGGGAGGCCTGGGCAGCCTACAAAAGGCAAGATGGGACATTTTGTGTCAGTGGTCAAAACCAGTTAGTTAAATGGTCCTTGCTCTTGACACCCGTCTTTGTAAAACTGAGATAACAATTGTTCTTACAAAATGTCTGTTTTCTGTTATGCCAGGAGATGAGAAAGGACTGAAAATCCCACAGGAACACCCCAGCCTGATGCTGGACCAGTCTTGCAATGAGGAATGCAGCATTGCACTCCGTCCTGGCCCATGAATACCTTTCCTGAGCAGACATATGCTGCTCTGAGGTCTCCTGCTTGCTTTACATGACTCGGCATCACAGACTCTCTCTCCTGAGCAGCTCCTGAGAATATTTGGAAAACTTATTCAAAACACTATTTAAAGCAGTTTGTAGCACCCGCACAATAATAGCACTATCACACTGTTTTACAAGGCCATAATTTGGTTCCCTCCCTGGCATGAACCAGAAGAACTTTAGTCTGCTAGTTTCTCCACTTGGTGACTGGCTTACTGCCTTGTAAAACAGCACGATGAGACTATTACTACTGGAGGAAGGGACAGGCATCAGGAGAGCCGATTGGTTGACACCTCTTTTTCATTTAGCATAATATTTTTCTTCTTGGAAGTAGCATATAAACCAAAATGTTTGCAACTGTAACACCTCATAACTTACTTTTCCCCTGCAATGCAAAATCAATTTTAATATAGCTCTCTTAATTTATAACCAACCTACCTATACTGTTATTCATTGTTTATTCAGCACTGTAAACAAGGAGGACATGGCCACTACACACAGCAGGGGAGGACAAGGTGGCCATGCCACCAGACTGTGAGCAGGAGCACTTGCATCAGGTGGAGCAGTGGCTGGTAGGAGAGCTGCAGCCCCTGGCTTCTTCCTGCAAGTCTGCACTGGCTGGAAAGTCACGGGACATTTCATAACACGGGCAGTGTTTTTCTAAGTACCCTCATGGCTCCTTCTGAAAAATTTGTTCACTTACACCTGCAAGACTTCTATTTGGTAGGGAAATATTTACTGTCCCTGTTTGACATAGGTGCATTTCGGGCAGAGAGGGGCAAAAATGTGCACTGGCTGGCATTTGGCAGCCAGCAACAGTACAGATTCCATGGACCAGCCCTTTGCTGCCAATTCTGCTTTGTCCCCACCTCAGACAGCATTTGGGTTCCTTTCTATGTGATGCCCCATGTGCCAGGGGAAACCAAGGATGCTGCAAGCAGCTCTGAGCATTAAAAGAGTTGGGCTGTAATTCCTGGGCAGAGAGCAGAGGGCTGTGCTACAACTACAGCAAAAATACTTTCACAATGCCTTTACTTCCTTTAGAACTGGATGTATTTTGTGATAAAATGCCTCTTTAAAAAAAAACAAAAACAATTGCTTGCAGGAAATCAGAGCCAGTGCTTCTCAGTGTGTAAAATTTCTCATTATTCTCTTCCTTTCACTGTTTAACACATTCAGCTTGGACCAATGAATTGTCAACCCAAAGCTGATCTATGTATTCAAAAAAAGAAATCTCCTCTGGAGTAATGCCACCTAGACTTAGTTCCTGGGTAATCTGATCCTGATTAGCTTTGTCCTCACATACGAAATCAGAACTGGTCTCTGTAGAGGACATAAGGAACAGCACTGTTGCCAAGATCAAATTTTACTAAACTACCACTTGACAACTTTGTTCTTTTAAATTTTGTCCTAATTGATTTTTCTTCAATCCAAATTCTGAGAGCACCTGCCCAGAACAAAGTCAGGGTACTACAGCTACTGCTCAGATAGTGGCAGTCTTTTTCAAGAACCTTCTCAGGAACCTGGATGGTGTGGAAATCCCCTGCAGATGTGAAGGTTGTTTATTAAGTTTCATTTCCTTCTTTCATGCATCCTCTGACACAAGGGACCTGTAGGGGATGGATCAGTATTATTTCAACACAAGGGCATAATCCAGCAGTACCTGGCCAGTGTGGGACTCAGAAGGCTACAGGGAGCAGTAACAAAACAGAAAGTCTGCAGCCTGATAAAAGCTTTTCTAGGACTAGGTCAAATTAGGTAATTAGCTTCTTTTTTCCCCCACCCTTAACATGGCCTTGCGCAGTTAATAAATAATACTTCTAAACATTATACATCCTGATGAATAGCATTTGCTCCTCTAACCATGCAGTTGCACATCTCCTTGCAAACTTGCCAAATTTCTTGCTAGCTTAACTTGCCCCCTGAACAGCTCTCAAATGATTGCTTTCAGTTTCTGTTATTCCACTGAGCTGCCTAAAAGTTGCGTTGAAGCCATATTTGGTCACACATGTGAAAGACTGTCATGGGAGTGGGATTGATCTCATCAGTTCTCTTTTTTGCATCTACATCTCTGGTTTGAGTTGCTCAGGGGTGTTATTGCACTGATCAGTGACTGCCTTTGAGGCAGGCTCTGCCCTGCCAATCCCTGCTGTGCCCTGGTTGATGCTCCCCTTGCCTGATTTTGCCATGGCAGGACATGTCTTGGCTGAGACCCTGTGTCCCACCTGCCTGCTGCCGTTCCTGCTGTGAAGGAGAAGAGTGAGCTGTGTGAGCCGCTGCGTGAACTGCTGTGTGAACTGCTGCGTGAACTGCTGTGTGAACTGCTGCAGTTCCAATACCACCCTGTCCCTGCAAACCCAATTAATGAGCTTATTGCAGTGAACACGAACAGCTGGGTTGCAAATGATGGCAGCTGCAAAGCAGGTTAGATCATCCAGACCAATCTCATCTGCAGCTTGGAGCAGTAACCAGAGCTAATACCCATATAAGCTTGAGTCAGATCCCTGTAAGGGACCATGTGCTAATGCACTTCAAGCAGACCAAGACAAGTGTATGAGACAAAAACCTGTGCATTCAGTCTTGAAAAAGCCCTGGTAGCTGTGCAGCAGAATTTTAAATCCTTTCCAAATCCCACCGGTAAGTTTCCCAGCTAAACCTGACCCGCTCAACATCTCTGTATTGTGAACCTGCTGAAGACATACAAAGTCCACACAGTGGGCCTTGAGGTGGCAAGGAAGACCTTCCTGCTGTGCTGTTCCCATCCTGTGGCAGCAGACTGGGAGCCTGGAGTGCCTCCATGCAGTGAGTGTCCCGCTGTCCCCAGGGTGCTGCCAGGCCATGGCCACAGCCGTGCCAGTCCTGCCAGCCGCAGGGCAGCCAGAGGGGACTTGTGGGAGGATTCTGGGTTATGTTGTCAATGTCAATATTTTTACAAGAAAATGGAACTTTTGTATTTAAATGGTGGAATTCATGTCTCTGAGGAAAAACATGGAAAAAATTGCATAAGCTCACAGATCAAAATCTAACAAGTTTATTCAAATTTCAGATCACTTCTTTTTACTACTTTTCTTTTTTCTTTTTTTTTTTTCCAGTTGGAGAAAACATTTTGTACTGAAAGGACCATCTAGTTCCCGCTTGCTAATGTTCCCCATGCACTGCCTGCATCTTGGCTGTATCTCAGAGAGTGCTGCTGACAGGATTTAAAGCTCGCCAGCACTGCTGGGCTGAGTTTAAAGCTTGGTCTTTAAAGCCAGCAGCCGTGGGGGCTGTCTGTGTTTGCATGCATAGTTAATCAGACATCGATTAACATCTTTAGCACAACAAATCCCTGTGGATCACAATTTAATGGATCCATTCTGGGTCAGAGGCATAGTGCAGTCCACTTGAGCTCACAGAAAACTGGCTTCTGACTGTGAAGTGGGATTGTTTCTTGTCACATCCTCAGCACTCCAGACAAGTTTCCTGCTTTTGTAAACACATTTGAGAGAGGGATCTTTTATTTATCAACCAGTGTTCCCCCCATTCCCCCTCCCTGATGCAAATGATGTTAACAATTTTTTTCCTTTTCTTTCCTTTTTTTCAGAGCTTTCAGTTAAAACCACAAGTGGTCATTTTGTTGGTCCCATGTTCCTACTCTGAGAGATTGCACACCTGGAGATTTTTGCAGGAGTTTAGTTTTGTTCTCATTCCCACAGGGTTTTGTACCCCTCTCTTAACAAGAATCAGAATAGCTTACATTCCTGCACCATGCTTTTCCTCTCAAAGGACCCTAAAACCATTTACAAAATATAAAAGCTGCTTTTTCTCTAAACAGAAATCACTTTACCCATCAGTGAAGTGTAGCCACCTGGAAGGGGAGTGGAGAGCAGCAGCAGCTGTAAAATTCCCAATATTGCTGCATTTTAAGCTGAAAAGTGATAAGTACTGATACCCAGCTGAATGTGTGGCTGGCATTTCAGAAGGTAGGATGCAATTTTTCAACTGTAATTTGACCTAGAGAACATACCCAGCTCTTGTCCCAAGTGCAGAGGCATTTAATTTTAGCATGCAGTCAAACAAGCAGCTTATGACTTATTATAAAGAAAACCAGGACCTCTGGAAGGAAATTATCCTAAAGCTATGTAGAAAGCAAGAAAAGAACCAAGTGGATAATCAGCTCCCAAGCACAACTCTGTAGTATTATTTCATTAAGGACGAAGTGCTGAGCAATCTCAGGCTGTTTGTTTTTCGAGTCTCAGAAAATTACAGCCCAGGGGGATAGGCTGCAACAATGCTCTAGATGGCACGCACAAAAAACATCCATCTCATCACTGTCAGAATATACTAAAAATGACTGTAAAAATAATTACGGTGATGATGAGGATGATGATGATGATAATAGCAGTAACAACAACAACAATAATAATAAAACCCAAACAAGTAACATTGATGATACCAGTTAAACCAAGTTCACGAGAGCATGCTTGAGGCTGATTTTCTTTGTTTTCGGAGAGAATACTTTTTGATGACTCAGAACTACTAAACTCTACTATGGCAGGTTGTGTGCTTGGGAACAAGTACATGAAAAGTACAGAAAAATCACCCTAAGTCTGGAGTTACCATGTGCATGTTACCCAGGTACGGATGATGTGTCAAGGGAGAAATCCATATGCATTTTAAAATGCTGTGACTAGAGTAAGGATTTTAAATGAGCACCCTGCTGAAAAGGAGTTTCACAGAAGATATTTACAGCTAATGAGACTGTAGTTGTATGGCTGCCATAGCAAGAATAATTACTGCTTATTTAAAAATCCTCATCTGGGCATTTCTTAGTGATCCTGAGGGACTGCAAGAGGGACAAATGTCTCTTACTCCCATCAAAGTGACAAAAAGACACCATTTCTCTTTTAATGGAAAAACTCTAATTTTTTTAAACTCATAATAGACTGCTAAAGGACAGTCTGTGACAGGCTGTCATAGACCAGGCAATTCCCAAGAGTTGCACCCTTTGCTGAGCCTGGTGCTCAGACTTGCTCTACAAAGAGACATTACTTTTGTAGACTGTAGGAAGCAAAGGAGTGTACACCTCTTTCCTTAATAATGTTTTCTTAATTTTCCTAAAACAAAAAGATGTTAAAGTACTTTCATATAGTGAACAACATAATAAACAGAAAGCATGAAGGAAGAGCTGAAAAAGGACTGAAATGGCATATGGGCAAAAGTGACCTGACCCTGAAATTACAGAAGGAAACTGTGTTATTCCCTCTGCATTTGTCTCAGAAATATTTGGACTCAACATATGACTCCTGTGTTATGCCACAAATCTAACCTGCATCTTCCCCTACTGTCTTCTGTACTATCCATTGGAAAGGCTGATGTTAATACACTTCAGCCAGAATGCTCATTGCTGTTCTAGAGTGCTCTTGTCAGAGTATGAGGAAAATGACCCTTTTTTTAACAGATAGAAGATATTCATGGGCAAAATAAAACAGAATAAATTCTTATTGAATATCCTAACGTATCATAAATTACAGAAGTGAAAAAGGTTTTTAAAATAGTAAGCTTCCCATGTAGTTAATTTTTCTTTTTCTCATGCTGGTGAAATCCACACTGAGGTCAGAGTAGTTCCATCCTAACAGAACGCCTATACCCAAACACCTAACAATTGGATTTTCTGCAACTTGATTCTTCTTGACCTAGATTTTGCTACATAGTTAATATCTTCTCTATAAACTCATACTTTTGTTCAAAAGTAAATTACACTTTTCTAACTACAATGACTTCTTCAAAAGAATGCGTGCTAGATGGTAAATTAGAATTTAAGTCAGGCTGACTACAGCAATTGGTGTGTTTTTCTTTTATTAGCATTAATTGAAGATAAATAATTTTATTCCATTTGCTTTCTATATGCTGTTTCCATGTTAGAAGGTCATTCACAAGGCAGAAGTCGTAACTGGGTTCACTTAATGGAAAGACAGAGCATGTAATTCTTGCAAGGAGATCAACTGATATTTCATCCCTCAGAGATAAGAGTCCACAACAGAGTGAAGATAACATCAGAGTCATTGAAGGAAAGAGTAACTGTACCTGAAAAATATATGATGACCAAATCTGTAAAGTATGTCTCCAAGAAACCTTAGAAGGTCTCAATGTTTTTATCAACTCTATCTTTTAAAGTAGTGAAGTGCTATAAAAGCAGGGGGAAATTATTATAGAATTTCAATTTCTTTGCAGTATTTATTTCAAAGGCCATGGGTCAAGTAAAAATACGACAGAAATAACCCTGGTCAAATTTATTTGAAAGGAATAAGTGCAATCAAAGCCTGGGAAGCTTTGGAGACCCATTATTTTTAGTATGAGGTGTAAGTTTCTTATCCAACAATTATACACCATCTGATTTTCAGAGCCTCCCATCAAGTTCAACAAGACTGTACAATTTTAAGTACTGTTCAGTATTTAAAGGAATTTTTTATTTCTACTTCAGCTCTGTTCAACAGATCACATTTTTTGTGTACACAGAGAAGCTCATTACATTCTGGAAAACCTGCCTAAAAATTTGTTAATTTCTATAATGGAGAATAAAGAATTTGTGCCTTGGACACCTGAGTGAAATGTGTGTATTAGGTGTACTCTAATATGAGGAGAATTACATTCTTGTAGTGGAGGAATAAAAGTCTCATGGTGAATTTACCCATTAGCCTGCAGTTTCTGTGAACTAAGTAGAGGAAACACTTGGGCAGTTAGTGTTCATGTTATCAGAGTTGTTTTCTGAATGTATTTGAAAAATTACCTTTTGGCAACCATATAACCCTGATTAAATTACAGTAGTAGCATAGATAATTCTGGCATAAATAAAGTGTGGCAATGGATAGCATTTGTAAATGTGCATCTAAGTTTTATAGCTTGAGGGTGAAAACAGCCACAGTGAACTGTTTTCCTAGAAGAAATCTCTGGCATCTGCCACTTATTTTTTTCTGCTAGATACGAAAGGAGGTTTGTGGATGTGATAAAAAGCTTTGGCTTTGTTAGAAAACTTGCTCTAATAATTAAAAGTATTTAGCTTACAATTTGGGAAAGTAGCATTTATTATGCAAGTATATAATATTTTCTGTTATAACTTTAATATGTGTCTGTGATTGTTCAGTGGGATGTACCAAATGAAAGGATATTTAACAGGTCTGGTTTTATCACTGCATCTACCTAATGACCTTAACACGTGCATACCATGTGGAAGACATGGGGACCAAATAGACAGACTTGGAGTAGGTACAGGACTATATTTTAGGCAAAATTGGAGCTTGGGTTCAGAGGGAGGCTCAAGGTCAACCTGAAATTACCTTTTCTGCTCTTGTAAGATTTCACATTGGCATGGTAGGCAAAAGGAATGAGAGGACTGTTTTTGTCACTAATGCAGAAATTTTCACTTGCTAGCTGTTGTGCTTGTGACTGTCTGCTGCTTGTCCCCAAAATTTCAGAAGTAAAGGTATTTTCAGGAAATTCTGCTTGCATTTTTTTCCCTGTTCAGAAGAACTTTTAGGTTCTTTCTTTTAGGTTTTTCCCTGTTCAGAAATTTTGGGTTCTTCTTTTAGAACACATGTTCTCCAAACCTGTGGAGGAGTTCCTGCTCTGAGAAATCACCCAATGCTTTCTGCTAATCCACAGGACAGAAATGATTTGTTGTGCTGAGTATGACCTTGGTTCTGCATAATGTGATATGATTGTAAGGAAAGCAATAATAACTTTTCATTAGGCTCCTGCTTTTTCCTGTTCTGTAACAAAGATATAATCCCCTATTACTACAGGGTAATCCAGAAAAAACTCTGTTGTATTTTACGGGACCTGTTGATGAAGATGTATTCTCTTTCTTCTTTTCCCCAGCAGAAATGCAGTATGACTTCAAATTGAGTCCATCCCTCAAATCATTAAAAATTAACTGGATGAGCTGCATGAACTGCAGTGCTGTATTCTTTCCTTAGAAACCTGGAGGAAATAGCCAGCCTTTCCCAAAAGGGAAGCTTTTCTCATAGTCATCACAGGGCTTTAAAAAGGTTTAAATCCTCATCCAAGGTGACTAATGCCTCTTACAGCAACAAGTGGGTCCCTTTTCATTTGGCAAATGTCAGCTCTTAGGAAAGTGTAAGACTTGAACACTGCTTCTAGTAGTGGTTTTTTCATGTTAAATTCCAGGTAGTCACACTGGTAAGGAAATGCCAGTATTCATGCTGTATCCTATACAACAGGCCAGTTCCTACACCTACTTGTAAGTTTTACCCATCAGCTGAACAATTTCCATGCACATGAAAAACAAGGAGGAATTTTTCTTTTTTTTTCTTATGTCTAACGTATGAGCTGTCTGATTAAAATTTGATACTGTAGATGCAATACAGTTACTGAATTTTCCTACCTCTTTTTACATTATGGAACAACAATACTATTTTCCAGGGGAAACTCTTGCAGTTTCTTCTTCTTAGGAGCCCAAGTGTGTATTTCTCATGCTTTATTGGTGCTTTGCATAATTTTAAATAGATCTGAGTTAACAGAATTCTGTGAAGTCTAAACCAGATTTTCCAATGACTAGTGGAAAGGTATGAGGGCAAATTCTCATATGGACTGGGATCATCACCAACCAAACCCAGACCTCAGAATTGAATATGCAGACCTACAAAGATTGCTTGGATGCCAGTGTGGTTTTCTGGTGGTATTGAGTCGGCTTGGAAGCTCTTCTTGGATTCTACTTCTCTGCTGTTTGCAGCAGGAAAAAAGGGCCAGACAGGATCAGTCCTTTACCAATTTGTGGGTATGGTTTTAATTCTTCAGGGCTGAGAGCTGTAGCTGGCATTAGGTTGCTCTGAGTATAGGAAATCAAAATGTAACTGAAACAGGAAAGGGATTAGAAGGATGGAAAAAAGGGAAGGGACAGAACCACAACCCTAAAACGGTTCCTACTGCGTGCAATTCAACCGATGCCTATTGTGTTTAGCTGCCTTTTCCCATGCACTTGTTTTTGATCTACAACACACGCAACAGTGGTAACTACTAAAACCTAGGGAACATTTGCAAGCTATCAAAGGAGGTGGAGTCACTCAGGCAACTGGAAAGGGGAAACTCTGCTGTTTCTCAGGATATTTATAGAAGGGTACCCCCACTGCCATTTGTGCTTCAGGGAGGTCCTTCCCTTGATTACTGATAGTGTGTACTTTAGCCATGTGTGGTGTAGCAGATTGGGCTCAGCACTGTGAGCCACAGTTCCCCTTTCCCAGAGATTCCTTTGAACTTTGCAGCCCTATGAAATAAACTTATGTGTGGTGCTAGGCTGGCCCACCCAGAAGCAAGTTATTTCTTGGAAGCTGTCTTGCACTTCCTTATGGCAAGCTACTGTGAAAATGCTATGGTGAGATCTCTGTGTCAACGCTGCTTCTTGCTCCCCTCCTTGCTCCAGCCTGCCCACTGCAGGCAGACCAGGACTATCCCAGCTGGAACAGCGCCTTTTGCTCAGCGCTGTTTCTGATTTGAGACCTTTCATTGCTGTCCCACTCCATGCAGACTGTTGGCAAATGGGGATGAACACTGACAACATCGCATTTGCCCAAAGCTATTGTTTCAGCTTTTGTTTTTAATTGCAGCATTCTCAATAGCTGGCCTCTTTTCCTCTTTTTTGATTATGAAACAGCGCTATGTTCCATGTGTTTCATTATTGGTAGTGCTGTTCCAATCTCTAACCCATTCTCAAAACAACAGTTGGAAAATACTTTTTAGGTCCCTCTCCCCAATAACAGCTGCTGCATTTTCAAAGGCTTTGGTTTAAGATGAGAGAAGGCAAGGGAGTTCCATAAGGGCTAAGTGAGCCCAACAGCTCTCTTATCCAAACACACTGTCATTCCCATGATTGATGGAGTCCTTCGCCAGACTCTGGAAGGCTTTCAAACACACTGTTCTGGGGTGGTGTGAGTTTCAGAGGGTCATTCTGGCAGGTGTGACTAAACGCAAATTAAGTGTTAGCTCCCCAAATAAATACTGACTCCAGGAAGATAACAAGTACAATTTTCACAACTCACTACCTTTGAGCAAAGCAAATTGTCTCAGAACTTAGGGATATTAATGAAAAACACTGAGAACCTTACAACTGAGTAGGCACTGAGCAATAAGTTTAAAAAGTTAATACTGCTGCTGAAAAATATATGTTTCAAAACCAAAACTGTGAATGTATGTTTTTATTCTGCTGGTTTAAAAAATAACAACAACAATTAAAAGTACAAAACAAAAAAAAATTTAAAAACAAACAAACCAAAAAAGCCCCAACAAACAAACCAAACAAAAAACCAAACAAAAAAAAAAAAAAACCCAACCAAACAAAAAAACACAGTAAAAACCCAACCCAACCAAACAAACGGAAAAAAAGCCCAAACCCAAAAAACCTCCACCAACTCCTTTGCTGTCCTCAAACCTCCCAACCCTCACCATATATTCAAAGTAAAATTTTATATTCAAAGTAAAATTTTAGTCTGGTATCCAGAAAAGTGTCCTGTTTACTCAAAACATCTTCAAGGACTAGCTTATCAGTAGGAAGAAGCTTGTGATAGAGTGATCTTTTCACTCAGAAGTAAAAAGCCCTAAATTTAAATGCCTTTTAAGGATCCCAGTCTGGAAAGGAAGCAGTCTTATATCCTTATATGTATTGTTAGTATCCTTGTGATATATGTTGATACCCTTATCCTGATGTCCTTATATGTATTGTTGATACAAGACAAGTGTTTAATACAATACAAAGCTAAATGCAAATGTGACTCAGTTTGACAATTTCAAGTGCACTGTCTAAATAAGAAGGTCAAATAAATATGCACATCATTTAAATGGAACTCTTGGTTTTAATGTCCATATACAAGAAAAACATTTTTCTAGTGTTTTTGCCTACTGTGAGTTATGACAAAGAGTGTCTATCAGCATATAAATGCCTTGCCCTGATGCCATTTCAATGTCAAATAACTGAATCACTGCCTTTTTACTTTTATTGGTGATACTTTGCACATAGAACACCTTCCACCAAATTTCCAGGAGGGGGAAAAGAGTCCCTATGCTTTTGGGAGACTGGAAAGTGTGAAGTGAGGATGAGAGAATGTGTCAGGTTCCCAGTGGTGTGAAAGTCAGAGCAGATGTAAGGAATCAATTCCAGTTCATCCCTCTGCTAATGTATGGTTGTAACTATTAAGCCTTACCCTCATCACATTAATAACAGTACATCAATGGAGAGTTACCTGCCCAGCATGTGGATCTTTTCCTGTGTTTTCCCAGAGTTCTCCAGAGAGCCACAGACTCAGTATTTCTTTGGGTTGGCATACACAAGTTAAAAGAGGAAACCCTCAAAACTGTACAATATTCATGTGTCTATACAATTGATGAGGCTCTTGCTTTTGCCAGAAGGCAAATGGATAGAAATCAAAGATTCTATTCCATCACTGTATGTGCTTCGTGGTTGCTTCTGGATGAAAAAATCTGGGAATTTGCCTTTAAACTGAAAAATGCTGGAATTAATTTTGCTTTTACAATTGCACTAATTATGGTCAGTGCTTCATCCCCTGTCACTGAAGGACAAGAGAAGCTTTCAGCCATGGATGCATCAGACTTGCCATGTGCAAATATCTTCCTCTTGGCAGATCTTCACAATCAAGCCCATTTATTGCTATCATCGATGATGCTGTGTGGTTTTCTCTCTTGCCAATAGTGTCAGATCCCTGCCCCTCTAAAAGTCCCAACTAACTTGTCTCAGGGCCCAAACTCCTGCATGTCTAAGACTGCATTTTATCACTTTGCATCCTACTTAAATTGGGTCACTGTGCATGTGCCTTCCAGTTTGCCCTGGCATGTGAATCACCCCTTAAATGAGAAATCTTATTTACCATTACACCACTTTAATGCTATAAAGACAACTAGATGTTTCATTTACAGCTGGGTTCTGAATACTGGCCTTGAGGTTTTTGTTATGGTTTTAATTTCTTGGATACTTTTGTTTTGAGTATGTTGTCAGTGATTGAAAGCTTATACAGGGTGGGAAGGGGAAAAAGAGCAGAAGAGTCACCACATTACATAGCTTGTGAAAGGCTGGAATGGGATGGCTGCTGTAGAACAATGCACATTTGGAAAGACACAGAGCCTGTGCTGGCAACTTTAGGCAGCTTTAAAGTAATGTGGATATAATATGTCCCCAGCATGAGGCTGCATAACTGCCAGAGCATCGCAATGAGAAGCATTGCCAAACGGTAAATGCAGAGAAGTTCCCAGTGTCTCACAGAATAGAGAAGCTATGGAAAGGCTGTTGTAGAAGATGCTTTGTTGTTGCAAGCACAGGAGGGGTAGGGCTTCCATCACCTCTGTCCCCAGCTATGTTGACAGTGTTGTCTCTGCAGTCCTTTTAGAGATAATGGACATAAATATGCAGGTGATAGTAGGCTATTGACTTGACAGCTATGGGCTATAAAATGACTGGAGTGACTAGCCCACAGGGAGTTATCAACATTATAAGCCTTACCCAACTGTAATTAGACAGGCACAATCCTACCCAAAACAACTCAGGGCTTTAAGGACATCTTCCAATGTCCCTCCCCTTAACCTTCCTTAGTCTTTTCATGGAGAGAACCTTTGGTGCCAGCATGGCAAATAGTATTTGTATTGCTTGATTACTTGAGGTCTTTGAGCTGGGCTCCATGGCCTTTCCACAGGTCTTCATGAACAGACACTCCAGTGTCTGAAATTGAATGAGAAAAATATTTTATAGAATACACACATACACACTCACACACATGTGTATCTACAGATATGTAGACAAAAAGTGAAGGGTTTTGTTCTGAGCTTGGAAAAAGGGATGTAAATATGTAAGCACTTAGTTAATAAGGGTTCATTTAACCCTTACTAGACTTTATTGGTGTCATTACCTGGGATAGGTGGCACCGTGTTAGCCCTACGTGACATCACATGGACCCAGTGTGACTCAAGGGTCACAAAAAGCAAGAACAGATTCACACTGTGTGCCATACATGCAAAATTAATAAAAGTGAAGAGCTGCTTCTTGTCACTTTACATATATGACTACCAATTTCCTGCTAAACTAGTTCCTTATGTGGAAAAGAATGCTTTCTGACATTGAATATTATTTGGTCATGAGTTAACATTTTAGAATTCATCATGCTGTATTTTAAACACTTGTTAATTTACTTTAAAGCTCTGTTATCTTAACTCTTATGTTTATAAAAAAAAACCCAAAGAGAACCACCAACTGAACAAAATACCCCAATCCAAACAAAACAGAAAAAAACATCCCCTGCCCTCAAAAACCCGCAAACCAGCAGGAATGTGCAAATCCAGTTGATCAGTTATAGAAAAATAAATTAAGTGATAGCAGCACTATGGATATTCTTTTCGTAGGAGTTTTGAAACTGACTGCTAGATCGGACTGCTCTGAAGGTTGTTTCCAATTGCTGGTTTTGATCTGTTGCTGAAAAACAAACCAAACGTACATGTGTTTCTAGTAATGTATTACTACAGTGATTACTTAAATCAGGGTAATATGTTACCTAAACTTGTTATGCTCTCCAAAGCTAAGCTGAAGTCTACAGAAGATAATAGGGGTTGAGCCTCCATTAATTTTCTTCCACAGTCCACTTAATTTTCTTCATTGGAGTTAACTCTCAATATAGTAGAAGAAGGGTGATTATTTTTCATAAAATGGGGTATTAATTTAGGCATTTTATTAACCAAATCGTACGAAGAAAGGGGATAAAGCAAATAACAGTTTCTGAGGAGGAAATCCTACAGAGAATTGACGTTAGAAATAATGAAGTTAGGTGGAGAACATTTGCCAACATTCCCATAGTAGACCAAAATATCTAAGCCTCAAGGAGAGGTGTGAGGAGCAAAGGGGACACAGAGGAAGGAAATACATAAGCAGGAGAAACAGGCTGTTTGGAAGGTTGTTATTTTTAAATGGCCTCAATACTCTGCTTCAAAGAACAATTTGATCTTACTTTAAAATAAAGGAATAAAACCACACAGAGAGTGAGAAATTAGGGCGAGAATACTTTCTTCTTGCTCTTCCTATTCATGTACATTTACTTCTGTGAAAACACCTACTTCCTCCTTTATTTAAAAATGAATGTCTATCCTGAGAGGCATGTAACAATAAATTTGTTCTTAAGCCTAGGCAGAGACTTTAATAGATGTTAGTAATTTTTATGGCTTTAGTGAAAACTCTTACTGTTTAGATCCCATACAAATAAAAGAATTTCTATCACCTGTCATAATACTCTATATTGTTGGAGGTTAAGATAAAAGTCCATTAGAGTGATTGGCTGACTCACTGCAAGGATTCAAAGGCTGTTTATCTCGATTAATTAAAGACCTGTAATTACACCGGTTTGACCTCGAGAATGGCAATTACTCCACAAAAGCTCTCTACAGGAAACCAGACATTAGCCTTGGCTGATTAGCTTGACATTCACAAGCTGCCTGGATCAGAATGCGGATGGTTTGGCAACACCAGCATGCAGACAGCGCCTACAAATGCTGCAGCAGCAGCCCCCCAAAAAGCAACTGCCTGTCAGTGATGGCTAGGAGTGAAATTATTTTCTTGATGGCTTTTACAATTTGCATTTAGAAAAATCCTTTTTCCCAGAGACAATTTCCCATGGAGAAAAATGGAAGAAGGGGATGGCAGCCTGAGAGATTGACTCAATTTATTATGGGAAAAAGTAGAGGAGTTTGGTTCTGTAGACTTTTTCTGGTCCTCCTGACTGTGATTAGTCTTCACATGCCTATTGGCACATTCTTCAATCTTTTCTCTTGTCAATGTCTTTAGGGTTTATATTTAGGATGCTGTAGGCTCCCTACATATGGTCCAAATATAGCACAGCAACAATCAAAGTAAAAAATTATTATTCAATTTACACTAAAACTTGCATCATTTGCCCACAAAATAAAATGGAGTTTTGGGTTGGATTTACATTTCCAACTTCCATAGACATTTGAAAAATGATTCAATTAGTCCTATAGAGGTCTTTTAACATATGCTCAGCATGTAGCTCAAAATAAGCTGTGAGTTCACACTTTTTAAGAAAAAAGAATTTAGAATTATTTATTTCCTCATGTTCTTCCCAAATGACAGACAAATTCTAACCTATATTTCAATATTTTTTCTTCAACATAGTTTTCTACTGTGTGTTTTTGATGTTATAGGTTTGGAGTCATTTGCACAATGAAAGAACAAATCTGGCATTTGTCAGCATGGCAATGCATGGTGGGCCTGGACACTGAAATGCTGAACTTCTTTGTATGTTCTCTCGAAACTACAGAATGAGGGGTTTATCTGTTAGGAATGAGTGTTTCAGCAAATTATCAACCTGTGAATTTGGGTGGTAGCCCAATAACCCACATCAGACCGGACACCTTTGCTGTTCTCTGAAGGCACAACTGTGAGGGATGACAGAGCCACTTGCTCCTCTCCATGTTCAGAGTGCCCACCACAATGCTCGGGGGTCCACCTGTGGAGCCAACAGATGCTGCCAAAACAGAGATTACAAAGAGAGATTACAGTGACACAAGGGCTGGCACAGACAGACGTATTCTTACATCGTGACTTGTATTTATAACATGGCAGGCATCCTGGTGAGAAGAAAGGTAACAGCTACATATAAATAAGAGGCACACCTGCTTTTCCTTTTTCATTGTTCATACTAAAAATGTTTTAAGTAGAGTGAGAATATCTTACTATCTCAAATGCAAATTTAAATCAAAAATATTAAGAACTCAATTTGTTCTTCCTGCCACAGACATATTTTTATGAAGGAAGACATCTTTGCAAATGAAGAAAGTATTCAAAATGAGGATGAATCAGAAAAACTGAGTTATTGAAGTGCTAGTAGATGACTGTTCACGGCTGTTGCCAGGGAACACTTCCACCTGCTCTGAACATAACAGTATTCAGCTTTTCATCAGTTAAACTGCTTTTGCGATGCCTTCTGGAATTGTCCATAAACTTAATAGAAGAAAGGACTACATTATCTTGTAACTTTTATGAGAGGCATATGAAATGAAGAACAGGGAAGAAACCCCACTGTGAACTTAAATATGTTTGTAGTACTTTCTTGTAACTAGATTTTTACCCTCTGCAAGATATGAGATGGGTAAGGAATGCTGGAATTTATATTAACAAACATACTTCTCATGAGTTTGTCATTAATTTCTTTTCCAGTATCAGCATAAGCAGAGTTTTATTGCTCAACTGAGAAATGTCTAAGTCAGGTAATATTTGAATCTTCCTGAAAGTAAAAAAAGAAAGAAAATATAAAAATATAAAGGACGTTTTCATTGCAGTGAAAAATATCAACTAGCCCTGTGGAACAATGTGCTAATCAAAGATTTGTCAGCACGAACAGAATCATTTTACAGTCAGAATGAATGATCCCCCTTTCACCATTTTCAACACCAACTCTTGCCCCTCTGTTATATTGAGGAATCTCTAGAAATGTCAGTAAATTGTCCATTATTTCCACAGACATTCACAGCACATCTCAAATTTGATGTTTTTGCAGATAGCTCCAGAATCTTCAGAAACATATTCACACTGCCCCATGTCAAGGTATGGAAATGCAGTCAAGGACCTGGTCCTTGTCTCGGGTAGCATCAGTTTTCTGCTGAAATAATTCATCATTGCTGAACATGGTTCTGATGGTGTTGCACTTTCAACACTATCAGAGCTAGCTGGTGTAAACCTGTCTCTGGTTTGTCTTATGATGTTCAAACTAATTTTCTGGTCATGGCACAGATCAATCTCAATGAAAGGGCAAAGATTGTAAAATGGTTACGTTTTGACAAAAACTCAACCTGTTCAAAATCCCTCTTGATCTCCCCTTTCAGGGGGATAGGAAGGAAAAGGTAAAGGAGGCCCTCGAACACCAACCAGTGCACTCCTCCTAGCATGAAGTATTTCAGGAAATTGAAGGTGTAACAGAAGCGATGGAGCCTCAGGACTACAAAGGACAACCTTGTCTGGACTCCTGATCTTATAGGTAGCACAGCCACCTCTTATACTTCCTTCATTTAGTGTTTAAATCACACGGTTATTGACATATCCAGAATCTCGAATGACACCTCTGCAAACATGCAGATGTCAATCTAGTGCACAGCACTGAAAATACACAGAGCAGAAATTACAAATTGCAGTGTGTGCCATCACAGAAAAAGAACATTCCTGTGAGGGTGCCTCTTCCAGTTTCTGTGTATTGTTGCATGCTGTGAAATTTCACAGGACTGCTTCCACTCAAGCTGCGTCTAAGGCCTAATGTGAAGTGAGAAAATGATATTTATCTACCTTCCCACTCCATGCAGCCATGCCTGTTTTCTAGATGTTCCAGCCCATGAAAAAGAGGATGAAAAAGAAGCTGCTGTTTTGCAAACCACTTCAGTCCTTATTCTCAACAATCTTTGCCAAAAAGGCTATCAAATACAGTGGCAAGGCATGAGAGAAAAGTTGGATATGGCTATCTTTCCCTCATGGAACAGACTAAATCCCAGCAATGCCACTGAAACCAAACCAGTGACCCTGAGTGTGCCTCCCAAGTCAGCTTTTGGAAATGTAGCTTGTTATGCATATGGGATGAAAAACTATATCCTGGAAAAACACAGAAAATAAATATTTAAAGAAAAAGAAACACAATGAAACAAATGTCTTGTGTTTATATTTCCATGGAGCAGTGCCAAGTATCTCTCAGCCTGTTACCCAACTAACTTTCAGTGTATGAAATGTTTTTTAAACTAGTGGATTACTCTCTTCCACAGTTGTGAAAAACATCAATGTATTTGTTCTGGATTTCCTCTTCCTGACTTTGTTGTTAATTTACAAGTTTCTCACATCCCTCTGACCATTTCTGTCTGTTTACATGTTTTAGATTTCTGATGGAATGTATACATTGCTCTTACCACCACTCATGATCTGTTGCCCGTTATCCCCAGGAACATAAAATGTTGCTCAGCCATTTTTAGTGGACTTTTGAGAACACAGGCCGGGAGTGTCTTTGGTGTCTTTTCAGCCCCAAGTTCCTTGATGTCTACTCAGAGTATCACCTCTCTCCATGGAGAAAAGACTGCCAGGTCTCAACCTGTGTTCAAATCTCTGGAAAGGTCTTAATCTGACTTATTTGAATGATGAGGAATGAAAACCACAGACCCCTAACTTAGCCTCTCTCACAGCTACACACTATACTTCACTTTGTGACATTTGATGGTGAATCATTAGGTCAGAAGCCAGCTACAGAGCTGTATTTTTGCACACTGTGACTCTGCAGAATTCTGTGTAGCCACAGATGCACACCTCTCCTCAGTCTGAAAAGCTCAGCCTTCAAAGACACAACCAGCAATGCCACCCATTTTCCCTCCTTTCAGGTCTCTGATCAAAGCTTAGGGAGCTTGGTATGAAGCAAAAGGCATTCTTCTGTGTGGTTTCAACTTTCTCTAGAAAGTTACCAGAAAATAGTAAGTACAGGCAGAAATAAAGACTAAGAAGAAAAGCAGGCTCATTAAACATCACAAATTTTTGGCTCCAGCAGCCTGCATGGAAGGAAGTTGGTCGAGAGCAGTAATTTCCATTCCTAAGAGAACAGCTTTGTCCATACATTTCTTGCACAGTTGCAGGTGTATAGCACTCAGATGGATGTTTGATCACTTTCCCTTGCAGATGTGGCCAGACACCTCATGAAGAAGCAGAGCCCCAGCTAGTCCATGGGATGCCAGGAACTCATTCCTTAACCCTGTGGAAAAACAACAAAGCTGTTGCTTTAAACCATGGCAGCAATCTCTTTGAGTCTTAGACCATGGGCAAGAGCTCATTTTAGATGTGGGGACAACCAGTGAGCTGAGTCTAAATATTCTGAAAATGTACTCATTTACTTGAAAGGAAAAGTTCTGTCTCAGCTTACTCAACGTGATAAATGTTTGCTTGTCACATTACCTAGCCTGGAAAATTCTGCATCTCTTGCTGGAAACCAAGGCAATGGGGAAAAATGTCAAAAACGTAATGTTTCAAGTACAAAAACAATGTGAAAACCTTCTCACAGAGTGTGGCTGGGAAGAACACTAACTGGTGGTGCTCAGCTTTCTGTAAGTGCTTAGTACCAAACTTCCATTCACTTCAGTGACATGACTGTTTCCTGTGGGAATTAGACTCTTGAATATTTTGGTTGGTTTTTTCAGGTTTGTTTTTTTTTTTTAAGGGTTGGCTTATCTTTCATGTACCTTTTGGTTTGGCTGGTTTTGCTGCTGCCTACCAGAAATGACTGGGAGCATTTCTGTGACTTTAGTAAAATCATGTGAAAAATAATTGACAAGTCACAGTGATATGTCAGAGCCTACCTCCCATTGTATTCCAGAGCAAACAGCAGTTCACATGCCTCTATTGACTTGTTCTGCTCAGCCTGGATTGTTGCTTTTTATCAGATAGATGAGAACCATGGAGGAAACCATCCTGTTCAGACCACATCAAGCTCAAAGGCCAGTACTGTCTGATTTAGGCTTTCCTTTCTTGCCTTTGTCTTTGATCCCATTTTGCATGCCTTCTGTCATTAAAAATTATAGCAGCACAGATCCTTTTGGAAGGAAAGTGTGAACATAAGGCCAGCTCTTATTCTGCACTCCAGAGTCACAAAAAAGATCTTGATGATCACTGGATGCAGCAGTTTTAGACCAGACTCAACACCATAGCATTTAGCAGGACAAGGTTTCCATTCAGCATGACATTGTTCTTCTAAATAGTCTTCTCTTTGTGTCCATCACAGATCATTGCAAGAGAGATTTGTACCTGATTTTAAGAATGCATCTGCAATGGTGTGGTTGGTGTGGTTGCAATGCTCTGGCATGAATTGTCAGTGGGGTGGTGGTGGAAACTCCCAGCATTGAATGTTTTAAGAATGAGTTTGTCCAAGGCCAGTGAGGAATAATATAATTTTGTGAGTTATGTGGGTCTTACCAGTCATCTCTGCCTATTACTGAGCTTTTCAGAAATAGGCCAAATAGTCTGTGCAGCTATGCAAGGAAGGACACAGGACATTTGAGGGAGGATGAGTAAACTCTAATCACCAGACAACAAATCCTCCTAGCCTTGTGCCAACTTCCAGCATCTTCAGAGCCCAGTTCCCAGTGCTGCTGCAGCAGACACAGAAGCCAGACTGCTGTAGTTTGTGCAGAGGACCCAGGGATCTGCCTCCTGCACTGCCCACGTATGTCCACAGCACCGCGGCTGCAATTCTCACTGGCCCTAGCTCCAGCAATGCCCTGTCCTATCAGTAATGCATATATTTTGTGCATTTAAGGAGCAAAAATATATCTTCAGTCTAGAGAGTGCCCACAACTTCCTGACACCCTCCTCTCATGTTGGGTCTGGACTCACTCCTAAGAGGGAGAGTGTGTAGAGGCTGCGGATTCCTGTCTCAGACCAAGCACATACAACCAAACCTGTCCAAAGGAAGTTTGCATCTGGACTATTAGACTGTCCCTGACTCCAAGCCTATGGCATTGGACCCCCAGGCAAGAAAACTGCTGAGACGTTGCAGTGGAGTATTTTTATGTGGTACGTAGGAAGGGACTCTTCATTGTGTGCTTCTGCATAGAAATACAGCATATGTCCTGAGAATACAGTGTTGCCATCTTCTTTAAAAAACAGCCACAGGAATGCAAAAGTTGTTCAAAACTAGATAGGCAATGTCTGCTCAAAGTGCTGTCTGGAGAAATGGCAGGTGTTTGTTCTTATTCGACCTCTTCATGTCACAGCTCGTCTGAATATTAAAAGGGATCATTTGTATGTGAAGGGGTAAAGAAGGGTCAGGGCCACATTGTCCTTTGCTCTCTTTGTTTGTTCGAACAAAGCAAGGAGTCAAATTTGAATTCACAGAGTAGAGGGACAGCCTAACTGCATGCTTGGGAACCTGTTTGTAACTAGCATAGTGTTAATTAAGTTGAAATGGATTCACAGACATAGTTTCTGTGCTGATTTGTTTTTCTCTAAAACTTTGTTTCAAGAATAGGAGGGAAAGAGGAGAGACAGTCCTTTTGTATGTGCATGTGACAATTTAAGCACAGTTACTTAACACTCCAGTCTTCTCTGCATGCATGGTGAATATCACAAAAACATGATTTGCAAGATATTATTATAGTTCTCATAGTAACCATGTTTTGGCTTTGATTTTTCACAAGAAACTGTACCAAGAGGAAAATGGGATAGTTACACTGTCAGTCTAGCTTGGGGCTTAGCTAATTTAAAATGTATGATTCCTATGAACAATAGTTCCAAATTGAGACTGGGATTAAATTACACGTTACCTCATTAGTATTCAGCATCACCACCACAGCTTTCAACTGCAGCTTCTCCTATAAACTGCCCATGTGAACACACTATTTATCAGTCCCTGTGTTTCTGAATAAATCTGTACCAAGGTTGTGCAGTGATACACACACACAGAACAGACCTTCTGCCTGGTTCTTTGCTATCAGTCTGTTGCTTGCAAGGCCAAGACATGTACACAGAACATTTGACTTCAATGTGTGAGACACACAATAAGCACATTCCCATTTTAAAGTCATTTTCCAAAGCAGAGCTGAACTTGATAAAAAAACCCAAACATATAGTTACTGAAAAAGAAATAAACAAAAATAAGTATGTTGTCTAGTAAGAAGAGAGATGACATTTGGATAGCCTGTGAGACTGCTGGCACTGCTGCATTTATTATAATGCCATTCATGTCTGATTCAGCTGGAAGGACAGCTCTATACCATCATAGGACTTACACTGCTCTGAAGTGTTCACAGCAAAAGCCAAGACTCAACAGAGGTCAGAAAGGCTGGGTCCAAAGCCATTGTCCTGCCTGTCACCAAAGCTGCAGACCAGCTAGGTCACTGAACAGCTCTGATTGCACCCTAAAACCAGGAGAAGCTGACAGGTGGGACCTGGTCTGTGGGAAGGGACAAAGGCTTCTGCCCCTTGCTGAGTCTCCAAATCAGGCAGAGAAGGGATGTCCCCATAATTGATCAGGAGAGAAAGTCCCCTGTACCATGAACACAACAAGGGCCAAGAGCAGGGACCTGGAGCATCAGCCATTTCTACAGTTGCCTGGCCTCTGGGAGCAGCAGTGTCTTCCCACTCTGAAGGGGCTGAGGAATGGGTATGAATGACCAGCTGCATCCTGCTACTCCCAGGTTCACTGTCTGCTGAAGCTTAGTACAAAATACAGAGCAAAAACTGGCTGGAAAATATGTTGAATCCAGGTATTCATAATCACAGCTGTGGAAGCCTGACTACTGCAGCCGTTATGATTCTGAGAGCTTTAAAATTATTTGGGCTATATTATTTGGTATGCTTTCATTGTTTATACTCCTTTAATTATGCCAGTAGTGTCTTAATCTATCACCTGATGATGTTTTCCTGTATGAGAGAATCTGAGTGCTAGGATTTTCTTTGTGCTTTTATTATAATTTTGAAGTTCTGTATTAAATGAACTTATTTTTTTTCCTAGTGGATCCTTTCTGTTGTTTTTGTTTGTTTGTTTTTGTTAATTTGATTGGTTGGTTTGGTTTTGTGTTAGTTTGTTTGTTTTATTTGCTTCTTTCAGTGAAAATGAATGCGAATGAAAATTTAAACTTTGCTTGATTTAGAAGGAAGGAGGCAGGAGAAATAAGGTCTCAAGGAACATCTTTATTTCTCCATGAAAACAATAGAATATTTCTTCCTATTATTTCAAAGCTTGCCTAAAATTTGATTAAATCTTTGTCAAATACAGGATTTTCTTTGGTCTCCAAATGGAACATACAGCTATGATTTTGCAAAGTTGGAGACAGGCCCCCAGGAACTGCTAAATATTGAGGTATCGACTGTTGTCAGTTTTTGTGTTTACTCACAGTGTGCTCTAAATTTGGCTTTAGACCAATTTTCTTTTATATTGCCTATTTGTGGAAGAGAAACCCACCTCCTTGGTGACAAGACCTCCTGTTGAGGACTGTGTGAAAATAAAGAAGATTGAATGGAAGAATAGAAATGAGTCTTCCTTCTAAGGCCTGGGCCAAGGGGTGGAGTTTTTTTGCTCTTAGTATGAATTTCAGATGCAAACTGATGGAGTTCATGTGGTGGCAAGCACTGCTGAACCAGGAGAAACCCAGATATAAAAATCTCCCTTTATGTTTTCGATCTTTGTCCTTCTGGGAACAGGAGACACAAGCAGTATGACGAAACAGAGTGTGGTTTGCTGGGGCCTGGGGTTCAGACAGATCTCCAGTAACCTGCTAGTGCTCACTGGTGCCTCTCTTGACACATTTCAGGGGCTGAGACCTCCCAGCCCATGGGCTTAGCTCTGTTGCCCTACTAGTCTAATTGAAAGGTGCTGATAACCGTGGGAAGTGTCTTTTCAAGATTATTTTTGAACAATTGTATTGAGAGGCTAGGAAAATCTATGAAAGATCACCACATCTCTCTGTGACTAACTCACAGTTTATGACATGTTCACCGAATGAAACACTTCTGGAAGCCAGTTTCACTAGGCACCCTACAAAAATGTTCAGTTTAGCCATTCTGAATTTGCAGCATGCATCTGGGGCTCTTCTATGCCTTAACTCTTCATCTGGTTGATGTTCATCAATCTAGTCTTAAAATAGGTGAAGGTGTTTGTGGAGGAAAGCAGAACCAATAGAACAAAACTTCATAATCTGTCACCTTTCTGTAGTTTTCCCTTAATTAACCTTTTTTTTTTGCAAGCAATTTCTCCAGAAGCAATGTTTCAGTGACAAACTCTGTTCCCAGGTAGCAGATAGGCACAATGACTAATATGTGAAGAAATAATTTAATTTATTAAATTACTTGCACTTGGTAGATCAGCAGCAGAGAGGCAGTGGGGAGGGAGAAGGGAGGACAGAAGAAAACCAGGCGATCTCAGAGAGAAGTTACCAGAATTATTCTGATAATTCTGATTTGACCAAGGCTTTTTTCTCATTGGCTGCATATGGAATTGAGGGTGAATGGCCAGATGATTTAATGAGGTTTCTACATTTGGCTGATGCGAATAATACCCACAAAGAGAAGACTATGAAGAACTACATGCTGCCCCAGCCAATATGGAAAGTTTCTATTAATGCTAAGGACAATTTGTATTGTAGCAGGCATCTGTTTTCCCTGTTGTAGCGTAGCATCAAGATCAAAAAAAGAGACAGTGGAGATGCACTAAAACAAAAATTAAGCCTATTTGCAATCTTGCTTGTTCATCTTTGACAAAACAGACAGATTCATGATCTTGCATCTCTCTTCTAATACCACACACATTCCCTAGTCTAGGAAGGAAGCAAGCTGACAATGGGGCTTCAAAAATTATTACTTTAGTTTTGCAGAATCTGACCACTGACTGGGAAGTTGAAAGGTACATTTGGAAGAAACAAGGAAAACCAAAGTATCCTGTAATAGCCATTTCCCAGAACCTTCTTTCTGAAAGACGCAGGAAAGATGGTTTTGAAATCACCTCCACCATGGACTTCCATCAGAAGGCTGAGTGCTGACAGGATGTTGGGGCCTCTAATGACACCATTTTGTCACTGATTATTTGTAGGTTGGGGCTTAGTGGGTGGCATCAAGCTCTCTGTGAACTTTTTCATCTTCTTGTTGTTTTTGGCTGTTTTCTTCTTTTTTTCTTTTCTTCTTCTTTCTTTTTTTTTTTTTTTCCCCCCTCCTGTCCCCTGGAGTGGCCGGGAAAGGGTGGTAGTGGGAGGACACAGCATTCACAGCTAGCCTGAGACACAAGCCAGTTTATTTACTTAAACAACAAACATCCAGCATGCCAGGAGAGCAGTGACAGAGGCCAGTTCCTGAATGGGATGAGATAGTATGTCTTCTAAAGCGCCCACCCACGTTGCCTGAAAGGGTTTAGCAGCGCTGACTCCTTGTGAGGAAATAACAGCTTGTGTGTTCAGACGTCACAGGCAACCAGCAATGTGTGTGATGTGAGGATCTCACAAGCTGTCTGCAAATGTCCAGAGGCAAAACTCTGCTTATTTTCCCTTAATTTCCTTCACTACTCTGTGCACCCCTCCCCTGGCCCCCTTTTGGGGCTGTCACTCTTCTCATCATTCTGTGTGCAGCTGGCATTAAGCAGCAGAGCACATTCTCCATCAGATGGACAGAGAAGAGGGTTATATAAACAAACAGAACAACAAGACCATTTCTAGGAGCAACATCAAACCTGACCTTTTGTTTTATTGCAAAAAGTAACAAAGATGTTCTTGGGAAAACAGCTTAGCTGGGAGAGAAAAAACATGAACCCTTGAACTGTTGTGCCTGTGAGGAGCTGACCAAGCAGTGATTTGCTTTTTTACCAGGGCTCTGAACTCTGCTGGACTATAAAAATGTACATTATCATTGTCATTCTATAAAGGTTGGTAACCTCAGAACTCAGCTGAAATAAAGCAAAACAAACCTTTTGCTATCTGTTGTTTTCCTAGCAATCTTTGAGCTGGATTTTTGCTGACAACTCCTCTGCATGGCAACGTGTGACACCAGCACTCTGTGATCTCTGCTGCTTGCCTGCTGCTTTTCCAGATTGGAGCAAAGGTGTTGACTTTGACCTACAAGCCCTTGATGGCTTCAGACTTTCCTACTAGATGTTATCTCTCTGAAAGCTGTGACCAACAGAGGGCCCCAGATGATGTGTTTAAAAGAGTATGAGGCAGGTTTCTCATTAAGGATGCCTTGTGGATGGCATAAACTCTTCCATATCCACTTCAAAATATTCTCATGAATCCTGATCATGTAAAAATTTTGCATAGGAGCAAGCCATTTACTCCAGCTCTCGTCAAAAGTCTAATGTACCCTTGCAAGAGGACCACGGAATCCCAAGATTTCATCCTTGGTCTTCTAAATGCCAGCTTAGAAGGTCTCTTAGGGGGGTTTTTAAACTAGTTGGGTACTGGTAATGCAGTACCAATTTTCCTTCAGTTTCAACAGCATTTGAGAGGTTCATTTCCACAGTTAAAGGGAATAAAATTAATTTCATCTTAGTTCAGGTGCTTAAAATTACATTTTGATATTTATTATCTCAATAATGTGTACTTATCACAGTATTAAGTGATAAGTACTCATAACTGAAGCCTGAAGCATCTAGGCTTCAGTTAATCTGAACTATGAGACTGGACTTGGTCAACAGTCAATGGGGAGGATTTTTTTGTAAGCTATCTAGACACTGCCATGGAATTAGAGGACCCATGCCCTAGAACTTCCCCTATCTCTTCTCTGATTAGAGACATTGTCAGTGAATAATCATATGCATTTGAAACTCCGTTACCTAAATACACTTAAATAGATAAATCTCAGATGGTGGTCACATCAAAATTGGTTTTTCTCATTCCCTTTTATCTAAAATACCTTTCTGTAGTGCCTCTTCTTTCCAAATTGTTTATGACTACTTACTAGCACTGTGTTCTTTTCATCCACAACTCTTAGGCTGGGATCAACAACAGTGGTTAGCTCTACCCACATGTCACCTAGATAACTTTCTGGATTTGGACTTTACTATCCTAAACTACAATTTATCTCATCCACTCCTACCTGACTAGCTTTGGCATTATACAAAATCACATGCAGACACCCCCTTCTAAGAAACTAAAGTTCATTCTCAAAATACACATTTTTGGACAGTTTTAGAATCTCCTAGAACACAGAAGCAGCAACCACTTGCACTCCATGTTTTTAGGAGACCAGTGAAATCATGTTCTGAAACAGTCTAAGAGTACAGCTCACCCTGCTCCTCTGAGAAGGGCACATCTCTCCCTGCTTTCCCCACAAAACACTGCAGCAAACTTGTAAATACTTCGTACATCTGCAACAAGTTTCACAGATAATTCATGCAACACTCAGTTTAACAGGAGAAGAATGATGCATTTTGAAGAAGGAAGGCCAGATTTCTGTGTGCCTATGTACACCTGCAGTTTTAAACCTATGTCCTTACATGTGATAATAACAACTCAAAATGAATTAAATTAGATTATTTGAATAAATAGGAAAGCTAACCTCCTGGGGCCAGACAGAGCTGATGCTCTGTACTTTGACAAGGCCATCAAATCTCAAAGGCATGTGATAATTTGTAAAATGCAGTTATCACATCCCCAGAAGTCTCTGGCTGAATGAAAGTAGTAAAAAAATACTCTGCTTCTTACACCTAGCTCTTCCAGAAGAGAATTCAAAATTAAGAGTGTTCTTCCTTTCCATGTGGACCATAAAAGGTAGCTCATCTCTTCTGGTAAAACTGAGGTTTATCATCAGACACAATCTCACTTGGCCTTGTCACTGAACAGCATTTCATAGATTGTTACCTGCCCTAGAGCTCGCAGCTTATGCCTGGTTTTACCATCAATCAACCTTCTTGTTCTGTAGTCTCCATGCTGATCGTATGCGTAACCAAACTGTCTGCGTAAGAGCTGCATTCTTGCCTACACAAAGCCCTAGGTACTGAGAGTTGCAATCTCTACTAACAGAGCATTTTGGGTTTGTGTTTTCTCTGTTACTACTTGCTGTGTGTGTATACTGAGTCTCACACAGCACCACTGAAGCACCAAGCTATTGCTAAAAGCAGACTTCTAAAAGAAGAGCAAAGGGCATTTATAAATATTGCCACGTTGTTTTGGCTGTCTGAAAACATTTGCCCTTCACACTACACTTGGCAGACAGTCTTATTCCTAATGGTCATATGCTTGATCTTGGACTACAGTAAATATGTGCTTCAGTGTTTCATTTATAAACTGTGGCAAAGACAATCCCTGGTATAATTTTAATTGGAGAATCACATTGTCTGTGAAAAATGGAGAAAGAAAGGCTAGTCTAGATTTTTAAACATACCTTTTTACTTCACCCAAGGGAGAAGAAACAGTCATGTAATGACCAAATCTGAACAATTACCTTTAGGCATGTGTTTTAATTAGCAAATTTTGGCCCATTACAAAGTGATCAGTAGGAATTATTTTTGTTCACAAGCCTCAAATGAATAGCAAACCTCTAAGTTCATACCACCAGTGGCACACATTTTTGTTGTGCCAAGGGTATCAACCCTTCATCAATACCTTTCTTACAGGAGGAAAGAGGTAGGAAGCCTATGAGAGGTGCAGGGCATGGTGGTATTTGGTCAAAGGTTGGACTTGATATCCTGGAGGTTTTTCAAACCGTGGAAAAGATTCTATAGTTCTGACACTCAAAATTTGTTTACAGTTCAATAGACTGTTGCCTCCTGCCCACATCAGCCAAGAGGGACAGAGCTGTATGGAAAAATATTTTGTGAACAAGCATTTGTCTCCGAAGTTTCTCTGCATCTTTTATGGTACAGCTCCACCAGCAGACTTCTGTAGATTGTGTTTCAGCTCAGTTTGTGAGATAACATGCAGTCCAAATCACCTAAACCACACAACTTGTTTTGGAGCATGGAAAATCTCGACTTCAAAATAGTAGAGTAGATACAGGCATAAATTATGAGCAGCTCTCCCACATAATAAGGATATTCATAATACCTTAATCCTAAAATACATAGAAGAAAATGAAGCAACATCATATTAATATATACAAACTGCCACTCAAGCATGTGAATATATGAATGTAATTATGACCTGTCAGCTCTCATTCTGAATGTTTTATTGTGGTGAGAAATCTGCTGAAATCTTTGTGGAATGAAGATATGTTCCAATCATCCAAGCAGCTTCAGGACAGTCCAAGAGTTGTGATTTCAAATGAATTTATGCACTCCCTGAGTTTTAGAACTGAACGTTGTGCCTGACATCTGGCTAATCTGAACTTTGGTTACAAAAAAATGACCCATCTGAGATTACCAGAATCCTCTATTTGAACTATCTCTGTTATGGATTTACTGTATTATCAAATTCAGACTCTTGAAATCAGAGATACAATCCACTCATACCAACTATCTACCAGAAGAAAAAGAAGCTCTTTTCTGCTGAGAGACATGCCACATATGTTGATTTTGTATTCTGGATTGCAAGTTTTAGTCAGAGACTGGGTATCATTGGCTTCACTACAATTCTCAGAACAATTATTACACACATGAAAATTCTTTTTAAATGTTGTAAGTGATGCAGGGTTTTTTCTTCCGGGGAATTATAGTGCCTCAATTACATCAAAGGTATAAATATATTGTAACAATATTCTCCCATAGCCTTAAAATACATTAAATCTAAATAAATCTAGAAATAAGTGCAGTTAGAGAGAGAAGTTGCATTTTATTAGTTTGTAAATAGTTTTTGCCAATGTTTACTTTGTAAAAGTGAGCTGGAATTAATGTTGAACATGTTGAGTTGTTTTAACCATGCAGAGAAAAGCAGAAGTTTTGCTAGACATCCTAAATAAAAAATTGAGAAGTTTGTTTTCATGTTTTGAAGTGACATGCTGTTTAGAAATGTATCCATCTTTATTTTACAAGAGAGAAAAATCTCCAAATGAGACTCTTCATTGTAGGGTTAAACAAAATGCCTTGTACATTCTCTGCAACAACTCTCCAACAGTTTTACAGCTTCCAGGTTTGCCTGTGATTGAAAATCCAACTGATCCTCTACATAAACTTTAAGGAGATGCTGTTTTTTAATGAAATCTAGAGTTTCTTCTCAAGAGCACATCCTTTCAGAGTGCTGCCCTAGGGATGAATGCATGGCACAGCAGCATGCCAATGAACCTCCAACTGCACTCTTGGCACAAGACAAGAGCCTGTGGCACCAATCCAATACATGTGCCCTTTCAATTGCAGAAAACAAGGCAACTGATGAGCTTAGGCTGCATGAAGTGTAAATATGTTTCATCTCCACTGTGTTTCTGATTTATTGACCCTTAGATGAGGAGAACAAGATTGAGACTTAAAGAATTAATATTTTCACATTCTGCTGAAACAAACACAAGAAATTCAATAGGCTGTGTTTTACTTTGTCATAGAGCTCATTAGATAAATAAATAGCACTGACATTAAACACAACATGGGACTGCAAACCACTTGTCTGCTTCAGGAAGCTCAGAGAGTCCTCTTTTAAATTGTTACTCTACTGCAAAACCATTTACAGGTTTAATAAGTGGAATTCCTGTCTACATCTCAATTTAAAAAATACATATTATAGGCAATGCCTCTCCCCACAAAGTGCTTTAAAAATTTATCTCTTATGTGTCCTGTCTAATAGACAAAGTAACAGAAGTCTGTGAAAAACATGACAAAGCTGCACACAAGATAGACAGACCCACCACAACAGAGCATATTGAACAGCTGTTAAACCAATAGAAGTCACATTGTTTCCTGCACTGACTGAGCATCTGATCTTATTGAAGCCAGGATGATTTGGAACAGCTTAGAGAGGAACTATTGACTGAAGAGACCTTTATATGGAAAACCATTGTTCAGTTATATTTTATGACTTCACAGCTATTAAACTAGAGAAATTTTAAAAGAGAAAATTTCCTTCGAGGTTTCTTTATGAAGTGAGTAAGCTGAGTTCCCCATTTCTTCACAGATTAGGCTCTGTTCTAAGAAGGTCTCTCATCTTTCATCTACTCAAAAAAACAAAAAGCATAGCCTGCATTTAGCTGTGCAAGTCCCTCATTGTGAATGAATGTCAAAAACCTAAAAAGAGGAACAATTTTCCCCAATTCTGTTGTTAATGTTGTGATGTTTTTTAAAGAAGCCTGCTGGTGGTGACCAGAGTTTCTCCTCTGGCTAGTAATTACATTATCAGGAATGCTCTCCCTATTGGTCACGACATTTGACATCAATAAGTTTTCCTTTATCTCAGTGTCATTCCAACAGCAGGACAGAAGGAGCGACTAATGACTACCATGTCACCTGAAGTCTTGTCCTACATGGCATTTAATTGTTCAGAGGTGAAGGACCTTTCACCAGGTGCAGAAAGGGGAGAAGACATGGCCTATCAAAACACACTATGACATGTGTGTATGTGTTCACTTGACTCATCCTGCTGCTGCAGAAAGATTATAATCTGTGTCAAGGCTTTCTTCAGTGGCTTGTTCCCAGGGGACAATCCAGTAGTTAAATTTGCACAATATCATGTCCATAGTAACACTCATTCAGTTTTCTGATGCTGCCACACTAGACCTGAAGCACACGGAGGGAGAAGCAGATATCAAAATATGTAGACATCAAAGGTACCCTTATAACATTCCAAAGTCTTATTAAAATCCATTGTAATCCTCCTTGCCAGGACCTTTCTGCCAGACCCTCACTCATGATCTTTATAACCCATTCTCGTAAACCCGGAGAATTATGTTTAGTCTCTTATTAGATGTTAAATGCCATTTCTAAAATGCTGATATATGTCAGGACCCACCCAGGACATGATCTGATGAGAAACTATGGTGTAACTGTTTATTGTACTTTCATAATATATCCGAATGGAGAACAAGGCTATTATGCTTCTACAAGCATAAGTGTATTCCGAACTATTGTGATCCAATGCCACAAATTTTTCTTACTGCTCTCCTTCTTTCCTGGTACCAGAAGCATTTGCCTGATTATGTTTCACTCCGTTCTTTTGATTTTTTCCCTGACTCAAGGAAACTTCATATTAATTAGAGTAAGTCAAGTTCAAATCAGAATGAGACATGAGTGAGCCCAAAAAAGTGAAGACCCTTTTCATACGCTGTAGGCTGGGATTTTTGCTTTTTATTTTTTTCTTTCTCTCAGGGAATTTTCTCCCATTCGTTGCCTAAGAGATAGTAACAACAATACTTAAGAGTCAAAAGATGGNCTTGAGAGCGCCTGTTGAACTGCGACCTTATTAACACTAAACCTCACCAGAAAGGACCCTCACCATTCACTCGGATGCCTCAGAGGAAAACCTGGGACCCTGAGCCCCAACCCTCTCCAGAGGGAGCATCTCCCAGCTGGGCGTGGCAGCCCGGCTGCCGCTGCCCAGCCCCACGGTTTTCTGCTGCTGCTTCATGTTTTTTGCTAACCCTACACCCCATGTCTGCCTGATTCCCTGAAGCTTCTGGCATGGCTCCGGAGATTTTGCTACATTTCATTTGTGCCTACCTCTGCCATTCCAGCCACCGCTCTGAGGTGTCTGCTACAGCCCATCTCGCCATCTGGAGGGGCACAGGGACCAACTGCTCCCAGAGAGTTTGTAAAGGAAGCCCTTTGCCATCCTTTCTGCCAGCTGCCCCTCATAATATTTTAATATGTTAGAGCTTCGTGCTTTGTAAATTGTGTCATTGTAGGATTTATTCTCACGATTTTTTTCTAGTGTTTGGACTTGGTAGCAAAAGCTAATGGTCTCAAAAGAAAAAAGCTGCACCTTGAAAGGCAACAATTGTTCTCTACGTGGTAGTGAACTCCCACAAGTACCAGCTGATGTCAGAGCACCACACAGACTGCTGTGGGGAGGGGAGAGGGCAGCTAGAAATGCGCCTCAGGATAAATGCTATTTATCTGTGATTCTGTTGGTGAAGCACCATGCAGAATCTTGTCTTAACAAGATTGCAGAGAAATGGCAGGTCCATCGACATTCTCTTTTTTTGGTCTTTTTTTCCAAATCGTACACATATTTAGATTAGCACCATGGAAAATATTTGAAAAAGCCATGAGCTAATTTCCTTTTCCTGGCATTTGAAGCTCTGTGCTCTACCAGCAAAGTGGAAATATGAGAGAAACCCACCTGCAATGTCCTGGAATTGCACTGTGTGGGGAGACTCTCTAATACTGCCATGTGGGGAGCAGTGGCACCTACAGCATCTCTCCTGTACACCTGCACTAGGTCTGCAGTTGCAGCTCATGTCAGTTTGAATTTCAGATGTGATAGGTACTGCCATGGTTACTGTGCTTGATTTGTGGTCTAAAAGGGAAAACGCACTTCCTTGGGGGACAGCAGCACAGTGCCACATGCTTCAAGCAAGACAATTTGGGGCTGCCATAGTGTCACCACACTTTTATAAATGGGGGAAAAAAATTGGATAATTTATTACTTCAGTCTTCTCTGAATTTTAAGATATTGTCTATGTCTGTGTTGCGACAGCCTGTAAGTGATGGGTATGAGTTTTATGACTTAGCAGAGTGTCAGAAACATGAATGGTGCTGCAAATATAAGAGAGGTGTATTGTCCCTGCAGTTAATTATGAAATGAAAGGTAATATTACAGCAGCAGTGAAAAGATGAGTTCCAAAGATTAGCAGTCCAGGTCTTCCTTCAATGTTGTTATCTAGGAACTCAACATATATTTGATAAGCAAATATTTTCTCCAGCAATATTTCTTTAATCAGACTAAAATAATTATCACAATTCCAAAACCTTATGGAACAATACTGAACTTTTAAAAGAAATAATGGTAGAAAGACAAATGTGTAAGAATTGCAGCATCACTATGGACAGGCGCATAAGAATATTTATTGCTTGATAACAGCTGAAAATAATAGTGAATTTGCAAGTTGTGTACATGAATAATACTGTGTCTACTTGGTAATAAAAGCCAAAGAACATTATAAATTACCTGACAGCCTCATTGCATTTGTGTCATACATCTGTGTCTGTATGCAGAGATACACCATACGTCTCACACATACTTTATTTACATGAATGCTAAAATGTCTAGTGCCCCCAGAAGTGGAAACAGCTTTACAGGGCCCTGAGGGTGCTTGGGCTTATCCCAGTGCAGCACTGACCTCCAGGTTTGGGTGTAGCTTTCCCTACATCCATGCTACACATGGTGCTGCTGAAAAGTGTGAAGAACATCTTACAGGCCTAGAGGAACTCTGCTTCCTCCAGAATTATACCACCACATTCAACAAACTAAGCAGTTTCTGAAGATTAAATTAGCTGAATTCCACTTTTGTGTATAGGCTGTGCCTCCCTGGCCGGGTAACAGGCCAGATAACCTGATGATTGATGGAACTATGGGCAGCATCTCGTGCCTAGAGGGGCTGGCCTGATGTGTCACCTCACATCAAATTATGTGGCACAGTTTCACATTGCTCAAGGCCAGGGTCAGCAGCATAGTTCTTGAGTACTAGGGACAAAGGGTAGTCCTGTAAGGAAGGGGACAAGGGATGCTCCATGCAGTTGCCATTCCCAGAGAGAGGCAGGCAACAGTGCCCAGACCAGAAGGGAAGCATCTCAAATCCTTTGGGAGGCTGTAAGCACTCTCCACTGCTTCCCTGGGGACTGAATAAACATCCTACAACAGAAATGAAGGTTTCACGAGAAGATGGTTGATGAAGAAAAATGAGAGGTCCAAATGCATGTGCAGGAACAACTTGAAATCAGGAAATAGCCATCTTCAGCATAGACATGGGTGCACTAGCTGGATGTGCTACAGTGTGAAACAGGGTGTGAAAATGCACTGAATAAGCAGTTGTCACTTTCTTGCTGTGTTTGTGAGCACCCCACCTTATCAGATATATCAGACAGTGCTATGTGGCCCTTCTTTTGGACGAAAAGTAGAAAATTACTTCACATTTAAATGGGATTAAGAATATGCCCACTTCTGGAATTACATGGCACCAGGGGAGCCAGAGGCTATCTCTATACAGTCATTAGGAAGCTGTTAAGAAAAGAGAATCTGTTGCTGAGATTAAGCAGCAGTTTGCATGTAGATCAGAGAATATACAAAAGTGTAAATCTTAAAATTAAAACAAAATTTTGAAAATATGTTGATTTTTGTTCTTACTGTGAAGACTGTAGCATTACAGAATGCAGAAAAAAAAATGAGATGGCTAAGAGCAAGTCCTCAAAAACTCCAAAAGAAACATCTGAAATTTTCAAATAAGAAACAAAATCAGTGATTGTTGGTCACAAGCATATGAATTCATTATACTAATGAATGTTGTGTTAATGTAGCTGTGATACAACGTACAAGGATAAAAGTAAACAGTGTTTGCCAGGAGAGGCAATATTTTTTATTTCATTAGAAAGTGAAAGAGGTCATACGTGTCTGTAAGATTCCATTTTTTATCCAAGTATGACACTCAATGTAACAAAGGATGATCATTCCTGGCAAAACTTGCTTTACTCACTAAAACATGAAGTTTATATTCTTTTTGCCAGACTTGCTTATCTTAGAAAAGAAAGATTTAAAAGTTGTTCATATGCAACATTAATACTTTCTCAAAAGGCGGTGCGGAGGGAGGAAGGGAGGGCAGCAAGGAGAGAGGATGTAGTTCTGCTATAACATCTTTTTCTCCTAACAAACCATCAGAAGTAATTTACTAGCAATGGATTTTTCTGAACTGAAACTGCTAGAAACAAGCTAAAACAATAGCTTCAGAGTACAGCATGTTGTTCATGTGCTTGCCATATGCCTATGTTGCAAGCACAGCCAGATCCACACAGTTATTCAGTATTGAAAGAATATTATTCAACTTTTACTGAAATTCTCTGTGATTTTGTCAGTCAAATGGGTTTCTGTAATCCAGATGGGATCAGTGACAGAGTTTAATAACAGAGGCAACTCTGGAATTAAGGTGATTATCAATGTATGGGCCACCCACTCTGTGCCATTCATGGGACTCTGCCAAACAGAACAGGAAGAGAAACTGGCATCTACTGTGTATCAGCAGCAGAGACATTTTGTTACTTTATTTATTGAACTATTTATTGATTTATGATGTGGGCGGAGTTTTGGGAGAAGAAAGCTGCCTTTTACAGCCCAGATCTATAAAATCAGCATGTGAAGATAGTGTTCTGCAAACATTTGCCTCAGACACCAAGAGCTTCTGCTGGTTTGGTTTTACTTTTGGTATAGAATTAATCTTTAAATATTCTTCCTTTCAAAACTATTCCTGCTCTGAAAAAAAAAAAGGCAGAGTGTGCTTTGTTTATCATTCTGAGCAACAGACATTGGGTGCAAGTGGTTAAGTGTGATACACATATAACATATTCAGAAGCTTTTAGTCATTACAGTCTGGAGAACTTCCTTACAAAAAATTCTCAGGCTTTAATTAAAACTGTGGGCTGTGGGCTGTGCTGCATTATCTTGCAGGACAACAGCCCCAGAAGACTGATTGGAAGAAATACATTTAGAACTCGGGTGCAGTGGGGGCCACATAGCCTCCAACTCATTTCATTATGTGACTGAAGTCATGTTTGTATCACACAGCAAAATTGCACAGGAGAGAGAAAAAATGGGATTGGTCTTGGTTTTACTATCTGACTTCAAGCCATGCAGCAGTGAGAAGATCTAGGAGCCCTAGGAATAAGAGAGTGAGCTGCTAGAACAACTCCACAAGCCTGCAGACCTGTGGAGAGGGAATGGGACAGACAGAACGGGACATAATGGAAATGTTTATAGATTTTCACTGTTTTTGAAGCACAGGAGCCAAAACCAAATTACTTGCCTGTTGCTGTTTTCTCAATTTTCGTTCTACAAAACTCCCTCCACTTGCCTTTGGGATTAGGCATTTTCCTCACAAGCTGATTTCTATCTTCATGACTACATTTTTTGCTCTCCTAGGTCTTTGTTCTAGTCCCTCAACTGTGACACATTCCTAATCTTTCTGTCTGCAGCTGTCATCCTTTAGTTGTCCCACTGGAGGTTATGTCCAGATGCAGACATCCCTCCAAGCTTCTTTTGCGACCAGGGTCACTTCTCCTGTAAATCTCTCATCCCTTTCCCTAGACTTTCTTTCCAGGTGATCCAGAAATTCTGGCTCTGTAAAATACACTAGAGAAGAGAGAAACTAGGTGAAAAATGGCCCTTGTTTGAAGTTGCAAAGTATTCAACTCTTGCTAGTAAAACAGATTTCATTTACCTTCATCTTAAAGGGGCTTTAGTTTTTACAGGTATTCGTCCCATCTAAGGACAAAAACAAACTAAAGAAGTCAAGAAACCAATTCACAGCATGACCTTATCTATGTACCAGAGATCAGTGAAAGAATCAGACACAGACCAAGCTGCAGCAAGCTGTGGAGGAGCCCACAGAGACAAGCTACTACAGTTATTTAAGCTGAGTTGGATTCTTCACTCTAAAATACAAGAGAATCAGTACTTATTTTTTAAAACAGGTATTATGCGTTCAGATGACGTGAAATGGCTGAAGTTACAAGTTTTACTTGTCTCATAACTTTCATATAGGCTCAGAACTCCATTTACATTTTTAGAATGTAAGCCTGGGAGTGTAAAATTCAGAATGCTTTCGATTTAAGAGTGCTGAAAAAATGGTGCTCTGAAGTCTGTGCATGACTGTCTGGCTGTGCTGTTGAGGGTGGCATGAGGCTCCATGGCCTTTGTGGTCCCTGACCATGCCCAAAAAGCCTCCAGACAACTTGCAGCTGCCAGGGAACTCCACTCTCCGTCTGCCAATGCTGAAATTTGGTTCCTCTTCCAGCCATTTATTTCTCCCGCTCTCACATGCTCACTAAAATGCCTCTGTCACTGTGTGTGAAGGAGAATGCTATTCTGATGATATCTGAAATATTTGCATCCTGTTTGAAGTGAAATGTTTATTATAATCTTAAATCATAAGTGCTGCTCGGCGCAGGCTGGAGAGTAGGGGGTGGAGTGGTTTGGAACGGAGATGCAGGTAAAAACCTAAGCTGGAATAAAAAGGGAGCATAAATACTCAGTTACACTTTCTCACTAAACTTTATTGTTCAAAGCTGAGAAAAAACCAAAAGCAGACAAACTAGAATATTTGAGTGATGGATTAAAGCAGCATTACATGCTGTAAATATTAGACAAATACAACGATCTGTATGTGTAACAAAAAGGGCAATATAACCACCTTTGATCAGTGAGAAGATATATAACATTTTTTTGTGTTCTTCAAAGGCAAAAATATGTTTTATTTACCTCATGTCACTCATATAATTGTTTGCTCTATCAGAGCAAGACCCAGAAGTATTTCTGCTTGTGTAGAGCACAGTGAAAGATAAGAGCCCATAAAGCAGTCAGATGATCAGACTCCCAGCCATATGTTATCCTGTGGGTAGGAACAGAACAACACAGAGGATTTAGACCAAAGTCTGCAAGCAGAGCAGCCATAAACCAGAGCCAGGTGTGCCCCATGGGCTGATCTCCTGTAGTGTTGATCCTTCTTCAATGCGGTGCTGTTATCAGTGGGCTTTTGGTGTGAGCATGCCCAGTTGGCTCTTTCGGAAGTTACTAATGTGGACAGCATGCTGTTGAGAGGTGTACAAAAGGCAGGACTTTCTGCTGGTATTGTCAGACCTTCCAGCTAAGAGTGGAGCTGAAACGTACTGTGGTCTGTGTACGGCTGAGGTCAGAACAGAGATCACTGATGTATTTATCTGGGTTTTGCTGAGCTCTGTCTCAAGAAAAACACCCTCAAAGTCGGCATTTGATTTTTATTTCTCCTTTAAGAAAACCATACAAACAAAAAATCCCCAGTATATATCTTGTAAAGAGTAGCTGAATGAGTGTACGAAGCCTGGAATGCTATTAGAAGAAACAAAAAGGGGGATAAAATAAATCAGTCAGAGTTTTATTTTGTGATCATAGTGCCCCCTGGAGGCATCTGTTCAGATAGCTGCATGCTTCCTATAATGTCAAAGCTTGCTTTATTTAAACAGCAGAGTACATAAAGCTTAAAGACGTCATTTGTTCTCTCAGCCCAGACTTGTTCTGCTTTTGGTATCATTCGGTGTACTCCTGAGCAAGCCCAGTTTCTGCAGGTTTTAACAACACACAATTGCTGTTCTCCACACAGGAGCTGGAGTTGCACTGTCAGCTGTGTTTTGGTTACACACTCTCATAGCACCTCTCAGTGGTGAGGCCAGCTCTTGGTTTACTGCTTCCCAGGAGGCCGTTTCAGGCACCAGGCAATGCTTCTGTTTTCCAGTATGACACAAGAAGGATAGCTCCTTACACCAGCAGCACACAGGCATCTCTGCATCACTCACCTCCCTCACCCTGCTCAGTTCCCAGCAGAGCACATCCTTGCTGTGCCTGGATCTGTTCCAGGAGTGAGGCCAAGCTACACCTCATTCCCAGACACAGGCTCAGTTGTCCTGGCCTACATTAGCATTTAAAGTCTGGCATTTTGATCTCTTAGTTTCAATAATAGCACTTCAATGTTCAGTAAGAGCTACCAATCGTTCTGATTAACTCAGTCAAGTCACTTCCCGGCAAGAAATCTGTGCTGCTTAGAAAACGGTATTAGGACTGAGTGTCTGAATAAGATGAATTGCAACACTATACTTCTGCTTGAAACACAATATCTATTATCAGCAGAAGATGCCTGCTTTTATGCAGATTCATTCTGTCTCACTAGTGATTGAGCCAAAGCCCACTGAGATCACTGGAAGTCTTTCCCCTGCTTACTCTCCATGCTGACAGATCATCACTTTCTAAAGCATACTTAAAGTTAGCCTACCCTGGACAGGAGAATTCAAGCAGCTATAATCCTGCTTTGGCTGCATCTATTTTCTTCAAGAAGTCATTTTAGGCTGTAAAATCTGTGGGGAAAGGATTAAGTTTTCCAGCACTTGCAGTGTTAACATCTTCTAAGCCATTAAACAGTAGTAATATTAACCAGCCATGCCTATGTCTGCAACAAGACTTCAAAAAAAAAGTATCTTCGCGTCTCGGTATCTCTGATGTGGGACAAATGTTCTTGTCTCCGTGGAGGGACACTTTGCCTCAGAGGGCTTAATAATCACAGACCCCCTAGTGAGCCTTATACCAGCATCAGTCCTCAGCCTAGATCACTCTCCTCCTATTGCTCCAGCTCAGGCACTGGAGCCAGCCATCTCCCCCTCTCCCCTGCACCCCAAGCAGGCTTTAGTCTACATCAAAATGGGGGTGCTTTTGACTTTTTCCTTTCCTTTGCCAAGTATTTTTGCACAAATATATTTTTATCATTGTTTCTGGCCACTACTTCTACAGTAAATTTTAGGTCAATGTCTATTTGAAGAGAGTGAAAAGAACTTTGATGTCTATTTAGTTTTCATTTACCTATTCACTGAAGGTATTTCCGCAGCATAAATTCACTCTATGCTCACAACAGCAAAGTCTTGCAGCAGTGTCTCCTAGGTCGCAGTGTTTCAGCAAAGTCAAGTCTCTCATTGCATTGAAACAGGTCTTTAATATCTTGAACAACAACAAGCACAACTGTTTGACTGCACAGAATTTCCAAAAGGTTCCCCGGGAATGGCCAACAGATTTTTAATCTGTTCAAAGGGGGTAACAATCCTAGTTGCCTCGATACTTCAGGGCAGAACAAACTGCAGTAGGTCATCGTCCAGTAGCTTTTACACTCTCCCCTGGTGCTAGCAAAGCTATCAAGATGGGACTTTGGTGTGTGAAGCTGTTTGACCTTGGTCCCCACTGGCTCACTCTTGAGCCCCTCTACTCAGAAGTTTGCAGAGTAGCAGAGGAAAGAGAAGTGGAGAGAGGAATGCAATAGCCCTCCAGATTCCTTTTCTGTGCTTTTCTTCACTGAGCAAGTAGACAGGAATGCTAACCAGCCTTTTCTTTTCATGTACCTTTCTTTTTGGCAACAACAACAACAAAATCCCACAACCAGCCAAAACCCAAAAAACTGTCAAAACCAAACCAAACCAAACTGAAAAAAAACCAAAAAACCCCAAAAACCCCAACCAACCAACCACCCAACAAACCAAAACCACTAAAATCAAATCCCCAAAACCCCGCACTGTGTGGAGAGACAGAACTGTTTTACAGGTGGTCTCCTTTTTGGTGTGAATGCCTGTTTTTCATGACAAATGCCCAGATTCAGTTGGATTTGAAACATCAGGAAAGTATCAATAGCTTTAGTTCAAAATATGCTTTATATAACATTTCAGTCACTCTTGGTTTTAATAATTTCTGAAAGGTTAAAATACACCAAAATCAGGAGACTTTAGTCAGAAGTGTACTTTGCCATCACTCTCTCAATTTGCTCAGTAAGCTGAACAGCAGTTTCAATGTAGATCACACATACTGTTCTAAAATGGGGACCTAAATGTGTAAGTGTGGATGCAGGTATCCATCTTTAATAGCCAAGACTGAAAATGGGATCTAGAAAGCTTTCATTGTCTTACAGCTGTTCCAGGAGATGCAGGGGGATGTCAAGGGGCGGTTTATACCAGATGTCTGCCATGCTACTGCTGCAGCCACCAACAGTGACCCATGGCCTCTGTCACTTTGGAAAGCTCTGGGCTGTAATGTTGAACTCTGCCTTCACCTCCAAAAACCCAGGATTATGTACCAGGATATCTGCTACCAAGGCTTAAAGACCATGCATAAGCTCTTCAAGTACACTGTTAAACAAGAACACTCTTTTAAAAGAAAGCAGGGACGGGGAAAGACAACTTTCCCTTTACGCATGTTATGATTAATTTGGGATTCTTGAAATGCCATAATGGTGGAAAGATCAGAGCAGAATAGTCAAGAAACTATTTGAAGGCTCTCTGTCTTTATTCTGTGTTTTAGGAGGACGGAAGTTTCTGAAATGCATTCTGCAGTCACTGTCAAGGCCAATCCCATCAGATGCTCCCTCAGCAAAGCATTCCTCACTCCTACAGCTCTTTCATGCAGCTACCACATACTGGGATATCATAAATAAATTTTTCAGGCAAATTGCCATATGAAATTCTTTCTCTTGTGGGTGGTCCTTGAGAAAAGCTGTATTACCAGTCTTGATAACAGACTGTTTACAACATTAAGATTCAATGGTTTAGATTTTTTCCCTTGCTGTAAATTACTTGTCTAGACAGATTTGAAGCTCCAGTCTTTGTGAAAGTAAGGCTTTGACTTGATTGCTGATGTAATCCACCGATTGAATACAACATTGTTAAAAGCAATCCTGCACTGCTAAGTTTCTCTTTTCCTTAAATCTCATAGTCTTGTAGACTAACTGGAGTGATTTTTTTCTGGAGTGATTGTCTTCTTTGCCTGAGCATGTGACTAATGAAACAACAGAAATCTGTATGAGTCATTTGCAGTTTGCATCCCACAGTTGTAAATTGTTTTAGCTTTACTCAAAAAATAGTAATTTGGGGGAAAAAAATGAAACAAACAGAAAAATAGTAAAAAGTTTTTAAAAAACAAAAGCAAAAAACAAACAAAAAACTCAAAAACCCAAACACCCAAACAAAAACCCAAACAAAAAAAAAACCCACCAGCAAAAAAACCAAAACAACCCAAACAAACTTAAAACCCCAAGAAACCAGCAAAACCCTCACTCAACTGTACTAGCCTACACACTATGCATTCAAAACCCTTAGTGAACACTTGCACTGTTATACCTGAAAGGGGCCTGAAGGACAAAAACATCCGACTTTCTCCAATTCTTCTGAATTTTTGTGGCCCTTATTGGAGGCCAACTTCAAGGTAACTCAAGTCACCAACACTATGGCATCACACATGGGTGACTATGCACATGCATACGCACGGGGAAAAGTAAGGGAATGTAACCAGTGTGAGGTGTGAAAGGAAGTGAGAGTCTGTAAATATTTTGCTTAGAGCACTGCACTGTAGTTCCAACACAATTTCTTTTTTTCCAGAGGTCCAGTGCTTTTCCTTCTGTCTCTCTTCTGCTCCTTCATTGCTCAAGAAAACAGGCTAGGTTTAGTTCCTTGCAGAAAACTCAGGAAGCAAGCCCTCTTTGGGAACAGCTGTAGTTACACACATTCTTGAAGGGCCTGCCATCCCGCGCCTTTCACTTAATGCTTTTGCAGTGCCATTAGTTGTGTGTTTGTCTTAGATCCCCAAAACATTGTGGCTCAACACCAGCCCATGAGGAAGATGGCCGTGGCCAAAAGTGTTCTTCATGGAAGCATCATATCTGAGTGGAACTGGAATTGATGGTGGTCTATCTCATTGCCTGCCCCCATTGCAACAGGATCCACACGGAGTTTTCGGGATTTTTTCCAATGCATAGCTCTGGTTGGGGCCAAAATTGGCATACTGCATGTAGACAGTTGCTGAAGCAGTCCTAAGAACCAGGAGATGACCAGATGGAGTTCTTCTTTTTGCTGAAGAGATCATGGCATTTCCCAGGATCACACTTAGGACCAGTACTGGTCAACCAGTCATACAGAGAAAGGGATCAAGTACATCCTCAGCAAGTCTGTGGATCACACCAAGATGAGTGGTACAGATGATACCCTTGAAAGAAGGGACCTTGACAGGCTTGGGTGGACAAACGTGAACCTCAAGAAATGCAGCAAGGCAAAGTGCAGGGTCCTGTACCTAGGTTTGGGCAATTTCCCATATCAGTACAGACTGAGAGATAAATGGATTGAGAACAGCCCTGGGGAGGACTTGGAGATACTAGAAGAAAAAAGAACTACATATGAACTGGCAATGTGTGATTTCATCCCAGAAAGCCAGCCATAACCTGGGCAGCATCAAAAGGAGCATGCACAGCAGGGATAGGGATGGGATTCTGTCCTCTGTTCTCACAAGAACAGAGGAGCAGTGTACCCGAGGACTGCATCCATCTCTGGAGTCTCCAGCAGGAGAAAGACATGAACCTGAGGGAGCAAGTCCTGAGGAGGGCCACAGGGGCTAGAGCACCTCTCCTAAGAAGACAGGCTTAGAGAAGTGGTGTTGTTCCATCTGGAGAAAAGAAGGCTTCAGGGAAACCTCATTGCATCCTTCCAATAGGTAAAGGAGTCTAATAAAAAAGAGAGAGACTTTTTACCAGTGTCTGTAGTGACAGGACAAAGGACATTGGTTTTAAACTGAATGAGAGTAGATTTGCATTATATATCAGGAATAGTTTCTTCACTGTGGGGTTGGTGAAACACTGGAATAGGTTGCCCAGAGAAGCAGTGGATTTCCCAACCCTGGAAGTATTTGAGGCCAGGCTGGATAGGGTCCTGAGCGACCTATTCTAGATGAAGGTGCCTCTGCCCATGGCAGGGGTGTTGGAGTAGATGATCATTGGTTCTTTTCCAATCCAAACCATTCTGTAATTCCCTGATTCGGTGAACCCGGGAAAAGGAAGTGGAGTCAGGATATAAGCACGTAAGAACAGCAAAGTTTGCCTCTAGGTGCATAGCCCTTATTTTTGCTACTTAAGTTGAAGATATTTGACTTTCTGAGCCATGGGTGTCCTTAGAAGGCACAGGCTCCTTGGAGCATGGGGCTGAGGAGAGGGGAGAGGTCTTTGTCTTGAGGTGATCCTCCTTCCTCTGAGTGGCTTGGGGCAGGTGTTTCACCTCTCTGCCCCTCCTCTTACCACCCTGTAAGCAGGGTAATACTGAATTCCTTCCAAAAAGAACCACTGCTCCAGTGTGCCGGCAGTTTTGTTGCTATTAGCAATGTTTTGTCACAAAAGAGAAAACCCCATGCTGTGGGTGCTGTGGGAGAAGCAGAAGGCCTGACCTGCTGGTCTGCTCCTCCACCTTCTCCTTATGTAGGGAGTACTGGGAAAAACTGCCATCTTTCCCTTCTGTTTCCATTCTGTTTCCATTTTCCCATCAACCAGGTTAAATTTTAGCAGCAAGAGCAGATAACATAACATGCGAGTTGTTTGTTCAGCACTGAGAGAGAATACATGGCCTACAAAATGAAGAGGAAGGTGTGATTGCTTCTCCGCCAAGCTTACACACTCATGGCTGATCCCTTCACCAACTTCTCTGAAAAGCCAAAGGAGGAGAAACTCCTTTTTGCACACTCCAGTTAATTTATCATTAGAGAGAGCACCCTGAAGATTGCAAGTCAGCAAGATCCCAGCCTAATATTGTGCAACTAGAATCACAGAATCACAGAAACCTAGAATATGCTGAGTTGGAAGGGACCAATGGGAATTATCGAGTCCAACTCCTGGTGCTGCAGAGAATCACACCTCAGCCAAAAGGTCAAACATGGGTGCTTTACAGACTGACCACGCAAGAGCAGAAAGTAACAAGACCCTCCTGTTCATCAAGAGAAACAAATCAACACTAATCTGATAGCTCAGCTCTCTACTCAGCCTTCAAGACCCATGCAGAATGCACAACTATAATCCAGTGTGAGAAAAGAAATATGGAATGGTCATTTGTCACAGATCACAGGACTTGCAAACCTTGGAAACAAGTCTCTTACTCACTAACCTCTGCCTGTGCCAATGGTACATCCATGTTACTAGCATCCCTGTATATCAGATAAACCAGCATTTGTTTCCCGTGACAAACAATTGTCATTGTGGGAAGGGTGGAAGGGTGTTCTTTCACATGAGTTAGGTAACTCGTGAGAATTTGTAGCTAAATTGTTGGAATCGTGACAAGCTGCAGGCAAGGGCATCCTCAGGTTTGTTGCTGCTGTGACTGAATCCCTGAGTGACCCCCACTGACTCAAGCAGAGCAGGGACTGCTCACATATGTAAATCCAACATGCATAGAGCTGCCTGTGGACAAGGCCTCAGCATGTGTTTGGAGTGGATGGATGGGGAAAGAAACATGTACTGCATTTCATCCTGTATCTGAGAATGTATTGATTGAGCATATACGTACATGAAGAAATAGGAATTTCTGCTAACGACAAACACAAACCCTACATTCCACACTTGGGCCTCCTATTTAATGAATATTTCCCTCAGGAACTTTAACAGCTTTTGGTATACATGTAATATGTAACATACCTTGTATTTTGTATTTATTTTCTGCACAGCTGCCCAAATATCACACTTAGAAGAATATAGTTTAATCACTTGGAAACATAGTCTTTATGGAGTGATGAACAAACCATTTCTATTCCTTGCTTTTCAAAGCAGCAATGCTGAAATGTCCAGCACAGATGTCTAATTTGTATTTCCAGATTTTTTTACATTGGGTGATAATATTCAAGTAGTAGTTTTATTCCAATTCTGACATGAAAGAACATAAGTGTATCAGCAGTTTCATTGAGTTCAGTGGCAGAACCAACTCACAGGAGCCCACGTGAGTAAAGTGATTTTTTATGACCATTTGCAGATCTGGATCAAATCTGATTATACTGCAGGAAAGATACATATATTTCATGTATTGTGATTTTCACAATTTCAGTTCAGAGATCTCAGCTCAATCCTTAGTTGTTCAGATTTGTAACAACAGGGATAGGAGACATGTGCAGAAAGCTGGGATGTAATGGTGCTATAATAGAAGTCTATGATATGTTGTCCATAGATTTAGTTTCAATGCAGCAGACAGGAATTTCTGGAGCCAGCAGGATACATTTTGTGATTTTTCTCCCTTCTGTGTGGCAAAGATTACAGAGACTCTCCCTCACATTTGGCAAAAAATCTCAAGTATTTATTAAGAGAGTCCTTGGTATCTTCATGCAGTTTTACAAATACATTTTGAAATGCAGAAATTAGATTAATATGCAAAATTAAAAGACACCTGAAAATTACTGATTTTTAATGAACAGAGATGTATCTGATTAAATTGCATAGACTAGCCTAGCTTAGGATAGAATAGTTTAGTTGGAAAGGATTTGCAGAGATCATTTAGTTTTTCTGCCTGACCATTTCAGGACAGACTAGGGGTTAAAGCCCACAGTGAAGGGCATAGTCCAGATGCACTGATAGGCATGGGGCATTGACCACCTCTCTAGGAAGCCTGTGTCAAGTTTTCACCATTCTCTCAGAAGAGAAATGCTTCTTAATGTCCAGACCAGAAAGGAGACCAGCATTTCCCTGTCCAGGTCCCCTCCTCAGGAAGCTGTACAGAACATTGAGGTCACCCCTCAGCCTCCTTCTCTCCAAACTGGACAAACCCAGAGCCCTCAGCTGCTCCTCACAGGATGTGCCTCCCAGCCCTTCCACCAGCTCTGTTCTCCTCTGGACCGTTCAAGGACCTTGCCGTCCTTCTCACACTGTGGGGCCCAGCACAGCACACAGGACTCGGGGTGAGGCCCCACCACGGCTGAATCCAGCAGGATGATCCCATCCATTGGCCGGCTGGTGCTGCTGTGTCTGATGCAGCCCAGGATGGGGTTTGCCCTCCTGGCTGCCCAGGCACACACTGCTGACCCACACTGAGCTGCTGCCCACCAGCACCCCCAGATCCCTCTCTGCAGGGCTGCTCTCCACGCACTCCTCTCCCAGCTTATACTTGTGCCCAGCTGTATTATGCCACGTTCGAGCAATGGTGGGGTGGAATAAGTCCCTGTGTATTCCAAGCGAGTCTCTGATATCAGACCACTTCGGCCAGTACTGTCTGGTACCGTGCAAGCAGACTTTTTTCTCGCCCGTGCTGTTGGAAAGCACAAACACACACACCCGAGAGCCGGACAGCTCACGCTTCCTCAGGACAGCGAATGTCAGAGGGCTCAATCACATAGAATTCCAAAGGCTCTACTCTCGAACAAGTCCAGAGGCGAAAGAGGAAGTGGGGAGGCTGAGGGCACACAGATAGAGCCTTTTGGGCCAATAGGGTTGGAGAGAGGGCGGGGAGATACAACAATCCAATGGGGAGAAGGGAGGGGCGGAGCGAGGGATCATGTTGAAACCAACCAACCTAGGGGGATTAACATACAAAGGGTACCATGGTTTTGGGACGGAAGAAATATCCAACGGGTTTTAACTGTCCGACCAGCGTGCTTCTGCTGGCTTGGGACTTCTTGGGTTCTCTGTGATGGTAGAAACCACTCCAACAGTACCGCATCCCCGGGGCAGAATCTGGTATTTGTTCTTGTTAAATTTCATGCCACTGATAATTACCCAGTGCTCCAATGTATCCAGATCCCTGTGCAAGGCTCTTGTGCCTTGAGAGAGTCAGCAGCACCTCCCAGTTTGGTCTCATCAGCACACTTGCTAATGGTGCATTCAATGCCTGCATTCAGATCATGGATAAACTTGTTGAACAGAACTGGCCTTACAATCAAGCCCTGAGGAGCACCACTGGTGACTGCTCACCAGGCAGATGCAGCCCCACCCACTACAGACCCTGAAGTTCTGACATTCAGTCAGTTCTTCATCCAGCACATTGTACCTGCTCATCAGAACAGCTTGTCCAGAAGGACACAGTGAGGGACAGCATCAAAACTCTTACTAAAATCTTACTAAATCTTTCTAAAATCAAGAAAAGCCACACTCCCCACCTTCCCTTCATCCACTAAGCAAGTAACCTTACTGTAGAAAGGTATCCAATTGATTAAGCAGGACTTTCCCTTTATGAACTCACAATGATTGCACCTGCTGATTGCATTGTCCTTGAAATACCTTTTAATGGCACCCAATTTGATTTCACAGGCATTCAGTCAAAACCCTTGTCTTCTGGATTCATTCAGCAGTGTAGAATTACTGTGTATCCTTTTCCTGGATGTTGCTACCTCTTACATCCCATATCAGATATTGCAGAGCCATTCACAGGCTCTGGATAGAATGACATTTTTTAATCATTGCAGAATTCCCAATGTCCAGTGTGTACTTTACATTCAGACAGAGTTTTTTTCTTCTTGCAAATTTCTTTGGCTTTTCCAAAGAAACCAAAGACACAAAACACTCACTGCAAGCATGAAAACACACTGTGAAAAGGTTGGAAATAAAGCAAATTATTGTTTTATTCATAAATATCAAACAAGCATAATTATTTGTGACCCCCCAAGACTATGTTAAAATGGTAATATAGATTTCTTAGAGCCTATATAAAGCCCACAAAAGTCACTAGAATAGCTCTAGCAAATTTTACACTTTTTGGAAAGGGACAGGAATTAATTTACTTAAAAGATTCATTGGATGAAGTCACATCACTTGACACATCACTCCAGTGGAGCTATGGCTGAAACTCACTTGAATAGAGACCCTGTAAAATGCATCTTGCTGGGCTTTCCTGTAGTGAATCTTCTGAAAAGAATGACTCTGTCAGGGTTTCTCCATTTCTGCCTCAGATAGCCAGTAAATGCAGACAGGGCTGCTTCTGGATATCTGTCTCTGTGAAATACCCATAAAGGAACAAACTGCATAGGCCTTCAGAACAACCAAGCAAAAATAATACAAAGGTGAAAGATTATAGAAAACTTTTGAAAGAGATTAACTGAGTGTTCAGAAAGGTCACAGCCTTAAGTGCAAAAGCTTTTACTTCAGGTTTTAAGTAACTACATTTCTCTTAGAGGAAAATGTTAATTCCTCTGTTTTCAGCAAATCTGTTCCCTTCCTTATACTCACATTTAATGCTCATCATTAACAGCTGCTGTGTATAAATATTTATTCTATTTTGTTAGCATGGTATCCATGGAAATGATGTTTCTGTGATAGTACGGTCTAGTTTTATGTCCTTCCTCTCCCCCACTAATAACTTTCGAATTTGCTGGCCAATTTTTGTGGAGGAGTATAGGTCTTGGAAAATTCCTTAACAGGGTTATGAAAGCAGGCAGCTGGAGAAATGATAAAGACTAACCAGACATCAAACTGAGCTCTGCTCAAGACTCATAAGCAGAGAAAACCATACTGTGCTGTAACCACTACACTTTACTTGTGTATTCCTCTCTGCATGTTTTACTGCTGCCATATTAATTTCACCAACCCATTCTCTCTTCCTCATTTGATGTCCAGGGTTTATGAAACCAGTGAAAAAAAAAGGTTGAGCCCAGACTTGGTTGAAGCCTTTGGAGCCCATTTACATGCAACCAAATTCAGTTACCAGAATTTCATGGGCTAAACATCCAAAAGTCTCATCGCCAAAGGTAATATACTCCAGTGACTCACTAACAAACTCTGCTGCTGTCTTTGTAATAAGACCAAAGTTTTGGTACATTGTCATTGGAGTAGAAACACTGTAAGGAATCACTACTTAAAATAATAAGTTATAATAATGATAACAGTGTAATGCCATCTAATACTTACAAAAGGCACTCTGCAGAATCCCACAGCATCTGACATATTTTAACAGATATTTGCAATGGATTAGGGCACTTTGTGGAATAAGTGACAGTACTATGGTGGAACAAGGAAAAAAGCTACATAGAGGGAGGAGACAGAACTTTGGCAGGGTCACACAGCAGTATACTGAGGACAGCTACATGACACAGATTTAGGCATCTCATATATTCTTGAAGAATTAGCTAAAATGAATGCTGATATGGCAAGATACAGCAACATCTGCATGATAATTACCTTTGCCTTGTACTCTGTTTGTAGTGGTTATAAAAGTGCTTATAAAAACCTAAAATATAACCAAACAAAACAAAGCAAAATAAACCATTAGCATAGAAAACAAAGTACTTTTACTATGCTCAGAAATTAGTGCGATCATGACCTTAACAAAAATGGCCTAATACTGTACAATCTAAGGCCCAGTGCACTGGTGGAGAAACACAGAAATGAAGTTTTCAAGATACAGTTTTTGCTGGTGCACATGAGCAAGGCTGACTCTTTACCTGCACCAGGAAAGATGGAACCTGGCACTGGCCTGAGCTAGACATGCAACAAGTGTTACTGCAGACTGGACCTGAAGATTTGACACATTTATGAAAAAGTAGAGATATACACACCCAAGCTGCACTTATTCTAGTTATTGTTCTCTGCTCTGAATGACACTGATAAGATATGCAAAGTCAACTATTTCTGAATTTGGAGGAGGTTTTAGCTTCAATCTTTTAGATTTATCTAAGTGTTTCTCCACACAATTTAAGACTGATTTTAGGAGTAAGAGCTTTGAGAAATAGTCAGAAACTTGACAATGTTGAATCACTTCTTTGTAATTAAAAATACAAAAGTCCTAGTAAAGATAAAAAAATGACTGTTTCAAAACCATCACTTGACAGTCTTACAATTTTAACACCAACACTGTCATGATACTGCATGATAAAATGCTGACAAGTAAAATAATTTCATTCCAGGGGATTTAAAAAAAATCATTATGAACAAACTAACCAAAACAAAACAAAAGAAACCCTGAATTGAAAGATACCTGAAAATTAAAAAAGACAACATAATACTACCAATGTACCATATCATTTTGAAAGGACGTTAAGTGAACACTTTTAAGGATCTAAAACTGTCTGGTTTGAATGCAATTCAGATTTTGAGCAATGAGGAATTTATGTTAAAAAGAGAAAAAGGAAATAGAAAACTAGACTTTCTTATTGAGAATGGCTTTTTTTTTCTTTTTTTTTTCCCCACCAATCTAAACTTTGGCTGTGTTCAAGCAAATATTGATAGAATTTTTCATTTGAAGCAAACCTGAGCTGAGAAAATTGCTTCTGGAGTTTCACTCAGAATCATTCATTCCTATTTTTGTAAGTTCCAGAATTCAAATTCAGAACAAAAATTCGAGGTGAAATCAATGAAATCAGGCAACATACAACCCGTCTACCAGAAATTTTATTCTTGGTTCCATAAGCAAAATCTAGCATATTTGTGCATCTACAGTTTTAAGTAAACCAGCTAAGTGTGCCTAGGAAAATTCACCACTCACTAGAATGGGGACAGTGTGAGCACTGCTGTAATACTGTCTAATCAAAGGCAAAAATATTCCCAGGCATACCTTGAGCTGGATTTCATTTACATAGTTTCACTGATTCTTAGTTCTCAGCTAGTGCTAATTTACATTACTTCATTATTTCAGTGGAGCAACACTATTTATATAGTGATCACTCATTATACTGATACAATGCTTTGTTAAACAATTAATGGGAATTTGTTCATAAAGCAATGTGAAAGATTTACCTTAGTAGCTGAGTACATTGCATGTAATGGACAAGGGAAAGTACTCAGACCCGAGGACAGATTCAGAATTAGACCTGTCTGCTTGGAATTTAATTTAAACTGTTACATTAGCTTTACACTTTACAGGATTATAGCAAAACTCTGCATGAGCGGAAAACAACATTTTCCCCAAGAAGGCACATCTCTTCTGTTATACTGTTAATCACACTTTCGAAAGACCCCCTTTTTACAGTTTAGTTTGGTCTAAACCAGCTAGGAATAATGTCATAAGTGAAATTTAAATGCCTTCTGCAATCAGAACCATGGGGACATTGTACATGCAATCATATATCTAACAGAGAAAAAAAAAATCTTTCATTTTCTAGAAAACCCATCTGAAGATCCTAACTTTAAGGACCCCATATCTAAAATACACATAGTATTAAAAAGAGAAAAGGGATCCTTAACTGCATAGATGAATTAATGTCTCTGATTAGTAGTATGGGTATGTCCAGAGACTGAAGAGCATTATTCCAAGCTCAGCTACCACTCTTAAGGAAGAGAGTAATACATTCAAATGCCATTTCTTGCCTGATTAGGCCCACCACATCCCATTTTTTTCTGCCACATGTTTTTGACTGGACACAGACCTGTATTTTATGTTTTCTGCCTTGTTCTTTGATTGACTGACAATTTGTGGGAGTTCCTATACATATGCTCATACAGCACTAACAGCAGTAGAAGAATTCTTACTGATTGACAGACTGCAAAGTCCAGAAGTCAATAATGGAAATGCATAACTACCACTAAAGGTACTGAAGGTAGAAACTAAAAGTTATTCAAAATTATAGAAAAAATACCCCGGTTTCATCTGTTCCAAAATTACTTTTGTCATCTACAAGACAAGTATTTTAAGAATTATGTCCATTTCCCATCTTCCTAATAACATTTTTCAACTGATTTTATTTTAATCATATTTTTTTCCCACTTGATCAAGCCATATGTATGCAGCTCAAATAGCTAAAATATGGCACATTCAACATTTTGGAAAATATTTTAGAAATGCTAGAGGCCTGAAAATCATCTGAATTGTCAAAAAATCCCGAAGCTTAGCCTTCTAAGCAGTGAAAGCCTTATGTTTATCCAAAGTTTTCTAGCAGTTTCTGAATTTCATCATTCTTCAATATGGAATCATACCTGTAAGGAGAAAGTCAGCTCCATAGTCTTTTTGCATTTCCACTTTTTCCTGGATCAGAAATTGTAGAAGATCAGGAATAGACATCATTTTTTTCTGCTATCAGAAAGAGTTTTAGGATAATTTTTGATGGTAATTATTTAATTATTTGATTATTTAATTATTTTTTCATTCTTATATTAGCAATGGACTTAATCATGCCTCTGATTTTTAAAGTTAAAATTAGTCCATTTTTTCAAGGTAAGGAATCTGCTTTTCTTTGTGCGCTTGACCAGTACTATTGATAGTAGAGCCTAAGTACCAAGGAGAAGTCATACTTACACTATGAATCTTCTCAGGACAGGAGTATGACCTAACTTGTAAAGGGCAGTAATGAAAAGTAGTGCAAATTAATGGTGCACTAATTGAATACTTTTTATTTCCCAGGTTTTTTTTCAGTAGTGTCATTGTGTACAAGAGGATATGAGGAGCAGTGCAGGGTTCACAAAGCATGACAACACCAGTCAGACCCATCAGCTCGGATGAAGAGGAATTTCCAAGTAAAGTGTAAAACATGGGAAAAAGTCCTTCTTTTGTAGTGCTGAAAATTCCCACTGACATCTGTGGGAGCCAGGATACCTGGACCTCAGGCATTACACTGCAGGAAGTGGTGAACAGGGTCTCAGCAGGAATACAGACAGGAAAGGGAAAGGAAAATCCCAAAAGATTTAAAGATTATTTGGACCTAACCATGAAGAATGCTACTTAGAAGAATGCCTTCTCCTTTGTAATTTGAAGGAAAGTGAATATTTATGAAAGACTGAAAAGGATGTGGTTGTAGCACTGGGGAAAGGAATATCCAGACACTGGAAAAGCAGAAGAGGTTGATTCTGAGGTGTAGGGTGGGAAATGATACAGGAAAAAACCTTTTGTATCCAGACTGAGAGGGTACAAAATGGCACATGCATATATACAGCATTCAGATATTGCAGCTATTTCTGTTCTTGTGACATATAGATTGAATAAATCCTACAAGCAGAAATCTCACCAAGCTACTTACAGAATTTACTTCAATTGATTGATATTACATAATTTATTATCTTAAGTCATTAAGCAGCATTACAAATTTGGGATGTAAACTCTTCTAGCCAGAGAAAGACAAACATCTGTTGTTAATTTTCATGTCATTTTTAGAAAGACATGAAAGGCACAAAAGCCAAGGTTGAGGTCTTCTGCTCATGTTCATGTCAACATGCTGCTTGCAAACAGCAGAGCAATACAAATCTCAGTCAAACTTGAAAAGCATGAAATACTAAATGTTCTTGGAAGCAGCCAACCAAAATTAGCACCAAGGGGTAACAATACAGAATTGGGAGGCAGTTCCTGGAGTTTCTGTCCTGCATTGATACAAAAATATTTTGGCAGAAAAGAATTGTGACAAAAAATTCCAATACAGTGCTACAAGTCAAACAGCTGATTTACCTGTCTTGGACTTTAATTCTGAAGCAAATCTCCCTCTATACCAAAACAATTTGCAAAATGTTTTGTCTTTTTCTGTAGTAGTGCAAGGATGTGTTTCAACTGAGCGACTGTGTTAAAAAGTTTCCGGTCAGCTCTGATCAAAGTATTTCACAGGCAATAGAAACAGGTGGTTCCTTAAATTAACACTGACATTCCTGCTGGAAATCACTGTGTGCCGATGCATTAAATGAAAATACACAGAAAAGCTAGTTGGTCACTCTAACATGGGACTGATTTTTTTCCAATGAAATGCACTGCAGACCTGGTACAGATGGGAATGGGTCACATACCTTTGTAACAGAAATAATGTTGCAGTTGTCAAGGTCCTGCAGGAATCAACGAAACAGTAAATTCATCCTTAAGTCAGAGTTTGAGGGAAGCAGCCTGCCAGAGGTTCTCTGATTTGGAAGAGATGATGACATGAAGACTGAATGAAACTGAAAGAGGTGCTAGCAAGATACACACTTAGAAGTTCTGGCTTTTTCATTACACGTGCTATAGGGGTAAATAACAATAAGGCAATGGAGAACTTCATCATGTCCTTAATCCTGTCACCCTATTCAGCATGTGTAAATTAATTCCCCCCACAAAGTACACTGTGTTTAAATGATGTTTCTTTTTTCTTTCTTTCCTTTTTTTATATATTTGTTTTTGTTTGTTTGTTTGTTTATTTATTCCCACATACTTAAACAATGGTGTTCCAAATAAAGTAAGTTTTAATAATATTAACAAGAACCAAACATTTTCAGCTGTGGCTGTGAATAGACTGGACCCCACCACATTACAAGCCAGCAGAGAGTCAGGGGTTCTGCAAATCTCTGCTGCAACCAGACCAGCTGTATTCTCCCCTCTATCGCTGGGTGCTTCCTGCAGTTTAGCTGAAATCTACCATTCTTTTTCTCTTTCAAGCCCTTCCAAGCACTAAAACCAAATCAAAATATGCTTCTTCATGCCCAGTTAATTTCCAGCTGAACAGAACAGTTCATACTTGATAGTAGCAGGGGCAGAATCTGTGCCTTGTTTAATGAATTACAATTCCTCATTGTTATATTAGAAGTTGAAATCCACAGAATAATCCTACCTTTTCTATGTCTGGCCCATTAAGGAAATGGCATGGAAGAGGATTATGAAGCATTCCAACATGGCTAAGTAGTCAGGGAGAATACAATGTTAAGAACCAAATCTACACAAAGTGCGTAATTTGTCTGGTTAAACAAATTGCATCTCCTCAAGACCCAGAAGATTTTGAGCTGTATGTGAAGAGAAACACTATTTAGCATTAAGCCTTGTTCTCATGGAAGTCACCAATACTCATTGGTGCTGACTCCAAGGAACAGAAAAACAAACTGTTGCTAAAGTTGTTTGTGTTTTGTTGTTGTTTCATTTGTTTCACTATTAAAAGGATTATTTTCTTTACAAATTAAAAAAACTTCCAAAACCCTATCTTTTCACTGTTGCTCCATGAATCATACCAGATAATGAACCACATGCTCATTATGTATGCTTGGTTTTAAAGCACTGGCTAATAAGTTGTTATGGCACATCATTTATACAATGGTCTGCAATACACTGCAGCCATAAAATATTCTTCAATTAACAGACCTTAGTGACTGACCCAGAACACCAATATCCAGACCTTTCAGATCTTTTTCAGCATTCTCATGCACTGAATTTTTAGTGAAATCATCTTGTATAACCTTCACCTTTTGAACTGTGGCCAGCTTTGCGGCTAAAATAAAACCACCCTAAAAACCACAGAAAAACCAGTCAAGAAAACCTCTTTGCAACTACCCAGAAAGAGGGAAAGCTGTAAAAAGTAACAAGAGAAACAGCCAGATGTCTTATTTAGTAATGCCCACTGTACAGTAAGCAATTGTTTCAATATTCTTAGTCTAAGAAATAATACAGCACAAGCATAACACTCTCACTCTACCCAGTTGTTTTCAGGAAAATGGCCAGGCAAATAGAGGATGAATTTATGCCCTGAAATCAATGGAATTTTTCTTATAAAATCTAAACAACATTTGGTCCTTCAGCAAGGTAAAACAAAACAAATTCAGAAATAAACCACACAGGACTTCTTCCCCTAGCTATCATAATATTTATAGATGAACGCTGTCCGCATATGTAAGACAAATGAATGTGGATGCCAGGTCCTCTACATAAGAACAGCTTTGCAGAAAAGGTTTAAAAGAATTTTAATGGAAAAGAGGAGCATTTTAACAAGTGGAATTTATATTTTTACACAGGAGAAAGGAAAAAACAAGGCTGGGTGTGATGCATCATTTTCTGCACTATTTTCAAACAATTCCTTGCCTGTTTTGACATTTGCACTCCCACAGACTGAACCTTCCTCAGGACTTTGCAGCACTAAAAGGCATTTTAGGGAGGCTATAGCTTAATTTTTACAAGGTCAATTAGAAGGGAAGGCGAAACGTGTGTGATTTTTCCAATGTCATTGCTATGCAGGAGTGGAGCCCAGCTGTACATTGCCATTTTCCCCTCAGCAGCTGATTTATTGTTGTTCATATTTTCAATGAAGTTTCATGAGGAAAAGAAGTAGAAACTCTTATTTACTCATTTTTAAAGTCAAAGCTCTCCTTTAAAAGGGCCCAATAAGGTCTCCTCTAACTAGATGTTCACATTGTAAATTTTTGCTACTAAACCTGCTTTCAAGTTTTATGGGCAACCTGAAATCCAGACGAAGTTTGCTGAAAAAGTGACAGGCAAAACTTGGAAATGTCAATAGAATATCAGATTGCAGGCTCTCTGCAAATGGCAGGAATTCAGGTGCATGCACACGGCAGAAAGTGCACATGGCTTTCAGGAAAATGTCTCCTGGTTTGCAGCCTGATTTTATCATGCAAGAGACAGGGAGAATTGTCTTGAATGGGAATCAGACTTGCTGAATTTCTACCCAGAAATTTTGTCTCATCCCTTGGTTCTCATTCAGTAAGAAGAAGCGTTGTGCCAGCTCCTGCAGGAGAGCAAAGATGAAGAAAGCTGGCTGTGCGTTCAGCAGGACAGTTTGCAACAACTCAGAGCTTCTGCTGGACGATGAGATAATGTTGCTCCCTTCCAGTTGTTCCTCTGACCTTCAAACCTCTGTGCAAACTGCAAATCTCGACCATCTTATGTTACTCCAGTACTGCAGTTTGAGGAAACAGCAAGCACTCTGACTGCAGGTCTGAAATGTGGGTTGCATCTTGTGTGCATAGAGGACATCTGTCTCCATGACAGAAGAAAGGGGAGGAAGGAGTGCCCTTTTTCTTGCCCTCTTTCTAAGCTGCAGTTCTGTGTATGAAAGGGACAAAACATCCTTTGAACCTTCAACCTATAAAAGCAACTCTAGTGGCAAATGACCTCGTCATGGTCCCAGGCTGGGCGAATGGTGAAACTATAAATAAAAGGACGTTGTGAGTATAAATGCAGTGAGTGGGAAAGAACAGAGCAACAGCTGGAGCAGACACCTACAGTGACCTTCTGATTGAAGAGCTCTATAAACAAAAAGAGATGGTCTTAAAAAGTGGTGTGATATTGTGGCCACCTTTCTCATGGGCAATCAGAAGGGCAGCCAAAAGTAGGGCAACATAAAAATGAGGATCAAACAAGCCATTTGGACTTTCTCTGCAACTCCTTGTCTGTACAGGACTGTACTGCTGCAACCAGCACTGTCAGCCAACAAACAAGTACTCCAGATGGCTTTCCTCTGTCTCTTTTAAGAATAAACCAATATATTAAAAAACAATAAAACTCTTATGCTGACAAATGAATTATCCAGAGATAGCTCTTCAGAAAATTATAACAATTCTGCAAAGAAGAGAGCCAAAAAACAATTGCCAATGTCTCTCCCTCTCTATGACAAATATTTATGGCAGTCTTTGAAGACACAAGCCATTACATCTCTGTTTAAAAGTCCTAAGTGTACCAGAAGCAAAAAGCCTAGTTTTCAAACACCAGGACAGGTTACTGTCTTTATTTTTTTTTGTGTTGTTTTTTTTTTTTTTTTTTTTTTAAATAATGGAGTGAAAACTAATTTAAGGAAAATTAGAAGTTGAACCAAGCTGGTCAATTCAATGTGTTATAAGATACGTCACTAAGAGGTATACATCTAATTCCATCTGACTTCAGACCACCTGGGAATCCATTTGTCAGATAGGATAATGTGCTGCTTTTTGAAATTTATCAAAAAGATAATAAATCAGAATGAAGTATGGAGTTGTTTAGGATATACAGCATTCCAGAATCGCTCCCCTTTTGCTTAGAGAGTTTAGAGATTTATGAAGATCTTGTGAAAACAAAGGTTGCAAAATGAATGCCCAAGTGGCACAAGAGGTGATCTTTGTAGAAAAGTTATTTTGAAATACTACAGCAACATTTGAATATGAAGAGAGAAGCACTTAGTCTAAGATGGTGCTCATATTCAGTGGAAATTTGCAGATAGGAGTGCAAATTGAGAAGTTCACCTTAAGGGAGCAGCAAGAGACAACAGACATTTTTAAGTCTTTTAGAATGCAGAAAGTGAGTTGTTTTATGCTAGTCAGTGAACTCACTTTGCTACCTGCTTAGTTCTTGGAGCAGGAAGGAAAAGAGGCAGTGCACACAGCAGAGCAGGTTGGAAACTCAGCCTATAGCAGGGAGGACAGATGAATGAATTGGCACCTTCACAGGTCTCTGTGGGAGCAAGGTATATTTTGTCCCAGGCTCTGTGGGTTCCTTTCTTTATTCACTACTTTATTCTATATTTAACAGACATAATTTCTGCATAGTTTTCTGTATCACCAAATCCAAATTCACTAACTGTGTGCTCCACTTATCTAAACTGATACAGCTGTACTTTTATTTTATCTGAGGATCACACACCTTATTCTTCATTAAATAAAAATTTGTTTTTACCAAAAAGCACCTCAAAACCCTACCAAAAAGAAGCAAACAAAAAAAACAACACCACAAACCAACCCCTAAAATACCAATCAAAACAAATAAACAATAAAAACCCTTACCAAACTCTACAAACCCAAACCACATTTGTGAGGAATTTTATGTCTTGCAGAAATTGCCTCTTTTTTTTTTNTTGTTGGTTTTTGTTGTGAGTTTTTTGTTTTGGTTTTTTTGGTGGGTTTTTTTGTTTGTTTGTTTGGGGTTTTTTGTTTGGGTTTTTTTGGGGGGGTTGTATTTTGTTTGGTTTGGTTTGGTTTTTTTGGTTTTTTTGTTGTTGTTGGTTGTTGCTGTTGGTTGTTGTTTGGGTTTTTTTTTTTGGCTTTAACAACAACATGGTGCAGATCCTGATCATATAAATAGATTTTAAGGTATAATTTTGCAAGCAGGACCTAGCTCTGCCTGTAGAGCTTGTTTAGGAAATATAAGGAGAAGAAATGAAACAGGACTGCAGTTAGTAGCATTCCATAATTTCTAATCCCCTGATATTGTAGTTTGATCAATGTTTCACAACCACAGTACAGAATGTGTTAAATGGGCAGTATACCTGGAGTAATGGTTGGACCTCTGTAACACTTACTTTGTTATCTTTTATCTCCTCTTAAAAGAGCTTTCCAGTCTGAATGAATGGAAATCTGGTTTTCAATTCCAGTGCATCTTTAGAGAAATGTTTCTCTTACTGTGGATTTCTGTTGGCTCCAGCTCTGAGTGCTGTTCTCAGGCACACCTCTAACCCACAGAACTTGGAAAGCCAAACATTGAGATCTCTTATTACCCACATTTTAGACCCTTAATTTATAGTATTTTGTGTCCAAACAGATATGGCAGTCTGATTAGGCAAATAATACAATCAGTTTGAAAACAGAGCAAGTATTTTCAATATAATGTCCAATAGACAGCAAAAAAAGGTGTAGATGTTTAAAAAAAAAGGAAACTAGTAATGTGTCCAGAGATCCCACTGATTTTAGTGCCTCCACATCAGATACTCTATGCTTTTTATTGCTGTATTTTTATCTTTCCTTTTGTTTGTGCCATCTACTTGTTGCTAGATACTAATTTCCAACCTGACACAATAAATAATAGATTACTCATTCTGGCCTTCAGCCAAAACCCATGGAAAACAATGGAAAGATCGCACTGGGATTTGGCACCAATTTCAGCAAGCTGTGGTAAAGGCCATGCCCACAACTAGGCTGAACATAGTGTCAAAACCTCATCCATGTAGCCTGAATTCTGGGGTCACAGCGCACACCTCCCTGTGCCTTGGATTACATGGCTAATACTGCTGCTGTCAGTGAAGCTTCCTCATGTGTGAAAAACCATGGGTCTGTGCAGAAGGTGCAGGAGTGTTTGTTTGTACCTCAGCAGAACCTTCCAGGACAGGCAAGTCCCTCACCACATAGTGCTGCACAAATGCAGTGCAGTATGGCCTCTGTTGGGAAGGGGCCAGGGGATGGCCTTGTCATCAACCACAGTGCAGAGGAATTTACAGTATGCCATCTTCCCTGCATCCAACACGTCTCTTCCCTTTACTTAGCTATGTCAGTCTCAGGAATCTAATTGTTTTTCTTCTTTATTTCTGATTATAATTTACAATGCAAAAAAACCCTAAAAACTCTTTAGCCTTTCTGCTATTGTAATTCTCTAACATTTAGCTGCCAAGATATGCAGAAGTGACACCAGAACTCACCTAGATCCCACCAAAATAAAGTTTTTTATGACTGTTTACTTAAGAGGGACTAGCATAGACCATAGCCACATTGGTCTCATGAGTACAACTTCTTATAGAGAATAATCAGGGAGTTTTTACTTTCCTTGTCAGATACCCCTTGCTTTCCAAGAGAAAACAAGTCTATCCAGCCACACAAAGAAAAAAGATAGGCTTGTTGGACAGAAAATTTATGGGTCCAATCCTTAATTTTGGTTGTTGCAGGTTGAAAATTTGCAGACTTTTTCATCCAAATCTGCCACATTCTTGATAGATGTGCTGCTTTCAGGTAAGTATCCTGGACCTGATACTCTGTTGGAGTCAGCTGCTAAGCCTGCTTAAAGGCCAGTCTTTCCAACAGGGTTATAGTCTGGGGGTAACACATACTTTTAAACATATAAATCAAGGAATCTGCTGGATAGAACCCATGTATAGAAAAAGAGACAATGGAAAGAATAATTTTCATTATAGCAATCTGTAAAGCTAATGGAGGATAAAACCTCATTTGACTCCTAAATAAATTCTAACTGTCAATCTTAAAGTATACAAGACATTCACCAGGATTAATGGCTAATTTCCTTTGAAGAAAAGAAAGGGAACATTAATTTTAAAGGCATTCTATTTAACTGTTTCATCAAGAGCCAAATGTAATTTGAAAGTGTTAAAAAAACCAACCAATCAACCAAAAAGCCAGCCTCCTTTTCAGTCCTCCTTTGCTGTGTTCCAAGAACTAGTTTAAAGGTAGACTATTTATCTGTGTTTACAGATTTTAGGGACAGATAAAGGCAGTAAAGAACACACATTCACTTTTTTTTGCCCATTACACTCTTTGAAAGAAAGCATATATTTTTAGAGTGATCCATGTCTAGAGGGGCACAAAGTAATACAAAAAATTTGTAGTATTGGAGCAGTACCTGAAGGTAAGGCTGTAGCAATACCCAGGCCCTTCGGTGCCAGATACTGTACCAAGGGAAAAGACCTGCAGATCCCTGTAAAGCCAGCCTGCTAAATGGGAGGGTAAGTTTGAGACAAACACTTACCAAATTCAGTTTTTCAAAAGTTCTGTTTGTGGTCACTATAGTTAATCCACTTCTTGACAGGTACAAGAGAGGAATACAAAAATCATTAGAAAACAGTAAGGTGACAAGAATCTCTCAATTTTTTACAGTTTTGCAAAACAAGCAATAATCAATTCTTTTAATTTTTTTCATTCACCTGTCACTTGCCTAATGGGTAAACAACAGATACTAAAACCAGGCAAAAAAAAAATCTGTATTCTGCAGATTTCCAAAATATTTCCTTCACTGTATAATCTTGGACCCTTACAAGAAAAATATACTGGACAACAATCAAATCCCAATAATATGAACAAAAATAAATAATTGGAGCCAACTTCAAATGAATGAAAGCCTTCAGAGAGTGAAAACCACATGACATTTCCCAGAAACACATTTTTATTTTCATTTGGGTTTGGGAATCTAGACAAGTTGTTGGCATTCCAGTCATTTTACAACATCACCTTCCATCATCACTTTTTTTCCTGAGGAAGTAGATTAAGCATATTGAATGGAAGGCCCAATAGCTAGGAAGAATTTGTACTTTATTAATTTTTATTTAATAGAAATAAAATCTCATGCAGGGTAGATAAATGCATTTTAGCTGGTTTTTTTTCTTATTTTACAATTAGATGTAAACTTAAAAGGAAAAGAAAATAGAAATGTAAAGGTGAAGTCCATGCATAAATTCTCAAAATAGTCACAGAAATGTACAACCACAAAGATGCTGGCAACAGTTGGAATTTTATAACTGTAAACACTATTTAATACAATGATTCATTTATGTTCAGTTTGGTATTACCATGTGCAGAACAAATGCAGAACAAATAGAGAACGGTTTTCTCCTGTTTTCCTGTGGCCTCCCATTACCGTCACAGTTTTAGGCAAAGCCAGAGGAAGGAACATGGTCCCAGCTTTTAAAATTAGGTTATTAACCAGTGCAAGGTGAGCTGAGTTGCAAGTATAAAGAAAGATAAAACTCAAACTAGAAAAATGCCCATGAGAGAAATGAGAAAGAGAGCTAAGTTAGTCATCACAAAACATAAAACTAATGTAATCTGAAAGAACCAGATTTGCTTAGAAGAAGAAATAACTGGTGAAGGCCACCCACTGAAGATCCATTCATTTCCATAGCTGGCTCCCTACAACACTTGCTTCTTAAATCTATTTGAGGTTTGTCTTGTTGGGTTTTCATAAAACAATACAGAGAATGTTAAGAAATAAGGATCTTTGTTCAAAAATTTGCTCCATCAAGAGTACAAGGGGATGAACTCCTGTTAATTACATCAGCCACAACTATTTGCATTTTCAGCCATGCTGACAATTCTGTACTTTTGGAAATCCTCTAACATAATTGTTCAGTGCTCCAAAGACACCTGCACAGACTTGGGTGCTTTGGGGTTTCAAAAGTCTTCTTTAAGTACTCCACTTGAAGCTTTCAAGAAAGAACTTTAATTGACTACAAACTGGTAGATTTTCCTTTTTCTGCAAGGACTTTGATCAAGCCATTTCCAGTCACAGATACAGTCTCTGTTTCCATGGTCACTTGCCCCTTTCTGTCATTTGGGGCTGTTTGGACAGGGATTGTTTTAATTTTGCATGTTCACACCCAAGAGCAAATAACAGCCATGTCTTACACGCAACAAAAAAATGAAAAAAATTCTGCTTCAGTAAAATTTCTGGGCTTCATAGTATCATATCAGCTTTGCCTCTGTATTTCATTTGATAGAAGAAGCCACCCTAAAACCTAACTAAAAAAGGCTTCCTACCACTAAGATTGCATTGTATTTCAGCTAAAACCACATGTTTAGGGTAATTTTAAAAAATTGTTACCTATCAGGTGAGAGGAATCTCTCTTGCTGCTGTGCACTAGACTAACCAGAAGAATAAGACATTTCTCAACACAAAGGAGGCCATACACTTGATTAGTCTCTTTTGCTTCCTCACCTGCATAGAAAACATGCATCTTTTTCAGAAATAGGTTTTGTAGGACATTGTAACTACTATGAGATATAAACAGAACCTCAAGCAAACAAAAATAACTGTGCTTAGAATTCCCTAGCCACCTGCAGGAAAGGTTAAATCTGGCCTAGTATTTCAAATGAGGGTAACTTTTAGTGTAGATGTCTTTAGCACAAATAATTTTCCTAATATAAAAAGGCTTTGTTATTAAAGGATGGTATTTCCCTTCACAATAAAGAATAAGCACTAGGTCCCACTTGTAACACGAAGCTGCTCATGTTAGGAAATCCCGACTCCCAGTGGCAAAGGATTAAAATGCTCCTGAGACTCAGTCTAAGAGAAAGTAAGATAATTATCACCAACTCCAGGCATAACAAATCATCACAACTATGCATTTAGAAACAGGGCTAATAATGAAGAAAATTCAAGTAGAATCAGCACGCTGGAATCTCACCAAGGCATAATTAAAAAGTTTTAACCTAGATTAAATGAGTATTAAGTCCCTCTGCATTTTCTAGCATGTTTTTACAGCTCAGTGTGAGCTGGTTTTTTAATCAATAAATCTTCATTAAAGGCAAGATAAGCCTTAGATTCAAACCATGCATGTGATGACTACATTTACCTTGACAAATTTTCATTATATTCTACATCGATCCTTAGATGTAATAATCTAAAATCCTTAACAATGTTTTATGGAATCTGCAGCTGCGTACTGTAATTTTCTACCTCCTAGAAAACAGATTCTTCTCTCTTCTCTAGGACTGTACTAATACGGTCTGTATTTCACCCTTTGTCTTTCTTTAACTGGGATTGAGAACTGTAGGGTCCCTATGAATCAAAGACTCATCCATTCTAAGGTATGGTTCAAATCTTTCAACCTTTTTTTGGTCTAGCAGATGAGAACTGAGATGACAGGACAGAATGATCTTGCAATATTTCTGCTCGGTCTGCATGCTCTGTGCAATGCAAGGAGAATAGCAGTATTTCCAAGAATAAATCCAAGGGCAAGTGGTGAAAATAGAACATTTTGAAACCAGAACAAGAAAACTCAAATCATATTTAATAGGTATGCTGCTGGTAATATTACACAGAATTTCAGGAAAAGAGACAAATATTTAAGATTTGAGGAGCTGTTAAATAAACAAATGAATGAAGTCTCAAATGAATGGAGTCTGTCTCAAAATGGTCTGCTGAAACACTGATTGAACACAAGCAGTGGCCTGACTCATAAGAGAGTCATGAACTATTGACAGTAAGAAGAATGGTAACCACGTGAGCCACAACATCCTGCTTATGCCCTGATATCACATGAGAAGTTGCAGAGGCTAAACCACAAATCTCAGAGCATGCAACAGCCTTGTCTATAAACCCAGTATGTCTGAGGTGCTATGTCAGTAACAGATGATAAAGCACACCTGTAGGTATTACACCATAAAAGCAGAACAAACAAGGTTTCATCAGTACCTGACACGCTAACTGTTGAATAGAGATGTGGCAGACTAGCAGCAGGCTCACATATGACTTGCTTTTGTTTTTTCTTTTAAGTCTGGTGACTTTAAACCCTCTCAGCCCAAGAATTCATGGACCAAGTGTAATGGAAACCTGGCTTTTCAAGGTAAGTATAGCAAACTATATCCAAAATACCAGTACTCTGACATCACAACACTCAATTAAAAGGTCAGGGTCTTCATCCTCAAGAAGGCCAGTCATTCAAAATCACCCATCTACTCAAAATACAGGCACAGCCTTCAGGGAAGCCTGGATAGTCGTTCAGAAGAGGATAAGCTCAAGTTCTGTATGTGCTTGCCTCTCAATACAGACTTGGGAAACTAAAGGTCTGTGTCCTGGCATCAACAAAGTGGTGTTCTTAGAATCCTGTAGCATATACTACCAAGTGTGGAGTCCTTAAATTAGTTGTGACTCATTATCAGCCCATGACTGAGATCAGGGTATCAGGAAGAAATTCATCACTTGATGTCAGAATTAAGCCTCTGGAAGACTGTGCCCATCAAACAAGGCTTGCCTTCACATCAGCACATAACATCAGAGGAACCTGTACCAGCAGAACATCAGAGAATTTTGTACCCTGAAATCAGAACAGCAAGACAGCAGTGCTGAGCCAGAAACTCTGAAGGCACACAGATATTAAAACAGCATGATCAGATCTATTTATCCACAAGCCACACACAAGCGTGTGCTTAAACCTTAGCCAGCAATATGATGCGCCAAGCTATGAGCTCATGTGATGTGGGCTTGGGATCTGTCCCACAGAGCAGTAGCTAAGCAGAGCTTCAATCAAAGGGGCCACCTGGAAAGGATGGTACATCTCAGTGGGGAAAAAGCTGACTCTTGGTCTCCCCACAAATGCCAAAAACAATGAACAAATATTCCACAAAATCTAGCCAGCTCCAGCAAAGTTCAAAAAAAAGAGGACAGTAGTTTGGTTTACACTTTCTTACGGAATAACGCAGCTAGTCACATGTTATAGCTGGCCTTTTAATGGGATTTACTCTTGCATAACCCATATAGCACAAAGGAAGCAGAACAAAGACAGAGGCTCCAGTCTAGACATTCACAGGTTCTTGCAGCCTTCACATGGATAAAATACCACCAGGTGCTCACACAGAAAATTAGTTCAGCAAGTGAAATAAACAGGGGACTTCATCCAGAAACATGATAATAATAGGCATTTCTAATGACTGCTCTCTCTGAATTGATTCTATCCCACTTGCCCTGACCTATGTATTCATCAGACCCTTCCCATTTCCTCATTACTACAGCAACTCAGTGACAGGATAGGAGGCAGCAACTCAGTAGATAGGAGTCAGCATTTTCCCTTCTCTCCCATGGGAGAGCTTGTGATTTTTATCACAACTAAGCCAGATGTTAAACTCTAATACTTGATATTGACCCTTGAGCTTCCAACATTCGATATTCTTTCAAAAGTAGTTATTGTATTGCCATTCCCAGTAAAGGCAGTCATAAGGTAGGTAGGTGTTTAAACAATGCACAATGAAAAGACTAGTACAAAAAAATCCCGTAAATCAATTTAAAAATCAGTTTGTTTTCTTTTCCTGTGATATTTATTTTATAATCTATGAGCAGAAGGCATCACATCTAAACTCTTGCATATGACAGGCTGTTCTCTGTCACTGGGTCACCTCAACTCTGAAGACAGCAACCCATGATTCATTGCTATTTAGCTTCTAGAAAAGGAGACAGTTTAGAAAGAAGACACCAAGGAGAAAATGTACTGCTCAGTCACAATCAGTAATAGCAAGGCTGGTACAACACCGTACAAGGCCAGCCTGCCCTCAGCGCTGACTGGCATGGGTGAATAGAAAGGCACTGCTGCAGTGACTGCACAGCAGCAGCTACAGGGACAGCACAGAGATCCTCTTCCTCCTGCAGCCTCCTGATTCTGACTTAAGCCATTAGGGTTCCTTATACTTTCCATAACTTGTAGTTTATATTAATTTATACAGGTTTCTCCCTTATTGGTTATTTCAGATGTAGCTTTCAAAATGTGTTTGCAAGTGTAAAGGCTAGAAAATTACATTTTGTGTGTTAATACTGGACCACCCCACTGCAGATTAGCTGTGAAACTGGGGAAAAAAGGGACAATTTAGGAGACTTCCTTCTCTGGGCAGACAGTTGGACCTCTTTCAGATCACTTGTTTTAGTTCCCTGGTTTGATGAGACCATTGAGGCCCAAATTACTTTCCTCTGAAATGTAGCACTGGTTTCCTTTCAGAATCTGATTAATGCTATTCTGCTTATACAGGGAAGAAGAATTAGCACCATGTTTGTCACAGCAGCTTTGAATTCTAGAATAATTTTACTAACTTGCAGACACTGATGGAGGGATAACAATTGCCATTTTGTTAAGATAAAATGAAGGGTAGATAATCTATTTTACCTGAAGGAATATGCTTTTCCAATCCCATCTCCTGCTTCTGTGACCACCGGAGAAAGCAAAAAGCATAGGGATTACATTTGGAGCTCTGGTTTAGCTTCTTCTCTCTGAATTGTTTAATCTTCATCATCTGCATTTCTTCAACAATGCAACCTAAATGTGTCTACTGAAGCATAGAATTAATCTTCTAATTTTTTTCCTTGTGATCTTTGCATCTCTTAGTTCATTCAGCACTTTTTGTCTTCAGTGCAAATCTCTCCCCAGGATAGCCCATGTGGTACAGGAGGTAGTTTTTACTATCATTTTCAGTGGTGTCAACAACAAGCAACAAGTCAATGGCCTAAGAGCTGGCAGAATTTTCTTTCACATATGTATTTTCACAAATTCTATTTTGCAAGCTTTGTACTTGTATGCTGGTAGCACAACGGTAGGAGATTAACTGGTGACTGAAGCTGATAAACAATTTCTCACACAAGAATCCTGTCTGTAAGGAAAGACAATAACAAACTTGCCACCATCTATAAAATGCTCTTCCTTCAGTGCTACTACTTAGTTTACTTTTGGATTTAGTCTTATTGGGAAAATAAACAATTGATGGCATTTGTAAAGCACCAAGAACTTTAAATGCCATGCATATAAATACCAAAGACAAACTATACAAAGAAAAATCCTTATCACCTTAGAAATAAAGAAGAAATTAAGTAGCAAAGCACCAAAGAAGTTCCAAGACAAACCTGGTAAGTTTTAGAGCAGATGAAAAATTAGCCAATATTAAAAAAAATTTTTTAAAAAGTGAATGAAGGACTTCTGCATTGCCAGACACACGGAAAGTGAGGTGTTTTTGAATAGTTAGGTGCTGCCAACAGGAAGAGCAATTACTCCCTCATTTCACAGAGAAATAAGATCCCAGTGAAGCAGTGGTGGAGCTTGAGCTTCCTAGCAGACCTGTAGATGAAAAGCAAAGAGTCTGTTGGGAAAAAAGCTTCCACATGCCAACTTTAATTTTCATGATTCTCAGAACCTCATGTGCTACATGACACAGCAAATTATCTGAGCCTTATATATTTTACTGGGGCTAGAAGACTTTGTTTATAAAAACACAGCATCAAGGTCCATTAAAGGAAACAAGTCTCCCAACCTTAAGCAGAAACAAAGACTTTGCACAGAAAGTTCTACATGTGCTTTTAATCTCATACACAGAAGGGAGAGCCTTGCATCACTTAAATCAAAGTAAGATCTATGCACTGCCTTAAAAGTATCTGGCATTCAGGCAGGTCTTCTACACAGGAATGGATTCATTAATCCACTATGATATGTGCTAATTAAACATGTATTTAATAATTAATTATATGTTTAGTTAATGTATTTAATATCTTTAGTCACATCAAGTCTAATGTAGGAAAAATGAATGAAGCACAAGTCTACTGTTCAGATAATTTCTTAACAGGAAAACACCATCAGCAACAGAGGCAGCCAAGGAACTCAGAACAGCAGCACCTGTTCATTTCTGCTTTATACTGATCACCTAAGAAGCTTAAGAAAAACATCAATGATCAATGGGAAAGAAAGGTGTTTATTAAAACTTTGTGTTATGAGAATGCATGTTATCTTTAAAAAAGCTTGCCAACTTGCAGCCTTTGAAGATTTTAGATTAAAGTACATTTAGTTCATTAAAAGTATCATTAAGGATAGGTCAGCAAATTGGAAAAAAACACACTGGAGCAACAAGAAAAGTTGCTTTGAAAACTGGAGAACATATGCTAGACATAAACTAGCAGCTCCACATACCAGGAAACTGAGGATCTAGGCAATGCTACTAAAATGAAAGCATTTTTAGCAGAGAGAAAGTATCAGAAGTAGCTACAAGGAGAGAATTCACATCTACACGCCGAGAGAATTCACATCTACACACCAGGGCGTGAGCTGTTACCAGTTTGACTAGTTTTCCATTCTCCCCAGGTACACAAAACCTTCAGGCTCATAAACCCAAAGTTTTAGGAGAAAAGAAAAAGGAATCAAGCAAACCATATGTAGTGGAAACTGTGTTTCATTCTGAAAGAACAGGGTAAAGAAATGCAAGGAAAACCATTCCTGATTAGTAATGTATTAATCCACCACTCAATTACAAGTAGAAGGTGAAGCAGTTTCTTTCACCTGCCCATTCTCACACTGACCAAAAGAAAGCCTAAAGAACTCCAGATATGTGGGAAATAGTATTTCATAAATCTGATGCACTTTACAAGAGTACAAAAACAGATCAGATCCCCAACAAGACTGAGTAGCTGATGCTGGAACACTTCCATGGTGAGTGAAGGTAGTGAATTTGTACGCATTTCTCTGCCTGGAAAATGCCTCTTTCCAGAACACTGCTAGTCTCCGAGCCTTGGCAGAGAAGTGAGAAGATTAATCAAAAATCACATGATTTTGTTTTCCCAGGAAATGTCCATGATTTAGATTGGAATAACATCAATACACTACAACCAGACTTGTAAACTATTGAGAAAATCCACACTAAATAATGATTTCTGATGCTAGCCTTCGAGGAAAAGTTTCACTCCTTTTCTGGAAGTTACACAAAACCAAAAAACTAATTTTATTGTCATTGTTTACCATTCATTGAGACCAAAGATGGGTCTAAACCTAACCTTTGAAAAAGAATACCCCAAACAGAGATCAACACTACTTCTTACAGTGAAGGGTTAAACTGTAGGCCAGACATTTCTGGGAAAAATTCACACTGAAACTAGAAAAAAAGAGTTACCGTGTCACATTACTGACACCTTCAGACAGAAACCCACAATTGTGCAGATGCTTTACCAGTAAAGATGGTGTCTGAATCACAAGGAAGGTAATACTAGCTTATCTGTAACAAGGAGAAAAGAAAAAAGTACTGTCTTTGCTTAACAACCCAGTTTGCTCACACTAAAGCTCTCTTAATTTTCCCGTCATGTTTTACCTCATAAGTAAACCCAGTCAAATAAAAAAAGGTTTGAATATTACATTTATGGAAGTATTTATAAACCATCACAAATAACCCAAAGAATCACTCACTATTCAATGAATACTTTAAATTTGAAGAGGTTTCACTGTTTCCCACATGTAAAAATAATGTTGAATATCCTCCTTTAAATTAATGCCCCCAAAATCTAGAAAAATCTGTTTGATGATGGAATCAAAACACAAACTTCCACAGCTGCCAGTTTTCCCTTCTGCACTTCCACGTTCCATTTCCATTTTATTTTCCTGTGGTTGCTAATGAGTCTCAGATATGTCTACAGAAATTCATGGGCCCCGTATGAGTAAATTAGGCCAAGATAATGAGAGGAAAATTAATTAATTCTTAAGAATCTGAAGAATTCTTCATTGAGCTCAGTCTAATTTTTTTTCTGAAGTAAGTTTTTTTTGCCTGACTTCCACAGGAAACTCTGCAAGAAGTTTACACAGTTATGCATAGAAAGTTCCTTGGGTGGACATGTTTCTCTCTTAACCTCACTTCACTACAAACAGGTCACTGATAAAAAATCCCCAAAATTTAGAGCATGAACAGATCAATGTACAGGATAATATTGTTTTCTGCTCCAGTAACTGATTTTCTTTGTATGTAAATACACCCTGATACCTGTAATGGTACTAATGTCATTTTTAAAACCTCAATTTTTTTAATACAAAATCTGTAGAAAAGTAAGGTTAGGACTATTTAACAGCTGTCTCTTAACAAAAATCAGTTTTAAGTTCCTATCTTATTAACTGAAAGACACAATTACTGAGTTTCTGGATGAAACACCCATTACTGCAATTGCCTAAATTCTAACATGATAATTGTGCCTGGCTGAGCCCATATTTCTGGAGTTTTAATCAGCAAATTTACTGGAATCAACAGTATCTCAGATACAGAGGAAAACAGTAAGTGACGGAAGCTGAGTTTCTTTATGAAAGTATGCAAGCACTTGGAAGTACTAGATAGTACCTACTTTTTGCTATTCCTAAATTTACTTCTAAACGATTCTGAGTAACACTGTCATAAACACTATGATTATCACATCTGTATTTCAGGTGAGAAATCTAAGTTTGACGCACTTCAAAAACATTACATGAACGATGAATTAAATAAAATCACTTCCACTATGGTACAGAGTGAATTGAAGAAACTACTATAAGTACACTATAGCAGTTAATTGTATAAAAAGCAAATATTTGTGCTGTGCATGTGCTTGGGATGATTACATGCATCCATCCACAGAAAAAAAAACCCCAAACAAAAAACTTGTTAAAACTGTAATCTGTATCTTTTTATTTATAAAAGGTACAGCAAAATATTAATGAATTATATACACACATTAGGCGTTCCTTTGTGGGAACTACACCTTACTTAGCAGGTGACATTGTGTATTCATCAGTATTGCTATAAAATGGCACTCTTACGAATTTCAGAATTAATGAAACCTTCTGATACCTTGTCTCATGGCAGAGAGCTAAGGTTCAATAATTTGAATTGTGGAGGTAGAGATGATCTCAAGCAAGAAGAGTCTTATAAAAGAATACACTCAAAAATATTGAAGGTTTTTTAAACATAAAGGAAATCTTTAAAAACAGAAGATCACTCAAAAACATTTGCAGCAACACTTCCCCTTCACGAGTGTTCAGCAGATAGAAAATGAGTCACATTCTTAGCCAGTTGTGAGAAAATGGATAGCTCAGATTTCTCTTCTCACTTTGACTGTGCCCTCAAATTCCACTTCTAGTATCTGCAGTCACTGCTTCTCTTGCCATTCAAATCCATGTAGACAGTGGGAAGCCCAGTCACTCCCTGAAGCTTCTGGTGTGAGTTACCTACATGTTTCTTAGACCTAATCACAACTGGTTATTCATATGCTACACACAGAGTAATGCTTTTAAGATTTTCTTAGCTTCATTTTAATTCAAGTGAGGACCAAATAAGTCATTAGACCACCCTAGATTCATGTCAAAGTCTTTTCAAAACCTTTTGATTTGTTTATTTTCAAAGATCTTGACTCATGCTTGCAGGGAATTGAGAACTTCAAAAAGATTAATTACTCTGCTGTCTTCCAGCACTTCACTGCTTCTATCATGTTTTCAAAGGTTAACACTTTATCCTCAGAGATACTGGTAAGCATTATCAACAGTATTTTCAAAGAAGGATTTGGGCATTATTGTCCCAGGTGATAACTCAGACCATCACAGTCTAGGCCTCTTAACTACTGTACCAGCTGTACCTACTGTAGTAATCCCCAAGCTTGTTATGATTCCTTGCTTAGAATTTAAAGCATAAACTAGTACCAGATAAGCTTTCACTGTATATATGACATAACAGGACACTGATCATTACTCCTCATTTAAACACGTCAGTCTTCCATATATCAATATTTCCCCTCCCTATTATATTTGTACATAGTGGCATCACTTCTCTGCAGCAAGGTAGTTACAGACAAAATGTCACAGGAGGGGACTGTGATACAAAAGGAAAAATGTACCTAAACAAAAATATATTTACCTTTGTTGGCACTGGCTCACAGACACACACACAAAATCTTTAAATATTAAAAAAATCCCCTATCATTTCCCTACTATCCTTCATCTGCTGCAAAGTTATGAGGGTTGACTTAAAACAAGGTGCCAATTGCAGCAGAACACCATGGTGTGATTGAGGAAAAAAGAGAGAGAGAAAGTCTACACATATACTGAACACATGCAGACATAGCCTGAAATTTTTAGTTGACACTTACACAGGGAACAATCTGGGGGCACATATCCTCTTTGCCCCATATGTTCTATATCACTTACCCAAGAGCAAATAACATGTGTGAAATCAAACTGAACCACTAGAATCTTTCATCTCTTCACTGATAAAAAGGATTGCATATGGCGTAAGGCAATGGTGAATCAAGCCTCATGATCTTTACAGGGAGTTTTGCCTCAAGATACTACTGGCAGTCACTGAAACAGAACTCACAGATCTTGTTGAAATAGCACCCAAGTACAGGTAAATGCAGAAAATTACAACTTGAGATTTGGTCATAGCATTCCTGCCTATAAAATGGCTTGCAATGTTCAAAAAAAGCTGCAATCAAACTAGTCTACATGTAAAAAACATGGTGCGCAAGAGTATTTCTGAGCCAGTGAATTGTGTGCACATCTGTGACAACTGAGGTAGATTTTTTTTCTTGTTCCCAGTATGTTCCAGCATATACTTATTTAAGTTCCTGGCAAGGCTAAACAAACTTGTATCTTCAGACTCTTTCAAGGCAGGCATTTTGTCTAACTCTTTGACACAGGCAGAGCATTCTCTTCATCCCCAGGTTGTGCAGGCTTGGTGTTTCCTCTCAATGTTAAAAATGAGTATCTCAGTCCTCCTGCCATACTAAAGAAAAGAGATGAACAGTGGTGTCAGAGATATCTGATGTTGTAGATGTCATTTCATATGTATGTACCTTTCCTTCCGAAGGACTAAAGAACACCAGCTGTCATAAATTAGGAGTGCCTCAGAGCTATGTAAACCATCTGAGAAAGAAGCACCGAGCAGAGAAAGATCAATTAGCAGTTGCTCACACAGATTCATACACACAGATGCATCAGATCATCCAAGCACAGAAAGTAAAACTCACAAGTTAAAAGTTATATTCAATGGGCACAACTCATTCACTCAGGGTTCTCATTTCCCACACCACTTGGCTTTTACTTGGAAGCCTTGCAGCTCATAACAAAAGAACCAATTCAATTCCACACAGTAAAACTGCAGGCATATTTCCACAATAAAGGCCCCACCGGTAAGATTTAATATCTGAAAACAGACATTAAAAGACATAACTAACTGTAAGGAACTTTACATCCTAAGGCAGTGCTTCTTCAGGCCAGTAGTTTCAAAACTGCATCACTCAAACAAGCCAAATCAAATGAAACATAAAACTATCACTCGCTGAGAAATTTTCAGCTTTAATAAATAAAGGCTATTCAAGTTTCACTTACCAAATATTTAGCCCTATGAAGTTTAACATGGAGAAGATGTAATCTCCACCGATCAACATTCCGATGTAAGCAATGGATATATTCTGAAAGGAAACAGAAATCATGCACTTAAGTAAGTCAGATTTCATCTCCATGAATATAAGTGATATCAACTAATTCACTTTTCTAAGGAAAAAACTATACTGCATTGCTGACCACTCTAAAATTAGCCTTTAAATTAATTTCATGGGATGTCAGCCTTATGGATAATGTAGCAATGAAAAGAATAATAAAATCAGTATGTTTTCTAAATGTATACAATGCACTGAGAGTGACTTTCTGGGGAAAAAAAAAAAAGAAAAGTAGCTATTTGATATTAGGCAAAATGGAGCTAAGGCCACCTTTTCTTCTTTTTAATCTTTGGAACTCAAATCCTATTTCTTAAAAGTGGGGTTTGGGTTGTCCAGCATAAAAAAGATACCTCCAAGTTACAGCAAAAGTTACATATTATTACTTTAAGAGGGCTATCTGCTTACTTTTCCAACTAAATGTGCACTGAATTCACATGGTATAGGTTTAAGACAGGCACAGTTTAAAGTTGAAGATTCTACCTTTCACCTGCATCCATCAAGCTTTGGAAAAACTGTCCTCTGAAGACAGAAGGAAAGCTGTAAAACTGTGTGATCATTTTACCAACACTTTCAAATTGCTTTCAAATACTTTAGCAGCTAGTCTGGACAATGACTTGAGTCTCTACCAGTCTCTACTGGAAACAGCTGCAGCATAAACTGCTTCTCAACTTTAAAGCTGCTTGAAGTGTGTCAAAGACTATTATAGCTTAGAAAATAGAAACAGTCTTGCTCTGACTTAATGGTTTGAGGCAGACATACAAAATTTAGAAGAAGGGTCACAGAATGAAAACTACTAGATTAATCTTGCAGCTTTCAAAAAAAGAAAAAAAAATATATAGAAAGAGAAGTACCATCCTCCTGTTGCAGATTTTGTTATGCTAAAGGTACTCTTTTCCTTAGTCATGGAAAGGAGCACTTTCAAGACTATTGTTCCTGTCTAGCCTAAACTAGTTTGAATTCTGAAAGGGTTTGGCCCACAGCTGCATAAGTTTTATCTTTTACAAAAACTCTTTCAGGTTTACAGCTCTGTGCTTCCCTTCAAACTGCCTACAAAAACGTGCATGGTCAGTCAGGGATGTTCCCAGACATGCTGTCCTCATCAATACAAAGAAAGATGTATGGTTTTAAATTGAACTGGGTTAAGGAAAACAGACTGTAAGGACACCAGGCTCAGTTTTTAAGATATGCATGTTTTGGAGTAGATCAAATTGATCAGAATTTGTACAAACCAAAATGAAATAGTCTGTTCAGCTAGAACACAAGTTATCTCACAGCGGCTGAGGCACTTAACCATAAAGCACACTCCACACTTCAGATTAGCCATTATTCTATACCTATGAAAGCCCAGTGTATCAGCTGCAAAGGAAATTAGTTTAGCCCAGGGTAAAAGCAGGTTAGTCTGTATCAGTTCACCTGGATTTGCATCAGGCATCTTGACTAACACACAATAACTGATAAATAATACAGAATATTATTATTACACAGAAAATCACAATAAACAACAGAGGCAGGGGATAGTACCTGATGAAATGTGGCTAAATGTCCACCTTTTAATTAAAGTGGTTTGAGATTCTCTTGTAGGAAGAGTAAAAATATATCAACACAAAAAATGCTTTCTAGAGCATACCTGAGCTTCAATGCAAGAGAACAGGGTCACTTTGTGGTGTGACCTTGTTTGGCACAAGCATGTCTTAGTATTAGCCCTCATTCTGAGTTTCCATCTCAAAGTATAATCAAGATCACTGCTGAGCCAATGCTCTTCCCTCTCTATTTGAGCATTTTTTCATTTCCCTCTTCTGCCCCATAACTCACCTTGATGGCACCAACTACTGTTGTTGTGAGCGCAGAATTATAATGACTGCATAGGACAGTAGAATACATCAAGAGAAACCTAAATAAAGGAGAAAATTTTATAAACTTCTCCCAGGGAGCTCAGAAGTTTAGCAACACTCTGAGATGTTCAACATTTTCTGGATCAGTATTTTTCTGGGATCTATAATTCCACCTGTTTCAAACTCTAAAACAAAATTTCTGTGAATCTCTATTTTAAGTTAATGACATTCAAAATATCATTCAGCATATTCAAAATCTATGTTAAAATGTGCTACTTGAGCTCTAGCAGAGTCATCCCTTTTCTCTGTACTTTTTAAATGTCAGTATTTGAAGTTAGTTTGAACCCTCGGTTGTGACATGTGGAAGAGCAGAACAGGATGCAACTCATTCTTCGACTCTGCAGTTTTAACAGGAACAAAGCATTGTTTCATTACTTTTAAGTCTCCCACATTTTTCCAGCTGCTTTAAAGAATAAACACACTGAAACAGTTCCGATACTCAAGGACCTACATGCTATTAACTGCAAAGAAGTTAGGTGATCACAAGAGAGATAGACGAGAGAGTACAGAAAGTACAAAGCTAAATGTCATATTGTTCAGCACTGTACTGTGAGATCAAAAATGCAGATGGTACTGAACAGCTATTTACACCATCAGAAATAATTAAAAGTCAAGACATAATCCTGGGGGAAAAACCATTTTCTTTGAACTTTAACATAACTTATTAGTGAGTCTTATATTTGAGATTTGTAATTTGAAACACTGTTACGAAAATATCCTGCTTGATTGCCCCATGTCCTTACCCCAACAAGCAGGAAAGAATAAATTGAAAGACAAACAAAAAATTTGTCCAGTGCTGGAAATGTGTTGCCTATTAAAAAAAAAAAGACAGAGAGAATTATGTGTTATATAATCAACTGTAAACACATATAAAATGTACTTAATATGAAAATATGTAAATTCACAAAATATATTTAATTCATACCAAAATTATGAGCCATTTGTATTACTACTGGAAACAGCCTAATGCATCTAATTTGAGGGACAACAGGATGACGGCCACCATGTTACCTAGACACATACTTGTAACACATATAGCAGTGCAGACACACAACTGCACACTGTAAACAATGAACATAAACGCAATACAGAAAACTGTGGTTTGGTTTTTACTGACAGATACTTACACTGTGATTAATAATACATAATAAATAGTGCTAATATTAGACAGACAGAAACAGCAAATACATACATAATTTCCTCTAAATCTATTCCACACCACAGATTCGTTCATGAGCAGCTTTCAAGGCCTAAGCCTGCATTTTTGAGCATTACTAAGGTCTCTCAACACTGAAGGTCAATGAAAAGGCTCCACCACCACTTCGAAGTCTCCTCCTTAGTGAAGTGCAGCAAACACACAGTGTCACACAACAGCCACTAAGAAATATGTCACAGATTCTTCTCCATCTCTAGTAACTCCCAGATATACCTCATCTTAATCTGGTTAGTTTAGACCTCCATGCATAAGCACCAAATTCAGCTATGGCTGAACACATCCCTGAGAAACAGAATAAAGGCCATTAGTCCATACTGAGCTGCAGCCAGGTGAGCCTCCACCATGAGAGGTAATAGGAAAGAGGGATTTTGAGCAGCTCTGACCTGCTGGAATTGTCCTGGTGTGCAACAACAAACTGCAGAGTATAACAGTATAACTCTGGGGCTTCCTTCCTCTTACATTGTGTCATGCTTTCCTGTCCTCACAGTGAGCCAGCTGATGAAGGAGAAATGAGCAACTGGAACACCCACAAACGGCCATCTCTACAAGATTCCAGAACTAGCTAAGGGAGCAGAAGCATGTTCTTATCACATAGATGTGGTACTGATGTTTTGACTAGCAAAAGACATATGCTGTGATGGGTCAAGGCAAGAAGCTCTGCCAGGCTAAAAGCTGGTCTGAAAATATGCTAAGTAGAAGTGTTATCTACAATCATTTGCTGACTTGTCATCAGTATTTTTCCATTTTCCCTATTTTCTCTGTGATTTGATTTCTGAGTGTCACACTTACACTGGTTATCTCCACCATTTAACAGGACGACTATTTTTAAGCGACTAAACCAATGTGATGCCCAGCAAGAACAATGTGCTTCTCTAAAAGGTATCTATTCTTTTCAGGTAATTGAGCATTAAGTTGTTTGCAGCAAATCAGCCAGTGGGCACAACACACTCTTTATTTGTCCCATGAAGTAAACTCAGCAACAAGGTAAACTTCCCTGACCAGGTCTCCCAAAATGTCTCAAACTCTGTGTGCTGGAAAAGCAGTTGAAACCTTACAGCTATACAAACTTGGGTCCCTTTTCCAAGATAGGCAGCAGCTGCATTTTCCTTAACTGGCATGAGGTCATGCTGGACTGATGTCATAAAGAGATTTCACATTCACAGCAGCCCCAAATCCACCACTTTCAGGGAATCACAATTTTTCTGCTTAAAGCAGAATTCTAAGAACAAAATGACAAAAACATGTGAGTTCAGGGCACAACAACACACAACACAGAACATTGCAATGATTTATTACACCCTCCAAAGAATTTTCAGCGCCATATGTCAAACATTTCCAGAAAGGAATATGAGTAACTAGACTCATTTTACTATTAAGGCAACTCAGCAAGTCTATGAGGGAGCCAGGAAAACTTTCTGGTCTGATACCTTATGTATCAGGACATACTGCCTATGGATACTGTATTAGGATTACCTGGGAGAATCTCGCTCCCATTCTGTGAGAATGTAAAATGTAGGTTACCAAACTGCACTGAGACTAAACAGAAATCTCTCTTGGACATCAGAATGAGAGGACTGGAAATTGTCTGTATATTTGCAATCTTGTTTTAGAGCATGTGGCAAATCACAAAGTGCAGCTGGATTCTCAACCAATTGCTCTAGCTGGAAGCCCCCAGACATACATTAGCTCATACACAAAGACTCATAAAAGGACTATCACACAAATTCAGCTTCTCCTTAAGCGAAAAATCTTAAGTTCTTACCTGTGAAGGGCAAGTCCAACTCACACTTTTCAAATACTAATCACTAACATGGAGGTAGCATTACCTCTTCAGACACAAACAAAAAGTGCCACTCACTCCCCAAATGAAACCTGAACAAAATAACAAAACCAATCTGAGACATGCGGTATTGCTACTTACCTGCTGAAAGTCTCCAGTAGAAAAGCTAATAATAACTGTTGGAATCACCATGAAACAAGCATTATAGAACAGGACACCATATTTTCCCAACTCCTGTGAAAATTGAAACATGGTGTTTGGCATTAAAAGCCATTTGGGAGCAAAATATTACATATTGCTCTGGCAATTCTTCTGACCTTATTGTCAATGAGCAAAGAGAATGTAATACATCTCAATTTAAAATACAACCCTGCAAACCTTGGATTCAGTGTTTCGTACCAAGCTGAATTTCCACTTCAGTCACTTTGTCTGTGCACTCGGCAGAGTATTACTGCTCTGTTATAGCTTGGACACTTTCTATACATCACCAGGATCTTCCAAAAAGTGCTTTGTGTTGACCTAATATAAGACTCTGCCTGACCAAGGAACTACCCAGTCCATCTACTGCAAATCAGCCATGAAAACACATAACAGGAAAATTAATGAAGTCTGACTCATAGATGGAGCTCTGTAATCACTGATAATTGGTTAACTTGCTTGACACAAAGGCAAATTAGAAATTTGCAAAAGAAAATCAGGAGAAAGAAAAAACAGCCTTCCCTTCCTACAGATTCAGCCATGCTACTTAGCAAATCTCTCCAGCCTATCTCTTCTGTATCTTGCAGATAACTGTGAGGCTGTTAAGTGCTGCTCATAAATAAAAATGCAGTCAGGCACTGACATGATGTCCAAGATTATTAGAAGACATATATTTCTGGTGTATGGAGTGAACCACAGAAGTTAAGAGACCAAACCTCTGCCCAAGACTGCTCTTTGCTATGGCTTGGCATGTTTCACAGCATTGCATTTGAAGAGCAGCCTGCCCAACATTTACATAAGTAACATGTATCAAGATATTACCTAACTCCTTGGCACACCCACCTTTGCTGTGGACTTGCTTTTAGATAACCAGAAAAGACTACAGTTACTATGGTTATTGGCTCAGGTTGGACAGTTCCCTGTTTATTTTACACAAATCTTACTTAAAGTATGTTTCTAGTAAAAAAGTCATCCTCCTTATATAAATATTTATCAGATTTACAGGTAAACTATTTGCTTATGGTTTGCATTTATTTTAGTTTTTTTAGTAACTATAAACTCTACCTCAAAGATTGGGAGAAAATAAAATACACAGTTTGTTTACCAAAGCCTGGCCAGAGATACAAATAAATTTTTTCCCAGACTGTTCTGTATTAAGGATGCATACATCAACTGACATATGACAGTAAATTAAATTATTTATTAGTTCATAACAGAAAGTACATAAAGATCATATAATAAGTAGCTCACCGTTATCATATTGTCATAATGCTAAATTTAATCTAATCACTCCACAGTTACCTTTGGATCAATTTTCTGCTTTGTATAAACTCCATTTGCTGCTGTGAAGACATCGTTTAGCAACACAAAGACGTAGCCCTCCAGATTGAAAGACAGATCAGACCTGGGAAAAGAGATACTATATTTTAAGTAAGCAAAAAATATGCAATGCATTGCATTACCTTGCTTACCCAGACAAACATTGTAAACATCCTGTAACTCCAGCAAGTCATAGCTTTTGCTTCAAGCCTTCTTTGTAAGTCAAAGTACTTTACATTTCTCCAGTCATAGGATCATCACAAATGAGATATCAGAGAGTTCCTAGTATTTAGTGGCAGGAGATGCTCAGTTTTCATTCAGAAAAAATTCTGCCCACCTCAATCCTGACAACCAGTCCAATTATTACTGATGATACTTATAATACAAAAGTAGCTGGGGAATAAATTCTGACTGTTTTTTAACAGTCAGACCAGACATATTGTCATCCTTTCTGTTTTGACTAGTTACCTCACTGATACAGGGTAATTCATTTAACAGGACAAGGCTCTGAGCCGTATCACATGGAAATTATTTACCTGTGTTCATAGCAGAGCCAGGAAACAAACAAAACATTATTTTGTTAGCTAATGTTAGGTAAAGGAATATTCAAACAGAAAGAAAACAGAGGACAACAGCATATGAGTGCTCTGTGAACTTAATCTCAAAATGGAACTTTTTTTTTTCTAAAAGTAGGGGGTTTTGTGATTAAAAAAAATAGACAATGCCTAACACCACATTTGACAACCAAAATATTAGACTTTCTATCCAGAACAAGAATACACTTTTCCAAGATAATTAAAATACACTGATACTGTGAAATAAAAGCAAAATTCCTCAGTTTTAATTTGCTTCACTTAACGATCCTGCAAACATGGAAAAAGATACACCCAAAGACTTCCAGCAGGAATTAAATTTTTCCCTTTGTGTATCTGCACCTCCCAATGATGTCACTAGAGAGATTTTCCAAATCAAATTTATCCAGAATAACTGATCTCAACTTAGGTTTACTTGGAACTAAACATGGAAAAAAATCTTCCTGTTGTCCGTCCCCTCATAATATGGCTTTGTATAAGAAACTAAAACCTTACCCAGCAGCTATGAAAGCCCCAAGAATGATGGCAAATACGCTGACTATAATATTCAGTGGGTACCGTTTCCTGTAGGCAAAAATTAAAACAGTTCACATTTTCATTATCTGAAGCAGAGATTAGATGGCTGTCTGCCTGAAAAATTTCAAAGCAATTAATAATCACAGAACATTTAACAGGAGGGCAAAGTCTTGACAACTTTACAGAAACAATGTGATTGCCAATGTGCCATGCTGTCAGACCTTAGCCCAGAGAACAGAGACTGAAAAAGCACTGTGAGAACTCTGTACTAGACAATTATAAAAGTAAAGACTAAAGATTTAAAGTAACAGCACTGAAACAAACTAATTGAACATGTATTGATATTCATAATAGATATATTTCAGAGTCTTCCAGCAACCCAATAAAGGAAAATCACTGTACATCTCTCATGCAGTTTTTCATATCACCTTTGTTAGGAAAGATGCTATACAACACACTGTCTGGATTATTTTCAAATAGATACTTATTTTGAAGTCAGACTGAAACTTTGTATTTGAAAGGGAAACCATGGAGCACATGACATTCTTCACTACCACATCAGTGATGCCACAAAGTAGTGCAAAGCACTACTGTAAAACTATTCTTGTGTTTATATCTACACTACTCTATTTGGAAGTATCTTAAGTATTCATTTCTTGCACCATACTGCAATATGCTTTACAGACATTCCCCTAGACCTTATTCTGTCAAGACAGACTGAGAGGATCCATCAAAACAAAATGTACAACGGTCTTGAAGAAATGCTCACAGAAAAATCCTGTGTGTTAAAGAAGCGCACTGGTGGACCCGCATCCCAATAATAAGGCACTGAGCAGACTCTAGATATATTAGGCGTTTATTATAATGACTCTCAAGAGTAACAACCCAAACCTTGACTGTTTCAAAAATCCTGTCATGAACTTGACATAGACTCTCTAGAGTCCTTTCATTTTCAGCCCTGATGAATTACACTGTGCCAGCCTGTACCAGCACTGCATTCTGCTCCAAGGCTTTCCTTTGGTTAGGGTGTTGCTTGCACTTACAGTCCACATTGGTGTTCTCCAACTGAGCACGTATGATAATCTCCCTGACTCACATTTTTTTTCACTTTCTTGTGGGAGTCTTCAGGCCAACAGGAGAAGACAGCAAGTTTTGCTTTCCCTGGGACAAGTTAAAACTACAAAAGAATTCCAGAGCATTCCCAAATATGAATTACATTGATCAACTAACTGCTACTTCAGCCAAAAGGAGATGACAGTCTACTTGGGGGCTTTTTGAAAAGCTTTCCCCTCACCATCACTCTTGTGTTGCCTAGGTTCAGCTTCAGCAAACTGGTTTTCTCCTTGTGAAATCATCTTAATCTGGTACCAGCCATGTGGATAGAACTATGACGTTCCAGACAAAGTAGGATGTATTTATATTGCTGTTCCTCCAACTCAGTAGAACTGAAACTAGAGATCCCAAGAAGCTAGCATACCCTTCATAATTTTGCATTAAGAGTAACTTGTTAGGAGTAAGGAAGGAGTTCTCTGACCTAACAACTGGTAGATGCCATTTTGCTTCATTAACCTTGAATGTTTTCAGACTTGACCCAGACAGCTACTCTAAATAAGCAGACTGCCATGCTATCAGCACTGTTTGGAGACATCAGGATCTGTCTGTTTGAAGCAGTTTGCAGTTTGGGAGCCTCCAAGATGAGACACAAACATAACCACTAAAAGTGTCTGAGTTGTGTCTGCTTATCTGAAACCCATGCAACAGCCTAGAGAATGAGATGTGAAAATGAAAGCAAGCTGATTTTTTTCCTCTATTCCCTAAAATGTATGTGCCTATGTTTTAAAAAAAGCTACACAGAATCACTTTATTTGCTTTTCTCTATTTGTCTGTAAAAATCACTCATTCAATATTCTGATGAGATGACACAAATAATTCATTTGATATGATCTAAAATAAAGGTATCTTAAATGAAAAAAAAAAAAAATTAACAAAAAGGATCACCCAAGTATGATGATTTCCAGCAGTAAAGTAAGTGGAATGGTAAACTTCCTGAGCACTGTAAACATCGGCAAACTGTCAAAGAAACAAAATAAAAATCCAAGCATAGTGTCAGATTAACAGCATTCTTATGTTCTAATCGTTATTTTACTAACCAGGGAATGGAACAATTAGTCCAGAAATGAGAAACCAAAACAAATACCAAGTCACTTAGCACATACATAAAAATGTCAGTCTGACATTAGATGCACATTAGATAACCAAATAATTGAAAGATAACAAGTTTTGCCAATTTGTAAACCATTGCAACTGGCTATGTTCTAAAGGTCCCTCTGCATTAGTGAAATGGAATGTTAATCGGTATTTTCTATCTAGCATAACCCCTACGAAATAATTATTTCAGCTAAATTCACAGGCAGGGTTAAATAAAAATGATTTCTATTGTAAACTTCAGAGGACAGACAATAAACCTGTCTCTGAAAACATGTAACAGAAATAAAATACAAAGAAAACATGCTTAGTAAACAAGCTGTACTTTCAAAAAAGTAAAATAAATCCATGACCACAAAATTAGAGGAAATACCAGAAACATGAAAGGTGGCACCAGCTGCAACTACCAAACTGCTACTTTTGAGCAACATATTGCTGATCTTCATGAAGTAATGCAGCTGTAAACCTTCTGAGTGAGAAAACACTTGCATCTGACACCTTGGAAATGTGACAGCATGGCCATAGAGACCAATTAATCCCCTGCTTATGACAACTATTAACAACTGCATTAATAAATTATACAAATCTTAACACAGTTTAATAACTTTACAACAGACATTTTGAATTTATGTATAGGCTCATCGACACCTTCCAGACAACCCCAACAAGGTGGAGAATTCCACACTGTAAACAAGTGTCATATATTGTAACAAATACATGGGCTACAAAATGTTAATTGTAGAAACACTGAAACCATTTTTACATTTCTGTTATAAAAATTAGTTAAACCTAGTAAATCTAAAAGTGGTATACCAGCCACAGGAGAGGGAGAAGGTGCATTTATGTACCTTACTAAACATTTAAATTTACAGTCAGAGAAAAGGGAAAGAAAAAGCCAGCTTTTACAGGATTGAAATTACTTTCACATTCACAATGGCTGAGTGCTACTAGGAACATTACTGCCTGAGTCTTTATGTCCATTTCAATGGAACAACTTTTGAACACATTCAACAAAGAATTGCAGAATCAGGCATCTAGCGCTCCTTGCTAGAGAACATTAATTTTATAAATAAAAACAAATGTAAATAAATTAAAAGTAATACACTGGGGACCTCATCACTCTCACAACTCCCGGAAAGGAGGCTGTAGTGTGCCTGCAGTGAGAGCACCAGAGCAAATGGCCTTAATCTGAGACAGGGGAGATCCAGACTAGACATTAGAAAAAAATTGTCACTGTTATTGCGATCAGAAATTGGAGTGGGTTGTCTAAGGAGGTGGTGGAGTCACCATCCCTGACAGTGTTTGGATCTGGCACTGGGTGATAAGGTTACTGGTCCAGGGTTACCATGATAGTGGAGGGTTGATGGTTGGACTGCATAATCTTAAAGGTCTTTCCAACGCCAATTTTATCATTCTGTGATTCTATTTTCTTTCCCAGCATCTGTCTCATAGTTACAAAATGCAACAAACCTGCAAAATTCTGTTTTGTTTAGCTTAGTACCAAACCCTCAGGAGCCTGCAGTGACACAAAAAACCACCACAATGGTATCTTCCAGTGCTGATGCAGCCATCATACTCTTGTGCTTCTCTTCCACAGAACATACGGCCATTCATTCTATTACAGCACATGTCTACATTACTTACACCTTTTTAGCACTAGTACAAAAGAACCTCTCATGCGTCTATGCTTACAGGCACACAGGAATTAGGGTATCATTCAGCCACACTCCCTGACAACATGCTTTTGGTGCTCAGCAGGACTGGGCCACTGCCACTACCCCACTATAGCAGTTTTTTCATCTCTTGGTGATTCCTAAATGCCTGCCATGACATCATGGCACAAGTGTTTTTCTTACGCTTCTTCCTTCAGAAACATCTTACAGTTTTCCAGCTCTCTGGTTAGGACACCCAGGAAAAGCTGGATGCTTGGGTGTGAGGGGAAAGTGAATGAGCTTTCATGGTCATATGGGAGTATTGTGATTTTATGCCAGTAGGGGCTTGGCTAAACTCCCCTTGAAAGAAGCAGACAACTTATAAACAGGTCCAATGATTGGGTAAAAATTTTATAACAGTACCAGGGGTTTAGACAGACAGACAGACACCACATGAATTTAAGACCCTAGACAATGCTCTTCTTTAGTGTTTCTTTTTTTACCCCACAAGAGAAAAGGGTAAAATCCAAACAGTCTACTTATAACTTCCATTTACTGTACCTGAGTTTGCTGGTACTTGATAATCCACTTAAGTGGTTTCCAACATAAATCAGAGGCAGAGGAAACAACTGTGATAAAATTAAAAGCACAACTCAGATTATTATGTTTAGAAGCACTGTTGAGAAATTTTACTTGATTGAATTTGATACCTGTAAAATCAGATGTACTTTTAGCAAGACATAGGGTTTTTTAAGAGGAAAAGAATGCAACTATGCTGCAAACTCATCTGCAGCTCCCATTTATGAGACTGTTCATGACCACAGCTTCACTGATGTCATTAAAGAATCACAATCTACACTGATGAGACTTATTTAATTTGCTCATTTAGAGTAAATATTAATCAGTTTTATTCTAGTTGCTATAATCCTCAATTAATACCCATTTTAACATTTTATTTTAGGTAGAAAAGTAATAACAATAGCTAAATAAGCAAGCAAAGAGGTGGAATAAAAAAATTAATAAGCTGTAAGTATGCTGTGCTTCTTTATGTACTCCACATTTATTAGTACAGCTAGAAGTTGCAACATTTTACATCTACCCAACAAATTATACTATGTGAGATACTAGAAAGGAAAGGTAAGTATTTAGGAGTAAACTAATCTTTACCAGCTTCTAGTATGGAGACTGACTTGCACAGAAACATGTGGTCCATAACACAATACAGAAAAACAATAACTTCAGAGTCTTAAGAAAATGTACAAGAAGTCATGGATCCCCCCAACACTGAGCTGCAATCCGAAGCTATTAATTTTCCTCTTACAGAAAAATTACAGTATCACAAAATGGGCAAGGTTGGAATCTGCAGAAGATTTAAACCAACCAAAGTAATCAGTGGGGACAAAGACTAATGCATAATAGTTCGTTCCTACACAGGAACACTTCATGGGACACTGTGTTTGTCAAAGGCTATGTATTCTCAAACCTTTGTCTGCTGGAAAAACATACAGAGGAATGGGGTGCATTTTATCTATGTTAAAAATTCTGCATTTCTTTCACAGCAATAGAGAAGTGAAGTAAAAGTTAATTGATAGTCAACTGAAGTTAATTGTTAAGTGAAAGTCACAGTAAAAGTAAACAGGACTATAAAGAAAGCAGGAGTATAAGTAACTATGAATATTCAGCCTGCTGACATAAGTCTGCAAAAATTTTGTAATGCAAAATGTATCTTGTCTGCAGATTTTTATTTAGAACATTTTTGTTTATTTAATTTACAGGCTGAAAACAAAGCAGACAATCTTTCCTCTGAAATTGATTCCATTTTAAAGACAAATTTACAACATCCAGCACAACAGCAGAGATTAGTGAATCATTTACTTAAAAAGGGTCAGGAACTTTAAAGCTTCATCACTAAAATAAGCATTTCACTACTTTAGAACTCTGGCTGAAAGCACTGAAGACATAAACCAGCCCAGGGGTGAAAAGTAATGATTATCTTAGCATCAAAGCAAAAGCTGACAAAAGGATAAGGAATTGGCCTACGAGTTCCTTAAAAAGTAGAGAAATCAACAATGAGCAATCCAACTGATTCACTATGAGTAGTCAAATCCAGCACTACAAGAAATATGCAATCCTGGGTGCTAAAATGCTGCCTGCTCCCAGCCTATCCAGTGAAGTCTTCCAAACAACAGATATTATTAGGATAATAATGGGGGCTGCATTTTTTTAATGCCTTTGTACTTAAGTTAAAGTGAAGACAGCAGAGAGGGAGCACAGTGGGATTAGGGGGATGGAGGGAAGAAACTTCTCAAGGTCTCAGTAAGTTGTTTATATGTGGAACTCAAAGCTACCCACTGGGAAACCTTTCTTGTTGTGAAATAAAGAAGAATTGTCCGTTTTATGAATGATACCACAGATTTTCCTCCAAGACCTGCACATGTAGAAATACCAATGATTTCAACATTGCATTAAGAATAAACATGTCGTACACCACATGCTGATAGTAAGACAGTGGCCTGAAAAGTTATATCTGAGCCCTGCAGCAGGTCTGGGAACTCTCCCTGTGTTCCTGAGCACACACAACTGATAAACCCTGCAACAAGACATAAACACACAGGCTAATGCATCAAAGAAACACTCCAGCAACATTGCACATAGATGCAAAAATCTTCAAGGATCATTGCTGTAGTCATTTCACATCCTAGTTCCCAAACTGAGGTAACAGGAGACCCTCTCACATTTGCTCGGTCCTGCCTCTTTAGACCATACACGTTTAAGGTCTGCATGACGCAGCTAGTCACTACCTACAACATTTTCACTGGGCATTATTTTAGCCCCTCCTATGGAACATAAATCTTATACTGGGAGCCAACTGTTGTTCAGGTTTTTCATCTATCATGTTATTTTTCTATTGTTTTTTAACATGCTCCGTTCGTATTTCCAAGTAGCCTTTCTCCCTTCATGCTGTGTTCAAAAGTCTTTCATAAATACGTATCTCCATTGATTCCACAGAAGCTATATCCAGAAAACCATTTCTGGAATATGAAAGAGTTCAACCAGCTGTATGAAGGTGAAGCACCCTTCCCATGTGCTGCATAACAAAATGGCACCATATTTCTCTGCAAACAGATTTCTTTGCAAACAGCCCAAACACACTAGAATACTGCAGAGAAATTAAAATTATCAATTTCATTTCTAAATGAATTATACAAATAATCCCATTTGAAAAATAAATGCAAATGTTTTTCTTGTCTCCATAAGAAAGAATGCTACTATAAAAAGTAATTCTTTCCTATTAATACCAGGACATATGTAATCCTTACCTTCACAGGTATATTTTTGTCAAAATCAGGGAAGTGAACAATCTTATTTAGTTTTGACACATACAAGATAAGTATAGTAGCTGCCATCTAAACAAAAAGAAAAAGAGAAGTCGTGTAAGAGCAAAATTGTAATGTATGAATGAAAAAACTGCTTCAAAGACAAAATCTTTATATGAATTTGACAAATGCTATCTTTTATGTATTTCCCTAAAATAATAGCACAGCATGCATTTAACAAACTGAAATAATTTTACTCTTATCAATTTTGTGAGCTATTTATTTAAAAGTAAAATACACAGCTATACTTGATTATCCTGAAGAAAGTTAGTGGCACTCTGTGAAACAATGCATGCTGAGAAGGAGCTGACAAAATAAGATAGGACACAGTCCCAGATAAACCATGAAATTTCTATTCAGAGAGTTTTTTAGTCTTCAGATTCACTCCTAAAGCTTTTTTTTTTTTTTGTAATGCAAGATGTAGGCTGTGCATTGATCAGTCTGTTGACAACACAAGGAAGAAATAGTAAAGATACAGACAGAACAAAGAAGAATATCTGAGAAATCATACATCACAGATGTTAATGCTGTCCCCAGGCACTCAAAAAAAGGGTCAAATTTTCTTAATACAAAAATACAGTAATTAACTATCTACAGGATGAGGTGGAGTCATGTTCTGCAGGCTGAAGCATTATACTGTATCATATATACTTTACAAAACGTTCAGGGAAATCCTGGAAGGATCAGCCAACAAAAAAAATGGAAATGCCATTAAGTCTTAGGTTCTGCAAAGAAACAAAGCTGCATCATCACATGAATTATTGCCACATTTTCTAGTCTTTCACTGAAGCATGATTTGTGGTTCCTTGAATAGTCTGGATGTGTAAAACTCTCACATCACAGTCTTTACAAGACATTTTACTCTCTCCAGCACCGAACAGCAGAGATGTCAGACTTGAGGTACCCTGTTTTGAATTCTTCCTCACTACTTCCTGGCGTGCAGCCTTGGCAGAAAGTAAATCCTCTATAAAATGTATTTGCCTAAACAACACTGGCTTCAAGGCTCAATCTTTATCAGTGATCCCTCTGCAGTGACGCATTCTTTTTTAGGGACCCAGTCCACAAGCACTTGAACTTTGGTTTTACTATGATGCCACCTAACAACAAAAAAGATAAAAAAACACTTCTGCTGCAATACTGCAGCTTACCCATGGACAAATAAAGCAACAAAGAATCAAAATTTTGTGCTGGTCCTACTGGAAAACTGCTGGAAAATGGGGAGAGATTTATAAGGAAATACATGGTTTTGCTACAAACAGGGGCAATATTTCTGCAGAGTCCACAAATGCTCAAGGACTCTCACAGGATGCATGCACATGCGAGAACAAAGCTGGACAGTTTTGAAGGCCAGATCTCTAAATTATGGAACTTTACAAGGAGAAATAAAGGGCATTCCAGTCTTTTACATTACTCTTTCCATGCCATAATTTTGACTCAAACTTAAAGTTGCCTGTTTTCAATGAAAGAAATTACAGTTCCTCATATTATATCTAATCCAGAAGACAACCAGTTCACTATAACTGTGATTTTGCCCCTTAGATCAACCTCTATTACCATTAGCTTAACTTACAAAACAATGAATGTTTATAGTATGCTTTACTTGTGAACATACCTGTCCAATTCCAAGAAACATTGGTGATGGGAAGCTGAAAAGCATGAACAGATATTTAATACCGAGGAATGGAAAAAAAAAATTATGAAAAAAATAGAAGTTTAAGTTTAATACCAAAGCCAACAACTGAACATGAGAATGACTGGCCTGTGTTTTGTAAGAGCTCAGGACTACACTTATTGTACTAGTAATATTTTATTTCTGCAGCCCAAATAATACAGCCGATGCACAGTTGATCAATTCTAAACTGCTAGTTGTTTGGGGAATATTTGTAAGTGAAGGTAACACATCCAGAGAACTCTTAATGCATCATTTCTTGAGTAGCCTCACATATACATTAGGCATTCTGAGACAGGATAGTAACCTAAACCTCTTACACTTGCTCTAACTTGGAAGCTTATCTCTACAGTACAAATATACCAGCAATATGTTTTTGTGAAAATCAAGTTCTTAGGTAAATGTAGAAACATCTATTGTCTACTAAACCAGCTACATTCCTACCATAACCCTTCAGCTGGCTTTAGCCAGAAGCATGGATAGAATCATAGAACGGTTTAGGCTGGAAGGGACCTTAAAGATCAGATGATCTTTAAGGTCCCTTCCAGATGATCAGATGATCCCAAACCCCCTGCCATGGGCAGGAACACCTTCCACTACTCCAGGTTGCTGAAAGCCCCATCCAGACTGGTCTTGAGCACCTCCAGGGATGGGGAGTCCACAACCTGTCTGGACAACTTTTTCTGGTGCATCATCACTCTCATGGTAAAAGATTTCTTCCTAATATCAACTTAACCTGCTCTCTTTCAGCTTAAGGCCATTTTCCTTCGTCCTATCATTACACGGCCTTGTGAAAAGTCCTTCTCAAGCTCTTCTCTTTACATACTGAAAGGCCATAACATCCTTCTGGAATCTTTTCCAGGCTGAACCACCCCATCTCTCTCAGCCCATCTTCACAGGAGAGGCGCTCCAGTTCTGTGATCAGCTTAGTGGCCTCCTCTGGACTAGTTCCAACAGGTCCATGTCTTCTTTGTGTTGGAAGACCTGCATCCAAGACCTGGATGCAGTATTCCGGGCGGGCTCTCATCAGAGCAGAGGGGAAGAATCCCCTCCCTCGACCTGCTGGCCACACCTCTTCTGATGCAGCCCATGATAGGGTTGGCTTTCTGAGCTGCAAGCACACAGTGCTGGTTCAAAATAAGCTTTTTGTCCACAAACACCCCCAAGTCTTTCTCCCCAGGGCTAGTCTCAACCCACTCTCCGTTCAGACTATATTTGTTCCTGGGATTGCCTTGATCCAGGTGCAGGACAGTGTAATTGGCCTTGCTGAATTTCATTACATTTGTAGAAACTGCTGTAGTCCGGCTTGGTGTGCTGAGAAATGTACATATCAAATGAGCACAACTGGGATGGGAACAAAGCATTGACAAAATAAACAAACATGCTGAATCACAGCAGGAAGGTCATAAGACCACTACAGTCATAACACAGAGTTAGGAGCAACCTATGGCAAAAGAGATTCAGAGAAACAGAGGTATCATGGGGGGAGTGGGGAAGGAGGGAAATTTTGATCATGTGACACCTAAACTGTCTTTTGTTTAGTACTTACATCTACTCCATATAAAAATGGAGAGTTCACTCATCGGTACTACGTAGATTTCTCCAGATGTTTGTGATTTGCAGAGGCCTAAACATTTCCATCAAGGCTGAAAGGTCTTTGTACAAAACTTACGCTTACTGATGGACATACTGCCCTTTATTATCTCACACAGATGTTCTAGACATATGCAGACTTGCAGTTTGTAGGATAAAAGCCACTATAAAACAAAATCTCAACTTGCACCGTGTATAACTTATGAGAGATATTATATACCACTGCTATGTGTTCAAATAGCACTGAATGTTAGAAAATTACAGCGAGTTTGACTTTTTAACTTTTTTTCATTTTGTCATTTCTTTTTCTGATTTTGATTCATGATGAGCTAAACCACAGCAAAAACAGAGCAAAGATTTTAAGTGAAACATATTAATGGTGAGAAAAATCACAGTCACAGGACAAACAGAGAATCATAGACTATCCTAAGTCAGAAGGGACCCACGAGGATCATCAAAGTCCAACTACAGGTCTAGGTCAGAAAAGTATGAATTGGTGATGAATGCCCAACTTCCTCTATTTCCCACAACTGCAAACCTAAGAGTAAAACGCAAAGTGTAAAAGGTCTGCAGTTAATGCAGTTGCTTTACACAATGGTAAAGGAGCTAATTATCACAATGATTCCACATGGGAGTTAGCACCATCACGTCAAAGACTGAATCTTTCAGTGTTTTTATCATTAAGCCATTTTATGAGGTTCACTTTTCATTTCTGGCTACCTCAGAAAAGAAAGGTGCTGGCAGGAACAGTTAGGGGATATGCTGTTTCCCTGACGGGTGTCTGAAGCGGTGCGATCCCCTGGAAATAGCGAAAAACCCGAGAAAAAGACTGGCGTGTCGGAACTGCGCCTGCCATCGGGCGGTGCTGCAGAACCGGTACATACTGGGCACAAGTGGGGTCTGAAACAAGAGAAGCCGGCCCGGCTCCCAGCATATTACCCACCAGCTGGCTGCCCGGGACCCGAGCTGCACGGACGCCCGTGGGTCACGCCAACGGGAAGGGGAACAGGAATGCCTCCCCGGGGCAGGGGCAGGCTGGCACCACCTGGCACCACTGTACCACCACCCGTGCAGGGGGAGATCGGGCCGGGCCCGCTGGCCGCTCCGCCGCCGGCGCTCACCTGTAGGCGCTGAGGAGCGCCTTGTTGACCAGCACGATGAGGAATGAGCACGTCCCGTAGAAGATCGCCGAGAGCACCTTCGGCAGTGCTGGGGACGCGGCGGCGGCGTCCGCTTCCTCCTCCGCGGCCCGCCCGGCGCTCATGGCGGTGAGGCGCGGCGGCTAGCAAGGCCGCACCGCGGGCGGCACCAGGGCAGCCGTTGGGCCGCCGCTCCACCTTCTTTCTGCCCGGCCCGTCCCCGAGC